>JAMPIV010016263.1:0-62500 GCA_024509875.1 Oreohelix idahoensis
GGAGATTATATTATTTTTGTTGTGGGGTTTTGAGCGATAGTTTTAATTTGAGAATGTTTATTAATATATTTTGAATGAATGAACGAAATGTTATTTTTAGGATTGGATAAGGGAAAGATTAAGGAATGTAGTTTATATTATTTTTTATGAGGGTTTTATGAGATTGATTTATGTTATTTTGGGGTAAATGGATATTGGTAATATTATTTAATTATTATTTTTTTATGGTGTGTGGTGTGTAGGAAGTAAGGATGAAGGAGAGTCGCGAACGTTGATTTATTATGGTAAGTTAAAAGGTAGAAATTTTGTTGTTGTTTTTTTTTTTTTTTTGGTTTTAAGGTGATTGTAAGGTGAAGTTGGGATGTGATGGGGATATAGGTTTGGAGTTTAATGAAATAGGAATATGTGGAGTATTTGGATTGGAGGTATAAGTTTTTGTGGAGGGAGTGTAAAGAGAATGGGTATTTTTTTTAATGAAGTTGAGAGGATGATTAAATTAGGAGAGGTATTGAATATAGATTATTTTATTCTTAGTGTGAGGGTTTTGAGTGTTGGGATTATGGGGGGTTGTAAGTTGTGTTGTGGAATTGGGAGGGGGGGTTAGTAAGGGATAAGTAAAAGAATTGGGGAATGGGGATAATGTGTATGGGGGGGAAGAAGAGGGGTATGGGAAGCGTATATATTGGGGTTATTGGTAATATGTTTTAAGGAGTAAAATTTGAGGAAGTGATGAGTGATTTAGGAAGAGGAAGGGGGGGGAGGGTGAAAGAGGAGGGATGAGGAGGGAGATAGAATATAGAGAATATAGCTAGCTCATACTCTCATCTCTATCCTCACACGCGCTGCTAGCGGGTTCACTCACTCGTGAGAATGTATCTTTCATTCGCATATTACTTCAAGCTTAATTAAAAGCATCATCTTGGTAAATAATATAACAGTATACACGTTTCAAAGAATGCACAACACTTTTCTCAGGAGCTGTTTTTTCAAAAAGCATGAAATTTATACACAATATACATGGATATGTCATGTAAACATCGGTATTATTCAACATAATCCCCATCAAGTTGTACGGCTTTATGCCAGCGCGAAACAAGTGCATGTATTCCTAGCCGTACCAGACTTTGTCTTGATCATGTAGCCTTTTTTCTTCGCTGCATGAATCACTCCTTCATCATCTTCAAACCTTGTCTCCCACGGAGTGCATCTTTAAGTGGAACCAAATAGATGAAAATCAGAGATGCCAAATCGGACTAATAGGGTGATGGGGTAGTACAGTCCAACCCAATTTGGTGATTTGCTTTCCCGTGTTACCAGAGACTTGTGTGAGGTTGCTCATTGTCCCGTGAAGGAGAAGCAGGTCTGCTGGATTCTTGTGCGGCCGAACTCTGCGAAAACGTTGAATTGAGTGTTTTTTCAATGTCTTAATATTAAGCTGCGAATTGATTGTCATCCTCTCCTCTTGTTCATAACGTCCACAAGAAATCACACCTTCAATGTCCCAATAAAGACAGTGATCATGACCTTTCCAGCTGAAGAAATTGTCTTGAATTTCTTCTCTTCGTGGTGATTGTGGATGATGCCACACCATTGACTGTCTTTTTGTCTCAGGCTCAAAATGATGTGTCCCAGGTTCGTCACCCCTGTAACGATCTTAGCCAAAAAGGTTCTCTCCATCAGCATTGAAACGCTCCAACAATTCAGAAGAAATTGCTTTCCTTTGCAATCGGTGGTCATTTGTGAGACTTCGAGGAACCCATCTTGCGCAAACCTTAGAAAATCCAGAGTTTTTATAACTGCATTTTGCACTACCAATGCTGACTGACAGCTGTAAGGCCAAAGGTTGAGTAGTGTGATTCATGCGCCTATCAGTAAGAATAATGCCCTCAGCGCATTTCAACATTTCTGCGTTGGTGGCTGGTGGCAGTGACGTCCACAGCGCGGCCGATCAAGCAGCTCCGTATCTCCACTTCCTGATTCTTTGATTCTCTGAACCCAGCGACTGACTGTACTCCTGTCGACTGCAAAACTTCCATACACATCACATAGACGCTTGTGAATGTTCACAACAGTTTCCTTCTCTGCAACGAGAAATTCTATCACAATTCGCTGCTTATAACGCAAGTTGCTAACACGCTCCATTTCAACGGTTTAGGGCAGCCGTATTATTTGGCCGGTTGCAGTGCAATTTGGTGCACACAATTGGCACATGCCATATTTGAAGTGTGCACAATTTCATGCTTCTATCCTCATTATTAGCTGAGAAAAACGATGTGGTGCATTACTTTCTGAACGCCCCTCGTACATTTGTTGTATCCAATCATAATCAAAAGTATGTGTAAAAAAGAAAAAAAGAAGAAGGAAGTAATGAACAAAACACAAACAAACGAACGAACAAGTCACAAAATAGACACACGAAAAAGACCCAAACATAATCCAAACCCTCCATACAGTAAATTAGACAATGATTTGAAACATAATCAAATTATCTTCTCTCTTCTTCTTTGATCCATAACCGCCAACCGTCAAAGCAGTCAGCGGCCATCACGCCTTGTGGCGTCTTGTAGGGCAGCAACAAATTGATTCCACTTTGCTCGGTCGGCGGCCATCCTTCGTACAGTGCCCCAACTGTGGTTCATTCTTTGCATCTCAGCTTCCACAGTTCTCCGCCAAGTTGTTTTTGGTCGGCCTCTCTTTCGCTTTCCCTCGGGGTCCATAGCATAGCTGTTCTTGCGATGGTATCAGGGTCCCTTCTGAGGACATGGCCAACCCAACTCCAGCGTCTGCCAGCTATGATGGTGTGCATGTCCTCCTGGTTACTCCGAATAAGTAGTTCTTGGTTGCTGATGGTGTTTGGCCAAAAGATTCGGAGAATTTTCCTTAGGCAGATTGTGTGGAAGGAGGACAGTTTCGACATTTCCTTCTCTGTTACTCTCCAACATTCCGCACCATAGAGAAGCACAGAAAGTACGCAGCTCTCATACAGTCTTAATTTGGTGTTTGTGCTGTACTGGGAAGACTTCCAAATGTTGTTGAGAATAGCAAAGGCTGTTCTCGCTTTATTCATTCTGTTGTTAATGTCCTTGCTTGTTCCGCCGTCAGGTGTTACTATGCTTCCTAGGTAAGTAAATGTGTCTGTCTGTTCTAACTTCTGGTTCCTTACTGTTATTGGCTCAGGATTGCCCACATTTAGTGTCATGACCTCCGTCTTCTTCAGATTGATGTTCAGGCCAACCTGCTGGCCATACTTATTCAGTCTATCAGTTTTGTCTTGAATGTGTTGGTGTGAATGCGCGAGCAGTGCAATGTCATCTGCATATTCCAAATCTTCCAGTGTAGAAAACATTGTCCATCTAATTCCTCTTGGACTGCCCTCTGTTGTCTGGCGCATCACCCAATCTATGACTGTCAAAAATAATGTTGTTGATAAGGGGCATCCCTGTCGTACTCCTGTTTTCACTTCGAAAGTTACATTACTCGATCCAACACTGCACGTAAAGTTAGAATAGAGGCTTTTTATAATGGAAACAATGCGGCTGGGAATTCCATAAGCCCTCAGAATTTTCCATAGGCTGTCCCTGTGTATGCTGTCGAAAGCCTTTTCAAAATCAACAAAGTTAATGTACAGCTGTCTCTGCCATTCTGAGCACTGCTCTATAATGTTTCTGAGGGCAAATATATGATCTGCACATCTTCTGTTCTTTCTGAAGCCCGCTTGTTCTTTCCTCAGTTTATGGTCAACTGCTTTTGAAATTCTCTGGATGATTATCCTGCCTAGTATTTTGCTGGGAACTGAGAGGAGGGTAATTCCTCTCCAGTTGTTGCAGTCTGCAAGGTCGCCCTTCTTGGGCAATTTGACAATTGTTCCTTTACTCCACTCTGTTGGTGTTGTCTCAGTTTCCCAGACTTGTGCAAATAGTGGTTCTAATAGTTCTGCTGCTAGTTCAGGGTCTGTCTTGAATAGCTCAGCATTCAGATTGTCGTGACCAGGCGCTTTTCCATTTTTTAGCCCTTTGATAGCTGTGATAATTTCTTCTTTTCGTGGAATGTCTGTATTTACGTCTAAGTCACTTTCAGCCTCAGGAACATTCAGCTGAGTCTCTGGTGGTTCCTTATTCAGTGTTTCTCTGAAGTGCTCTGCCCACCTTTTTTTCCTGCCCCTGTGCTGTGGTGATGAGATTTCCTTGCTTGTCTCTTACTAACGTTATGTTGTTTGCACCTCGTTTTCCACTGATAGCTTTAGTTATTTTATAAACTGTGCTTTGTTCATTTCTCAGTGCTGCCTCTTCTGCCTGTCTTGCAAGGTCATCCAGAAATGTCCTTTTGTTAGCACGGGTTTGACGTTTTACTTCCTTGTCCAGCTGACTGTACTGTTCACTATATATTGCCTTTAACCTGGGAGACTTAGCTTCTGTTTTCTTCCTTTTCATTTCCTTTCTCTTCGCTATGGTGTTTAGCGTTTCTGGTGTTATCCAGTCTTGGCTCTTTCTTTCCTGGAATCCCAAGCATGACTTGCTGCTTTCTTTATATATTGTTGAGATGGTGTTGAATTTCTGGTCCACATCGTCGGTCTCTGTTCTTTCCTGGCTTTTGGTAATCAGATATCGTCTCTTTACGTCGACCACAAACGCTTTTCTGGTGAGGGGGTCCTTAAGTTTCGTGATGTTGTATCTTTTCTGTTTGACTGCAACTGGTCCAGCAGCTCTGAGTTTCACCTTCAGTCTTGCTACTACTAGGTGATGATCACTTCCCACATCTGCGCCTCTTCTTACTTTCACGTCTTGTAGTGCATGTCTCCATCTGCCATTGATCATTATGTGATCTATCTGGTTTTTGTCTCGTCCGTTTGGTGATTCCCATGTTAACTTGTGCACTTCTTTGTGTTGAAAAAGTGGAAGCTTATTAATTTGTCCCCATTCTCATTTACTGTTCCACTGCCGCATTTCCCCATTACTCTTTCGTTATAATTATTGTGTGTTTCCAACTTTCGCATTTAGGTCTCCCATTACTATAATAAGATCGTACCTGGGTACAGTTTCCATTTCCTTTTGTACCTGTTGATAGAACTCGTCCTTGATCTCTTCGTCGCTGTCATTTGTTGGTGCATAACATTGTATAATTGTGGTGTGTTGGTGAATCTCCCTCTCAGTCTTGCTCTTATTAGTCTGTTGTTAATGGGTTTCCATTCCAGTAGAGACCTTTCCATTCCTTTCTTAAGGATAATGGCTACACCTTCGTTGTGCTGACCGTCCTCTCTACCAGAAAAAAGTACTGTTTCCCCTGTAGCTGTTTTTATTCTCCCCATCCCTGTCCATCTGCTCTCGCTTATTCCCAGGATATGTAGTTTGTAATTCCTCATCTCTGCTGTAATCTGTCTCAGCTTTCCTGCCTCGTTCATAGTTCTGACATTCCAAAAACCAATTCTGGTTTCGTGTTTTGCGGTCTGGGCATCCGTTTTCATGCCAGTGGCTTCCTTTCGGCTTTCACCACTGTCAGTCATACGAGCCTGAGACTCCGGATGTCCGTCCCGCATCAAAGTATTTCCATTTATTGCTGTTTCCGTAACATGTGTGATTTTTTACACAGACAGGGGTGTCGGCCCTGTGCTAAAACCCCCAACCTGGAGGACCAGGGTACCAGCTTTTGTCTGACCCCTACCCACGCAGACCAGTCCAGCATGGTTGAACCTACCAGGAGTAAAACTCCCACTGGCATAGCTCTGGGGATTGTCAGGTGTCATGAAATATTCTAATCCACATATATAAATTATTAGGTAAATATGAAGCCTAACAAATAAAATTAATAAAGAAAAGAGCAATGGTAAAATGACAGTGCTGTCACAATAATGTACTCGAAATCCCCCTTGTTTTCTGCTTCGTCTGCAAATTGTAACGCTTTCACGTTGATAGTAAAAGCTTACTGTATTATACCCGCTTTCTTCAATGAAACGTGTGCTGTATTTCTTGGAAAAACATTAAGAGGCAGACTGCGTAATGACCTAAATTTTAAATTCCATTCATGTCTTTTTTCTACATTACGTTACCAAAACGAACGAACAGATGGACAAAAGGATAGCGAGAAGGGAGAGGCAGAAAGCCGAACATTAAACACGCGTCGCGCGATACACAATTACTACTATCACGCGTGTTAGGCTACAAGCACTAACTTTTTTTTTCAGACGGACAGTGATAAAATACACTACCCTTCCCCAGAGTTAGGTTTTAAAATCATAAAAAAACGCTTATTAGGAAAGATAACAATAGATGGGTTTACGGTTGAAAACATAACAGTACCCAGACAGCATATCTTCGAAACAGGAGGTAGAAAATACATATTTTGAACGCAGCCACGTAGCTCTTTTAAAGTGGGAAAATTGGGTTCCTTAGGGCTTGCTGACAAATAATATGTAAAACGTTACGCCAATAGTCCAGGAATTAATAAATTATACCCAAAATAAAATAGTGAGGCTGCCTGACAGCATAAAATCATTTCTGCTCATAAAATTTTTTATAACGTGTTTGAAAAAAAACCTTACGTTACATAAATAGCCTACCATGTAAACTCCAAATTGATTGGAGCGCAACAAATGAAAGCCTAACCACGATTGGTCGAACTATACATACTATCTTTCGTTGTTAGGGGAAACGGGAAAAGGTAACATTTTTTCAAACACTTGTCGAAACGTGGCTCATTGGCCAGTCTCGCTGATATACACACTTGGGAGCGTTAGTTCGAGACCACTTGTTTAAATGATCTTGATAAAGCAACAGTGCGTTGAAGCCAGCTCATAATTGTGTTAAATAAAAGCCTGGAACATAGGCAGATGGAAATTTGTGCCAGTTTGTGCCAGAATTCATTGCTAATCAACGTATCTGTGTTATTCGTATGAATTGTGGTAAGCTTGAACCATTCAATATCTTTTAATGAAAATTGAATGTGAATTGTTGATTTATGCCTGTATATATATGTGTAGTTCAGTGGCCAACGTGAGGTAAAGCCTGTAATGCTCCAGCCTGAACAGAGGGTGTCGGAGAGAAGTAAAACGGCATGGAATGGCCAAATAGTACACTGACACCTGGATGATTGATTAGACAGAAATAATGCTGGAAGTGCAGAGGCGTAGTAACCATTAAGAAGGGTAATACTGGAATAAAGTATTTCAAATGAAGCTGACAGTTGGCCTAACGCTCTGAACGCAATGTTTGTGATGTATTGTGATCAGTGTAAAAAGAAAATATAAATTAGTTATGAAGTAGAAGGTACATCCTTCTTGATTTCAGGGACAGTGGTCTTGATGGTACTGAGCAGCACCTAGTCAGAGCTTTGCTGAATCCAGAGTCGGACAGCATACTCCTTGGTCTTTTAGCTATCAGTGAGGTGTCTCCTGAGCCCAGAGGAGAATTCGAGCAGAGGAGTCCTTTCCTGCCGCCATCACGCCAGATAAGCGAATTGGCCAGCTGAGCTCAACATTATGTCCCCTCATATTGAACTGACTTTATAAAATTAACATTAAGAGGGGAATTTACTTGTCTTAAAATCAGGAACTGTGAACATCTCCAATACTGGTCCCTAAAGACAAACTATTGAAGTCATGATGACAAATACCAACAGAGCTTGAACAAAACAAAACCAGTATTACCTCATTTTACTACTACTACACAACTGACACACATAGAACATTTGTAATAATATATGTCACTACAATATTCATATTAAATACATTCTGTACATAACTTGTAATTTAAATTGATTGTGATTCCTGGTTCCCTTGTAGTTGAATCAGGACACATATTCATTCATGCCAGTAATGAATACATATTGTTATTTGAAAGTTTATCAGTGACTCTTTTAAGATATCTTTGTAGAGTGTTATATGTATGTGAGTGTCACAGTGTTGTCAAGAGTAGTGGATTAAATTAAATTGTTTATCTGTCTGTTGTTGTGACTTACACTTCACCATACTCATACCCTAGACACATAACGTAGCATCACACTATTCCAGAATAATTCTGACTGAGATATATAGATATGTGGTAGCAAGTAAGGTTATCTATAATACACTACTCTTAATAGATATAGATACCTTCACAGCTGATCTCAGTCAGTACACTAAGTTCCCTATAAGTATTTATAACATCCCACATCACCACATCAGGGTACACAAGCTGCCATACCGCTACAAGGTATAGGTATCATTGATGGCAGAATCAAATTATGGTGGCATATAATAAGATTCAAAGTCTGCTGTTGAATGAGAAGAGACTTGGTGTGTTTTTCAGGATTTCTAGAAGATTGTACCAGTGATGAGCAGCTGTGGGTCTCATAGCAGGTACTGCCGTAGTGAGTGAACTGTTAAAGCCTTTACTATTAAAGGAACCGGACATAAACACGAAAGAAATAAAGGTTATATAGACAGACTAACAACAGAACAGGAAGACTTAGCCTCTATTTAACGAAGGCCCTACCCTCCACGAATAACTAAGTGGTGTAAAATAGAACGATTATTGTCTCCGTGTAGGTCCCGGGGGTCTCTTATGAGACTGTCACGGATTGCCTCCCCTGCATTGCAGTAGTGGTCTTCCAGTGGCCAAAACGCAAGAGTATCTAAAATGGGTCGTCAAAGGTGTCTACCTTCGCACAAGATTACTCTTTGCAGAGTTGTAGATAGAATGGAAATGACGCTTCTATCTCAAGGTAGTGTTCACAAGATATTTTCAGAAGTCAAGAACAGTGCTGCATAGGGCAGAGCAATTGTTAACTTATATCTGATCCGTCGCCTTTTGTGAAGAAAGGTTTTAACCCGTTCAAGCCCCCAGCTGGTGTAAATCCAGCGAAATTCTTTTCTAAGAATTAGCTCTATAAATGTAAATATATGTCTAGATGAATATATATATATATATAATAAAGAGTCTTCACCCGTGTGTTACCGGGGCCCGAAAGGGGAGCAAAGAATAGTAACACTGCACCCTACCACGCATGTCGTAAAAAGCGACTAAGGAGGGTATGGGCATGGGGCTGTTTACCCCATCCCGTAAAAACTTCGCACAGTGGGCTGATCACCTGCTTGCCAACCAATCTGATTACGGAAACAATGATAGATTGTTTGGTCTGTTTTTGTTCCACAAAGACGCCACTAGGCGTGGTGGAAACAGCGATAGATCGATCAATTTGTTGTTGCCCTAAGACACCACTAGGCGTACTGGCCACATACTGCTTTGCCGGTTGATGGCTAAGGATGGAAGAAGAAAGAAGAAGAATAAAGAGTCTTGCTCATACATTTGCTTTCATACATATAATAACTGAATGAACTATGATTGTTATATTTTATAATAACATGTAACAAATTTAAAAATCAATTAGTTTCAACAGGTTAAAATAGAGATGAAATGATGATGAATTTTATAAGTAAATCAATTTTTGTCTTCACTGAGACTTAGGTGATGTAGCGAGAGGTAAAGATAATAAGATGATGATAATATCTTGGACAAATAGATGTATCAGATGATACCAGGATAGTGACAGATAAGAGACTGGTCTTAAAAGAAATACCCCATTCTCTGAAAAGAGTAAGGGTGTATCGACATCAAAGGTATAGTCAAGCTGTATAGGTTCCTAGATGAGATGGTAATGTACTATCTTAGGTTCCTATGATGTCCCTCTCCAGACTAATCTTAGACTATGACTCTGCTAGGAGTAATTAACTAACCAACAAGAATTATGAACCAAACTTAAATAATTCAATAAAGACTGTTGGCACAATTTATAATTTATTTATGTACAGGATCTTTCTTTGTTCTGTTGGATAATTTTCAAATAAAATCAAATTGACAATTTCTCTCTCTCTCTCTCTCTCTCTCTCTCTCTCTCTCTCTCTCTCTCTCTCTCTCTCTCTCTCTCTCTCTCTCTATAATATATATATATATATATATATATATATATATATATATATATGTACAATTTATAATTTATTTATATACAGGATCTTTCTTTGTTCTGTTGGATAATTTTCAAATAATATCAAATTGACAAATCTCTCTCTCTCTCTCTATCTCTCTCTCTCTATCTCCATATATATATATATATATATATATATATATATATATATATATATATATATATATATATATATATATATATATATATATATATATATATATATATATATATATATATATATATATATATATATGGTTTCACTGTCAAGTATTTATATTACATTTAAAGTTAATTAAAGTTCATCTTCATCTGTTTTCTTGATCTTTGATGAAAACTGTCTTTCTTCTGTGCTAAACTTGAACAAATGTTAATATTATTATATCACAAGTTATAATGGCATTTGCTATGTTCTTTAACACCACATACTTGTGTTTCATCATATCAATGTTCACTTGTAGAGAATAAACTCGTAGGTTATATGGTCCATATTCTTAGATTCTTATAATCTTACGTTTCTAATTTCTGTTGTGCGGTACGGTTTTGTAAATTCAAGTTGCCCCTGTCGTGAAATATTCTAATCCACATATATAAATTATCAGGTAAATGTAAAGCCTAACACATAACTTCAATAAAAGGAAAGAAGAATGGTAAAGAACAGTGCTGTCACAATGACTGTACTCAAAATCCCCCTTTTTCTGCTTCGTCTGCAAATCGTAACGTTTTCACGTTGATAGTAAAAGCCTACTGCAACACTACACGCGTTTCAAAAAAATAAAACGTGTACTGCATTTCTTAGAAAAACCTTGAGATAGGCGCTGAGTGATGACCTAGATTTAATATTTCATTCATTCCATTTTATACACGGCGTAACTAAAAGACATGAAAGTAGGATAGAGAGAGAGAGGGACGACTGAAGGCAGGAAGCATGCAACACTAACACGCGTTTCGCGATCAAAAGTGAACGCAAAACCCATGCGTAAGGCATGAAGCACTAACTTTTTTTTCAAATAGTCAGTGATAAAAAACACTACTACTACAAGAATCAGGTTTAAAAACATGAAAAATGCTTATTAGGAAATATGAAATTCTACTGATTTACATCTAAGCTCCTGACTTTAGTATGACATAACCGTGGAAAAGGCAGGACAGGTGGCGGTTCTAAACAACGAAAAGGAATAAAGAACAAATATACGACTATCTTTGGAAAACACATATTTTGAACGCCGCCATGTAGCTCACTTTAACTTATATATTATTGTACGGCCGGACTTGCTAACCAAGAATATGTTATGTGTTACGCCTTTAGTCTGTTAATAAAATAGTTATGGCCAAAATACCATAGTGGGGGTGCCTGACAGCATGAAATCATTTCTGCTCATAAAATTTTTTTATAACGTGTTTGAAAAACATTACGTTACGGAAATAGCCTACCATGTTAACTCCTATTTGATTGGCGGGAATGAGATGTAAGACTAAACACGATTAGTTGGACTGCAAATACTAGTTTAGTTGTTAGGGGAAACGTGAGAAGGGTAATATTTTTTGAAAAGTAGGTAAACATGGCATGATTGGTTAGAGCTGCCAATATACTCAATTCAGGGCGTCTGTTCCGGGCCACATCTTGTAATAAACCTACTAAGAAACAGTGCGTTGAGCACCAGTGCATATTTTTTATAAATAAAAGCCTGGGACAGAGGCAGATCGGAAGTTGTGCCTTTTCATTGCCAGTCAACGAAACTGTTTATTTTTCCATGAATTGTGGGACTGTGGTCCTAAAGCTATTGAGCAGTACCTGGTCAGAGCTTTGCTACAGCATCCTCCTTGGTCCATATAGCAAACAGTGAGGTGTCTCCAGAACACAGGGGAGCACTCGAGCAGAGGAGTCCTTTCCTGCCGCCATCACGAAAGTTAAGCCTATGTGGCCAGCGGAGCTCAACATTATGTATACCCCCTTAAACTGACATTGTATTAAAATAAGAGGGGAAATTAATTGTTTTACTGAACGGAACTGAGAACATCTCCAATACTAGTTCCAACAGAAATAAACACTTGAAGTCATGATGACAAATAACAACATAGCTTGAAAAAAAACAACACCAGTATTACCTCATATTACTACTACACAACTGACACACATAGGATAAGATTAATAAAATATGTCACTACAAGATTCATATTGATAAATTCTGTACATATAACTTGTAATTAAAATTGATTGTGATTCCTGGTTCACTTTGTATTTGAATCAGGACACATATATATATTAATGAAAAGTACTTAATACATATTGATATTTGAAAATTTACCAGTGACTCATTCAAGATAGTCTTATAGAATGTTACATGTGTGTGAGTGTCACAGTGTTGTCACGTGTGGTGGAATAAATTAAATTGTTTATCTGTCTGTTGTTGTTGTGACTTACACTTCATCATATACATACCCTAGACATATAACGTAGTCATCACAATATTCCAGAATAATTCTGACTGAGGTATAAATATGTGGCAGCAAGTAAGGTTATCTGTAAAACACTACACCTATTAGATACAGATACCTTCACAGCTGATCTCAGTCAGTACACTAAGTCCCCTATAGATATTTATAAAATCCCACTTTACCACATATATTGGGGACTCGTCCGGGATTTTGAATCTTTCCCTATTAAAAATATTGGGGGAAATTCACTTCAGGGAATAATAAGAATTAAAAAGTATCCTTGGGTGGAATTAAATAAGGTTGAGCTCTCAGTGCCTGTGGTGTCATTAAATAAATAATTATAGATTATATTGTTTAGTTAGATATTATTTACATTTACCTGTTAGAAAATGGCGGACCTGGCCAAATTTCGATCTGCTGCTGTACAGACTGCAAAAGAGTTAGGAATGGACGGGCAAATTATGATTTCTTATGTCACTGCTGAATGTGACAAATATATTGAACGGGAAGAAAGAAGATTAGAAAAAGAGGCCGAAAGAAAGTTAGAGGCTGAAAAGGAAATTAAGAAGATACAATTTGAGGCTGAGACTAAGAGGTTGCAGATTGAGGCTGACAAAGAGGCTAAGAAATTGGAAGTAGAGGAAAGAAGATTGGCTGCAGAAAGGGAAGAGAAGAAATTAGCTGCAGAAAGGGAAGAGAAGAAATTGGCTGCAGAAAGGGAAGACAAGCGATTAGCTGCAGAAAGGGAAGCAGAAGATAAAAGATTACAAAGGGAACATGAGTTACGACTAAGGGAGTTTGAGTTTCAAGGCCATGCTCCTGAAAATGGTGCCAGTCCCTTTGCCTCTGATGCCACTGCTAGCCAGGGAGCCTCAACCTCAGCTATGAATTTTCATTTAGATCATTTTGTTGAGAAAGACGATGATATTGAGAGCTATCTAAATAGATATGAACTATTGGCTACCACATATGGGTTAGAGAGAGAAAGGTGGAGCTTAAAGTTATCTCAAGGACTTCGTGGGGCAGCTTATGAAGTTTTTGCCAAAATGAGCAGAGGTGATCAAGAAAATTATGACATGCTAAAGCAGGCTCTGTTGTTAAGATATGAAAAGAACGCAGAATTTTATAGGAAAAAATTTAGGAACGCTAAACTACTGTCAGGTGAAACCTATCACCAGTTCTCTGCACGGTTAGAGACATACTTGGAGAAATGGACTTCTCTGGGGAAAACCCAAGATCTTAAGGAAATGGTCCTTATAGAACAATTAAGAGAGTCCATGGCTCCAGACCTGAGAAAGTTTCTCATGGAACAAGGTGCAGAGAGGCTGGGTGAGTTGCTAAATGTTGCTGAAAGGTATCAAGCAGCTCAAGCAGAGGTAACAGGTAATAAAAAGAAACAGGTGAATAACTTTAGGGCACCACAGAACTTTAATAAATTTGATCCTAGGGATCAAAATAAAGGTAAGCACCAATTTGATAGGCCACGGTATGACAATAAAAATAAAACCCCACAATTCGATGAAAGGAAATATGATGAAAGAAAATCTTTCAACCAAGGAAAAAGGTGGTGTAAGAATTGTCAGATGAACAATCATGACACTGACCATTGTAGAAGGAAACCTGTGTATATGGCCACCCTTCAGGTCAGGTCGACCTCAAGACAGGAGGAGGATATTATGTTAGATACCACTCCAGAAGAGATGAGGAAGGCACAGGCTGGGGACAAGACCCTCAAGCCTTGTTTCAGGAAATTGTCAACTGGTCATGCTACTCCAGGCAAGGGAGATTTTTACATGAAAAACAAGTTGATGTATAGGAAGACTGGAGCTAGATCCAAAGGTCGGGACAGCTGGTACTTCCTAAAAGATATAGGGCAGACTTAATAAGGAGCCTACATGTGAAACCAGATGGGGACCATGAGAAGATAGGTACCATCATCCAAAAGGTGGCTCACAATTATTATTGGCCCAAAGCAAGATGGGACATTGAGAATTTTGTAGAAAGGTGTAGCATAGCACATGAGGGAACACCCACAAGTGGGAACATTGATCAGGACCTGGACACGCCAAGGGGCAAAATTAGGCCTGACAATAAAAAGAAATATAAATTTAATAAAGTGGACCAAATGGAATGGGAAGCCCCTTTTCACGGACAAGCTTCACTTAACTGTTTTACAATGGCCACTATGCGGAGAGTGCAAAAAGATGTCTTACCCCAGGATAAGCCGAAAATCCCTCAATCGGATTTAAACAAACTGGAGGAAGAGGATGTAGAGAGGAAATCTCTCATCAAGAATTTTAAGTGGGGAGACAGCCCCAGAAGAAAAATTGGTAGCGGTCGTTTTGTGCATGATAATTCTGGGAAGAAAAATCATCACTATAGAGCTTCGAGTGGAAGAGACCATACCGGTGCATGGACAAATAGGTCCACACAATTAAAGGTCCATATGTAACGCTGTTAAGAACGTGGACTGATGAAAAGGCAGAGGAAAATATTACATCCTCATACCAATATGGGAATGAGCTGACCACTCGTTTAAAAACTGGCTGGAAACTTGCCAATGAAAATTTGAAACAAGCCAGGAAGAAACATGCTGCCTATTATAACAGGAAGGCGAAAGACAGAGATTTGGCTGTGGGAGAGAAGGTACTGCTTCTTCTACCCGGGAGTCAGAATAAGTTACAAATTGGATGGCAAGGTCCATATACAGTTCTAGAGAAGGTTCTAGAACAAATTATAAGATAGATAAGAAGGGGAAAGAAAAAATCTATCATGTGAATCTCCTGAAGAAATATTTGGAAAGAGAACATCAGGAAGAGACACACTTGTTGACCTTGTCTATCGCCATGGAGATGAAAAAGGAACCACTTTCATCATTTGAATATCCATTACACCCCTGTGAGACAGCAGCACAGGTGAAAATCAGTACTTATTTAACAAAAACTCAGAAAGAGAGAGTGCAACAGGTTCTAGATACTCATACAGAGGTGTTAACAGACCGACCTGGGCATACAAACTTATTGGAATATGATATGAAACTGATAGACCCACACCTGTCTGTATGAAACCATATTCGATTCCTTTTGCTAAGGAGAAAGCTTTGAAGGAAGAGATAGACTATTTGTTGAAGGAAGGAATTATTTCACACAGTGAGTCTTCGTATAGTTCCGGTGTTGTACTCTTAAGGAAGCCCTCTGGAGAACATAGACTCTGTATAGATTACAGGAGACTGAATGCTATTACAGAAGGACAGGTGGATCCATTGCCGGATACAAATCAGCTGTTTGCCAGACTAAATAAAGCTAAATATTTCTCAAAAGTGGATCTGAGTAAAGGATACTATCAGATTCCAGTAAAACCTGAGATCAGACAAAATTGTTGGATGTAAACATTTCGGAGGAACGTAATGAATCCCTGAGTTGCCTCTTTGATTGAGGATATTCCGAATGTTTCAGACAGGCTAATAAGAAGATTATGGGATCCCCTACGAAAACTCTGCTATCACCAGGTATATGTTATCTCCTCATAACGTACATTTTGAGGAAAATCTAATGTTCTCTGGACATGTCCTTGCGCAGACTCAGAGAAGAGAAATGGTGAATAAGCGTTGTGAAGCAGCATTAAGACAAGCAGTCACACTTGCGGCTGTTCAGTAACATAACCGAAAGATATTATTGGTTGTAGAGGTCTGAGGCAGATTTCATGAGTAGTGCTTACTCTGAATGGACCCAACTACATAAAACCATGATAGCACAACAGCAGAGTAAAGTCAAGTTGACTTACATTTATCTATGTGTATATAGAATAAAGGACTGACATAAGATGTCTGTTTTAAGAGGGGAGATGTCGTGAAATATTCTAATCCACATATATAAATTATCAGGTAAATGTAAAGCCTAACACATAACTTCAATAAAAGGAAAGAAGAATGGTAAAGAACAGTGCTGTCACAATGACTGTACTCAAAATCCCCCTTTTTCTGCTTCGTCTGCAAATCGTAACGTTTTCACGTTGATAGTAAAAGCCTACTGCATCACTACACGCGTTTCAAAAAAATAAAACGTGTACTGCATTTCTTAGAAAAACCTTGAGATAGGCGCTGAGTGATGACCTAGATTTAATATTTCATTCATTCCATTTTATACACGGCGTAACTAAAAGACAGATGAAAGTAGGATAGAGAGAGAGAGGGACGACTGAAGGCAGGAAGCATGCAACACTAACACGCGTTTCGCGATCAAAAGTGAACGCAAAACCCATGCGTAAGGCATGAAGCACTAACTTTTTTTCAAATAGTCAGTGATAAAAAACACTACTACTACAAGAATCATGTTTTAAAAACATGAAAAATGCTTATTAGGAAATATGAAATTCTACTGATTTACATCTAAGCTCCTGACTTTAGTATGACATAACCGTGGAAAAGGCAGGACAGGTGGCGGTTCTAAACAACGAAAAGGAATAAAGAACAAATATACGACTATCTTTGGAAAACACATATTTTGAACGCCGCCATGTAGCTCACTTTAACTTATATATTATTGTACGGCCGGACTTGCTAACCAAGAATATGTTATGTGTTACGCCTTTAGTCTGTTAATAAAATAGTTATGGCCAAAATACCATAGTGGGGGTGCCTGACAGCATGAATCATTTCTGCTCATAAAATTTTTTTATAACGTGTTTGAAAAAACATTACGTTACGGAAATAGCCTACCATGTTAACTCCTATTTGATTGGCGGGAATGAGATGTAAGACTAAACACGATTAGTTGGACTGCAAATACTAGTTTAGTTGTTAGGGGAAACGTGAGAAGGGTAATATTTTTTGAAAAGTAGGTAAACATGGCATGATTGGTTAGAGCTGCCAATATACTCAATTCAGGGCGTCTGTTCCGGGCCACATCTTGTAATAAACCTACTAAGAAACAGTGCGTTGAGCACCAGTGCATATTTTTTATAAATAAAAGCCTGGGACAGAGGCAGATCGGAAGTTGTGCCTTTTCATTGCCAGTCAACGAAACTGTTTATTTTTCCATGAATTGTGGGACTGTGGTCCTAAAGCTATTGAGCAGTACCTGGTCAGAGCTTTGCTGAATCCAGAGGCGGACAGCATCCTCCTTGGTCCATATAGCAAACAGTGAGGTGTCTCCAGAACACAGGGGAGCACTCGAGCAGAGGAGTCCTTTCCTGCCGCCATCACGAAAGTTAAGCCTATGTGGCCAGCGGAGCTCAACATTATGTATACCCCCTTAAACTGACATTGTATTAAAATAAGAGGGGAAATTAATTGTTTTACTGAACGGAACTGAGAACATCTCCAATACTAGTTCCAACAGAAATAAACACTTGAAGTCATGATGACAAATAACAACATAGCTTGAAAAAAACAACACCAGTATTACCTCATATTACTACTACACAACTGACACACATAGGATAAGATTAATAAAATATGTCACTACAAGATTCATATTGATAAATTCTGTACATATAACTTGTAATTAAAATTGATTGTGATTCCTGGTTCACTTTGTATTTGAATCAGGACACATATATATTAATGAAAAGTACTTAATACATATTGATATTTGAAAATTTACCAGTGACTCATTCAAGATAGTCTTATAGAATGTTACATGTGTGTGAGTGTCACAGTGTTGTCACGTGTGGTGGAATAAATTAAATTGTTTATCTGTCTGTTGTTGTTGTGACTTACACTTCATCATATACATACCCTAGACATATAACGTAGTCATCACAATATTCCAGAATAATTCTGACTGAGGTATAAATATGTGGCAGCAAGTAAGGTTATCTGTAAAACACTACACCTATTAGATACAGATACCTTCACAGCTGATCTCAGTCAGTACACTAAGTCCCCTATAGATATTTATAAAATCCCACTTTACCACAGCCCCAACGTTCGAAAATTTCTTTTAGGCCTGGCCCAGCAATGGAACTGGAAAGAATCCCACAACTGCGATTCTTCCAATCTTAAAGGTGGCACTGTTGAAAACGCTCTGACATTTCATTAGGGCTCAGAACAACAAGAGCTGCCTCCAGCTGACTTAGGCACGTAGAATTGAGTAAACTCTTTAAGGCAGAATATAACCTGAAATATAATATATATAACCTACGTAGTATCGCTCACTGACTCCCTATCCTGTCAGGAGGTAAGATGAGACAGATCAGACAAGATGTGGTTACTCTAGGGTTCCCATTCGTCCCGTTTTTCCCGGGACAGTCCCGTTTTTTAATAAAATGTCCCGGTGTCCCGAATTTATTCCAAATGTCCCGCTTTTTAAGGGTCCTTCCTAAAAAAAAAATCTTTGGGTAACAGATTTTATTCCGTGTTTTAGTAGTGTTACTTTATCAATTTCCGGTTACAGTGGACCCTCGGTTTGAATCTCGAACAAAAATTCGAAAGTCGACCAAAACAGTGTTCAGTGAGCATCTACCAAATGATTTAACTACAGGAAGGCAGAAAAGTTTCTTACTACTACTGTGAGAAATCCGTTGCAAGAATTAGAAAAAGAAGGACACATAACAGTTGAAAAGTTTCAAAGCTATGCAGTAGATTTCTATGACACCTGCATTGAATATATTCAGGAGTGGTGTACACCATTTCTTACGCCTCTTCAGTCTATGGATTGGATCAATTTGAAGGGAAAGGAGTCTGTGACTTGGAAGAACATCCAAGAAAGCTACATATTCACGAAGACAGTGTCACCAAATTTTACTGTGAATGAAGAGGACTTATTTGATGAGTTTGCATGTGTGAAAAAATATTGTTAAAGCAAATTTGATGTGTGGAGTGAACTGAAGGATCAAAGTGTCAGTGAAAAATGGTGTGAGATGTTCGCTCATTTTACAAAGCAGGATATAAATGCTGAGAACCTGAAATGCCTAGTTAGTTTTTGTTTGGCACTGCCAGGATCCAATGCAGCTGTTGAACGTGTTTTTTCATTAATAAATGCGCTTTGGACAGACGAAAAAAAAAAAAAAACAGACCTAAAATTGAGACAGTGAAAGCCTGCCATTATAAAAGCCAATTTTAAGGATTTCTCTTGTGCTGAGTTCTATGTCCAAATATCAGAAGAAAAAAAAAACTTCTTGAACAGGCCCATAAATCTGATAAATATTCTGATGAATCTTAAATATAAACTTGACTATTATGTATTTTTTAAAGGTGCGATTTTTCTAATTAAGTATGTTTGTAATTTAGAATTCTTTTTAAAGTGGAAGTTGTGTTAGTTAATGTGTGTATTTTTATACCAGTATCTTATTTTAAGTGCAACATATAATATATAATAGATTTATTTGTGCTTTACCTTAATTTTTAACATGTCCCGTATTTTTACAAAATGTCCCGGGTTTTTTAGGTAAAAATTTGAAAATGTCCCGGTTTTTGAACAAAACATTATGGGAACCCTAGGTTACTCATGAGAATCAAAGCAAGTCAAAGATAACATAATTCATTTAATTAATAGCACACTTTTCCAGTAACTCTCTGGTTACAGTTTGTCCATGATTTGCTTCCTTACAATCAGATGACTTTGTGGAAAGAATTATGTTATAACTCAATTTGTACAGTAAAATAATTTCTTTCATTCTTTCCATCTTTCCAACAAGGTGGTCCATCCCAGCAAGCTTAACATCTTCAAAATACTTTCCTAAAACTAACATCACGATCTACACGTCCATCTTCTTTCATTTCACAATTAAATTGAGCTTACACATGTTTCAATTCCCTCCAAAAATTACACAGTGATTTCACACACACCTATCCACTTCTATAAGGCACATATTAATAATATAATTATATGTACATATGTAATTACATTCTTTCTTACCCTCAAATACATGCAGACCGGCTTTTAATGGCTCTACAGACTGTGTTAACCTGCAGATGGCAATGGAGTCTGGTAGTAGACGTTTTCGCTCGTGTCTGAAGTTTGAATTGTGTGGCAAGTGTATTACTAGCGGTACCTTCCGCCTTTTATAGGTCAAGGTTTTCCGTACGAGAAAGCATCGAGGCCAAAGTATTTTGCAGACTAGAAAAAGTGAAAATCTTAGGCGTTCTGTGCTAGTATGAAAAACATGAAATCGTTCAAGTTTCTTTATCTCTGAACGGATTTTCTCCATCCAAAGCTTATATTATGCTTAGGGATAAGCTCTATATTGCAGTATCTCTCTTTTGTGTAGATTAATCCGACTTTTCATTGGAGCAGCCTAAACATGTGTAAAGTGCTCTGTAAAGTAAAGTGCTGTATATAATCTTCTGTAAAGCTCCACTATCAATCACTGTAACATGTTGTTTGTGGTGTCACTACTGTATATGTCCATTGTAGTGTACAGAGTTGTTGAGATCAGGCATGCTCCAGTCTACCCAGCTGTAAATGGGTAACTCACCCTAGTCCTGAGTTAGGGAAGGCAAAGGCAGCTGTAAGCAGTAGTTTCCCTCTAAGGCTCCAGGGGAAGCAGGCCCTAAACTTGGTCAATTCAACCGACGCAGGATGGTGTAGATATGGAGTAGAAGTGTAGAGTGTGATTAACGCGAATGGTGTACTGTTCGTGTTCTGACCAATCTAATCACTCATACACTTGTGTCTACAATGCACCAATGCAGACTGCTGGAATCTTTGTTTACACAGTTTATTTAGATGCACACACTGGGACATAACGAGTAAATCATGGGTACAGGTTGACACATCAATTTGCAGGCATACATAACAGATCACAAGTCATGACACGTTCATAAATAATGGGTAGTACATCAATAGCTTCCAATGTCATGATACATAATGGCCGCATCCCCTATCTGACTAAGCGCGTCAGTGAAGGCGGATCGGTAAGTAACTAAAGTTGCTTTATGTTCATAGTTTATATCATATATGAAACCATGGAAGGGGTTTCTATCAAAATTGAGATCTCCTTGCCACTGTCCGAATAGTAAGATACATGCCCCGTTCTTTGGACAGTGATTCAAAAATACGATGACAGGAATGAAACATGGCCGCCTTCCTGAGTTGTCGCTCACTCACAGGAGGGTATATCTAAGCCAAAGTTAATTTGAAATATATAAGAATAATTTCTTAAAGATCCTCCAAACAGGTCTACAGTAATCCAGTTACTTCACGTAGACATAACTGCTATATGGAAGCCCGTCATCTTCGTCGATACAAACGTGACCCTAGCGTTGTGAAGCACAAAATTCCAGTTAGGTCTAACCGACATGAGATCATCAAAAATAGGGTCTGGAATTACCTGGAGTCCGAATCATACATGGTACCGTACATTAGGAGAGTCTCTAACACAAGCTCTAGTAGAGACACAATCTCCTACAGAAGAAAAACACTTCATAAATCATTTTTATTGAAGAATGTACCAGCCCTGGAAAAATGCGTACCCGCCATTGTAAACAGTACCTCGGAACTCATCACGACTTGTCAAGACAACTCATACTTCCGCTAGAGCGGCATAACAGAATATAGTCCTGCCTACCCATCAAAAATATACAATATAGGACTGATTCTACTTGTACTAATAATATGTAATACATATGAATTCAGGCCATAAACATAATAAGCAAATTAATATATTTTCTGGCCCTAACAAATAAGTACGGACATGGGTGTCATATCCATGCGCCGAATCAATATCAAGAACGATTACTCCTATGATCAAAAGTGTAAATCAATCATGAATTATCTCGCTTTACCATAGACAGCATTTTCATACACAAATGAATGAATGTCTATATCTTTTCCATATTAAATAGCCATATCGATTTTTGTAATATGTGCGTCAAAATATGCACGCAACAACATGGCAAAGTACAACATAGTTCATGCTTCGATGCCTTAAATACACATTATCTCCGGTTCTACACCACTTCCAGTGAAAATATAGATGTCTGCCAATAGCTAAGGATCCCTATTATCGAATTATGATCTTCATCATTTATATATTCCGTTCATATCTGCACATTGCCTTTCGAAAAATTATCAACATCTACACTTTCTAGTCTTTCTACTAAAAGGCCCTACAAAATATTAGCATTGCATGTACCGAGCTGCCGTTTCGATTGGGTGTTTGACTTCTCGTAATTTCTGTATGATGTAATGTTTTGAATGATGGGCGAGATAGGATTCAGACTTCATCACAGATAGCCCCCCCCCCTTCCCAATTTTAAAACGTGAACTATCTGTTTGAGCTTTAACTCTGAGATCACTAACGAGGCAATCATCCAATAGGAATTATTATATCTTCTTACTCTCCTGGCTTCCTTCAGGTGGGTGCGCTCTTAAGAAATTTGTCCCAACATTCTGAGATTCAGGGATACATTCAATCGTAAACGAATATGGCTGAATCAAGAGGGACTACCTCAACAATTTTGCATTCCCATGACGGGTTTGCGCGAGAAAAACAAGTGGCTGGTGGTCACTAGATGGGCACCTTCTGAAGCAGTTCTATCATAATACTTCTTGAGTAAATTTACGTGATAGATTTGTTCCTTACTCTTTTTGTCTATCCTGTAGTTGGTTCTAGACAACTTCTCTAAAACAGTATAGGGGCCCTGCCATCCTATTTGTAGCTTATTGTTACTAATGGGTAACAGAACAAGCACCTTCTCCCCAACAGCTAGTTCTCTATCCTTCACCTTCTTGTTGTAATATACAGCATGTTTCCTTCTGGCTTTACGAAAGTTCTCGTTTGCTAATTTCCAGCCAGTTTTCAGACGTGATGTCAACTCGTTAACATACCGATAGGTTACAGTCTCTTCTGCTTTTACAATAAGGCTTCCAATGGACCTTTTATGGGCCGGCCAAATAACAACGTTGCCGGAGCCATCCCTGTTGAACAGTAAGGGACTTCTTGGCATGCAAACAATGCAGCGGGCAAGAAGAGATCCCAAGTATCAGGTTTCTGTTGGACCGTCACTGCAGAGCAAGGGGCGTAAATGGTGTGACAATCCACAAGCAAATTTTACATGTCAAAATGCAAAAGTTAAAGATGCCGTACTTTTCAGGTGAGTTAGGTGTCTAACTCAGTGCACTTGAAGTAAGATCCTAGATTTTAAGGTGCCAAATGATGTCCCTGGAGTTACTGTCTTCTAATATTAGAATTTACGCCAAGATCTATGGCCTATATTTGGGTCCTAATATTCCATGTTTCAGGCTGTCTATGATTTCTTCTAGATGAAATTGGAAGTCAGTGAAGTTATCTTATAGTGCTGTAGAATATAGGCGAAATGTTCGCCCTCGCACCCAGGTTGCTACTTTGAGAAGAATTCTAATCTGGAGAAATCTATCTTAGCATCTCAAACGCGAAACTTATTGCGAATAAGTGTCTCCCACTACCGTCATAAAGAACATTACTACAAGACCACATGTGATATTGCCCTGTACATATGATTTTCAAACTCCATAACCATATAAGATCTTTCTTCTTCTTTCGCCTGTCATGTTTACAAACTCACTACTTCACAGATCTAACATTCTAATCTCCTCCAAAATGTTATTTTCTGATAGTTGATTATCACGTCAAAATCCATCTGTTGGACGTATTTCATCACTGTCCGTGTCTTATTCTTTACCAAAATTGTTGTCCTCCTACATTCCAGTGAGATCGACCGTGTATTTGGGCTAGTCATATTTGTAAATTAGCACTTTATTATGCGACAACATGGTTTTATCGTATCTTCCTAGACAAAGTCTGGGTTAACAATAGGCATGTCGCTCAATGTAGACTCTTACTCCGTCTGGAGCTGGCGATAAGCGAAAAATCAATGCGGCAAGTTCGCTCCATCGCTAAGCGTCGCCAATAACAAAGAAGACACTAACCAGAAGAGAGAGGTGGGTGAAAGGTGTGACAAGATTTGTTAACTTAACCTTGGTCGATGAGAGCTTAACAATGAATACTGAAAGAATTAGCACGTAAAAGGAATAGCAGAGTAATAATGCCGGAGAAGAGTGAAAAAAAAAGAAAAAACGTATTTCGTGAAAATGTATGTTTCCTGTATACGTTACTTTGAAAAACTATTCCATTCCCGTTTATTTTTTAATGTGTATGTTATCTAAGATATTGCCAGTCAGTTAAAGAGATAAAGAACAGTAAACTTCATATTCTTCTTCATCTTCTTATTCTTCTTCTTCTTGTGCTTCTTCGTCTTCTTTTTCTTCTTCGTACAATATCAGACGTCTACTTGAACATATTCAAAGAAAGTAATGTTCAGCTTGAGGCTATTTATATCTCCATAGAGTTTTTTAATGAATGAGACTGGTGACAGCCATCCTTCCTTTCTCTGTTCCTCAAATGTTGTGCATCTTTGAAGCAGTTTTTTTGGGGGGGGGTTTGTGTGTGTGTGGCCTGGATGCTGTGGATCATTTTGTTGACGTATCTGCTCCTGATTAAATATCATACCAAAGACAGGACAAAGTATAAATTTTTTGTTTTGCTTTTGTTAGGCGTTATTGTTATGGTCGTTCTCTAATAGGCGATCATTAATTTCCCTCAGTATGTCTCCATTATCCATATCCAATGCATCTGCTATGGTTCCGTCTGAAGCTAGTCGTCAGCTATTTCATTGCCGAGTACCACTGCTTGACCAGGCGTTAACTAGTGTTAGGTGCTAACTTGTGGAAGCAGCAACGCCTGCAACAATATTATTAACAAAGCAGTAGCAACTTTAAAATTAGCAGCAGCGTCAGTGGCGCGATAACCACCTGACAGCAGCCATAAAACGTCCATCTTGTTACACATGAAAATGCAAATGAGATGATGTCATTGAGGATTTTAACCCATAAAATGTACGATTTAAAAATATGTTGACTGCAAGAAACATTTAATTAGGCTATTAATAGCCAAGACCTACCTGATAATAAAATGATAAATTAAACAAAATGAACAACCCAGTTCATGAATCTGTGTAGCTAACAGCGGGTTGTTATGTCAAAGTAAAAAAATAAACAAACTGGAATGAATAGGGTTTTGTCACGCGATTTCTGGGACATCACACGATCAGTCAAGTGCGTAAATACGTAACAAGGTTTATTTGCAGTACAGAAAACAGCGAGTAAGTAACTTTCCAAAATAAGGTGGGAAATAATTATGATCTTCTCCGACTGCTGCATACCCTGATGACGGCTCTTGTCACTACATTTTCCAGTGGTCATTTTTTCATTTCCATTTTGCTTCATAAGTACGGAAACATTGGCACGAAAGCAGTGAAGCTGAATCTATGATTAGCAATGAGGCTTAACTGGTTTTATATATATATATACCGTATATATATATATATATATATATATATATATATATATATATATATATATATATATATATATATATATATATATATATATATATATATATATATATATATATATATATATATATAATGAAGGCTTTTATTCATACTTATCCGAACAATTATTTGCAGGACACTATTAGTCCCTCAGATTTGAGAAAAGGACGCTGGCTTTAGATAGGATAGACACGGAGGAAACTAGATGATAGTTTTACAAGGCAGTTCTTTTTTCTGGAATCCCCAGAGTAAGAGACGTAGATAGAGGCATCAAAACATTGGGAGAATGGAATTTGAGATAGCATTAAAGGTATGAAGAAGACATGAAAAGACAATGAACAGATGGTGCAGCAGAGGACGACTTGTCATGAATTTGTTGAAGGCCCAAGCCCCACAGGGCAATGAAATAGGCCCTATCTCCACCCATCTCCCTCTCTCTCTCTCTCTCTCTCTCTCTCTCTCTCTCTCCATTTCCCAAAACTGTCCTTGGTTTTTCATGATTGTTTCTTCTCAAATTTATAGTAAACACTTTTTCACTTGATTTATAACATAAGTTACTTGTTAAATCAGATGATGTTGTAACTTAAATATTAAGATGTAATGGTTCCCTTGATTTCCTGTCTCTATCTTCGACGGTTCACTCTATCTGACAATTTCCTGTCTCTAGCTTCGACGGTACACTTCTTCTTTGATCCTTAGCCGCCAACTGTCAAAGCAGCCAGTGGCCATCACGCTTGGTGGTGTCTTGTAGTGCAACAACAAATTGATTCCACTTTGCTCGGTCGGTGGCCATCCTTCGTACAGTGCCCCAACTCTGGTTTATTCTTTGCATCTCAGCCTCCACAGTCCTCCGCCAAATTGTTTTTGGCCGCCCTCTCTTTCGTTTTCCTTCAGGGGTCCATAGCATAGCTGTTCTTGTGATGGCATCGGGGTCTCTTCTGAGGACATGGCCAACCCAACTCCAGCGTCTGCCAGCTATGATGGTGTGCATGTCCTTTTGGTTACTCCGAATAAGTAGTTCTTGGTTGGTGATGGTATTGGGCCAAAATATTCGGTGAATTTTCCTTAGGCACATTGTATGGAAAGAGGACAGTTTCGACATTTCCTTTTCTGTTACTCTCCATCATTCTGCACCATAGAGAAGCACAGAAAGTACACATCTCTCATATAAAGTTAATTTGTGCTGAACTTGTAAGACTTCCAGATGTTGTTGAGACTAGCAAAGGCTGTTCTCGCTTCATTCATTCTGTTGTTGATGTCCTTGCATGTTCCGTCGTCTGGTGTTACTATCCATCCTAAGTATATAGATGTGCCTGTCTGTTCTAGCTTCTGGTTCTTTATTGTTATTGGTTCAGGATTACCCACATTGAGTATCATCACGGTACACTCTATCTAACAATGTCCTGTCTCTATCTTCGACAGTACACTCTATCTGACAATTTCCTGTCTCTGTCTTCCACGGTACACTCTATCTGACAGTTTCCTGTCTCTAGCTTTGACAGTGTGGCTGGCTGATTATTTCTATGTTCATCTGGAGCAAAGGTATTTGTTGTTTTGGCGTTCTATCTCTTCTCATGTGTAGTACATGATCAACTCATGTTAAACTCCTTCGTGAGATTTATTTTATTTGAGATGTTTGCCTCATTATGGCGAGACACGCTTCTTTCAAATTTAGGCAGAAGTCGTTCGTTTATATTATAGAGCAACTGCAAATTAAAAATTATGGCAGCGTTGATACAAAACAAGCCATGAAAAGAACTGCTAGTGCTTATTAGGTAGAGTGATCATCATCATCATGATACCTTTCATCTTCCCAAGGAGCATAGGCGTTCATAATACACACGCCAAGTCATTATGTTCCGTGCCATCAGCTCAAAGTTTTCCCATGTCTTATTTAACCCTTTCATATCTGTATACAGTTCTCTTCTCTACCTGATGGTCTGTCTACCTCTATTTCTCTTGTCGTGGGGTTGCCATAAGATCGGCTGCTATGTAATGCTATTAGCAGACTTTCTCAGTGTATGTCATATCCATCTCCAGCGTCTTAATCTCATCTCTTGTTCCACTGCCACTTGTCTGGATCTTGTCATCTCTTGTTCCACTGTCACTTGTCTGGTTCTTATCATCTCTTGTTCCACTGTCACTTGTCTGGTTCTTGTCATCTCTTGTTCCACTGCCACTTGTCTGGTTCTTGTCATCTCTTGTTCCACTGCCACTTGTCTGGTTCTTGTCATCTCTTGTTCCACTGCCACTTGTCTGGTTCTTGTCATCTCTTGTTCCACTGCCACTTGTCTGGTTCTTGTCATCTCTTGTTCCACTGCCACTTGTCTGGTTCTTGTCATCTTTTGTTCCACTGCCACTAGTATGGTTCTTGTCATCTCTTGTTCCACTGCCACTTGTCTGGTTCTTGTCATCTCTTGTTCCACTGCCACTTGTCTGGTTCTTGTCATCTCTTGTTCCACTGCCACTTACCTGGTTCTTGTCATCTCTTGTTCTACTGCCACTTGTCTGGTTCTTGTCATCTCTTGTTCCACTGCCACTTGTCTGGTTCTTGTCATCTCTTGTTCCACTGCCACTGTCTGGTTCTTGTCATCTCTTGTTCCACTGGCACTTGTCTGGTTCTTGTCATCTCTTGTTCCACTGACACTTGTCTGGTTCTTGTCATCTCTTGTTCCACTGACACTTGTCTGGTTCTTGTCATCTCTTGTTCCACTGACAAGTGGCTGGTTCTTGAGATGACTCTTGTTCCACTGCAACTGGCTGGTTCTTGAACATCTCTTGTTCAAGAACTGACAAGTGGTCAGTGGTTCTTGTCATCTTTTGACAAAAACCACAAGTGGTTCTAGTCAAGAGATCTCTTGTTCCACTGACAAGTGTCTGGTTCAAGTCATGACAAGTTCCACCTGCCACTGGCAGTGGAACAAGAGATGACTTGAACCTGCCACAAGTGGCATTGAACAGAGATGACAAGAACCAGACACGTGACAGTGGAACTTGTCAACTCTTGTTCAAGTGCCACTGGAACAAGAGATTCTTGAACCATCTCTTGGCAGTTCCAGATGACAAGAACTTGTCTGGTTCTTGGCAGTCTCAAGAGTTCCACAAGAACCACTTGTCAAGTGGCAGTGGTCATCTCTTGATGACAAGAACCAGACTTGGCAGTGGAACAAGAGATGACTCTCTGTTCCAGACTGTCACTTGTCTGGTTCTTGTCAGACGATAAGAACCACTGACAAGTGACAGTGGAACAAGAGATGACAAGTTCCAGACAAGTGGCACTGGTTCTTGTCATGACTTGTTCCACTGACAAGTGTCTGGTTCTTGTCATGACAAGAACCACTGACACTTGGCTGGAACTTGAGATCAAGTTCCACTGACAAGTGGCAGTGGTTCAAGAGATCTCAAGAACCAGACAAGTGGCAGTGGAACAAGAGATGACAGAACCAGGTAAGTGGCAGTGGAACAAGAGATGACAAGAACCAGACAAGTGCACTGGAACTGGATTCTTGAACCATCTAGTGGCAGTGGAACAAACTTGACTGGTTCTTGACAAGTCTCAGTGGAATTGACAAGAACCAGACTTGTCTGGCAGTGGAACAAGAGATGACAACTGCCACTTGTCAGTGGAACTTGTCAGATGACACTGAACCAGACTTGTCTGGCATTTGAACAAGAGATGACAAGAACCAGACAAGTGGCAGTAGAACAAGAGATAACAAGAACCAGACAAGTGGCAGTGGAACTTGAGATGACAAGAACCAGACAAGTGGTTCTTGTCATCTCTTGTGACAACTGAACCAGACAAGTGTCTGGTGGAACTTGTCATGACTTGTTCCACTGCCAAGTGTCTGGTTCTTGAGATGACTTGAACCAGACAAGTGGTTTTGGAACAAGAGATGTTCCACTGAACTTGTCTGGTTCTTGTGGAATCAAGAGATGTTCCACCTGCCAGTGTCAGTGGAACAAGTCATGACTTGTTCTACTGCCACTTGTCTGGTTCTTGTCATCTGTCGTTCTACTGCCACTTGTCTGGTTATTGTCATCTCTTGTTCTACTGCCACTTGTCTGGTTCTTGTCATCTTTTGTTCTACTGCCACTTGTCTGGTTCTTGTCATCTCTTGTTCTACTGCCACTTGTCTGGTTCTTGTCATCTCTTGTTCTACTGCCACTTGTCTGGTTCTTGTCATCTCTTGTTCTACTGCCACTTGTCTGGTTCTTGTCATCTCTTGTTCTACTGCCACTTGTCTGGTTCTTGTCATCTCTTGTTCCACTGCCACTTGTCTGGTTCTTGTCATCTCTTGTTCTACTGCCACTTGTCTGGTTCTTGTCATCTCTTGTTCTACTGCCACTTGTCTGGTTCTTGTCATCTTTTGTTCTACTGCCACTTGTCTGGTTCTTGTCATCTCTTGTTCTACTGCCACTTGTCTGGTTCTTGTCATCTCTTGTTCTACTGCCACTTGTCTGGTTCTTGTCATCTCTTGTTCTACTGTCACTTGTCTGGTTCTTGTCCTCTCTTGTTCTACTGCCACTTGTCTGGTTCTTGTCATCAGTTCCACATTTATGACCATGCCGTCTGTAACTTCTTGGTTGTTGTTTTTATTGTTCTCCATGTTTCACAGCCATACAATAAGATTGACTTTTCATTTGAGCAGAAGATTCTGATTTTTGTAGTGAGCTTGATTTATTTTGGCTCCATATATTTCCCAATACAATTAACGTGACGAAGCCCTTAAAACTGTTGGGTCTGAGAAGAAATGCTATCTCTCTATTGGAACAGGCAAGATTCCGTTGAACTCCAATAAAAACTAAAAAGATATCCCTCATTCAAAACTTGCGTTCTTTATTCTTGATTTTTCTTGGATATATGTACTTGTAACGCTGTCTTCCGTTGTTGCTCTTATTGTAACAGAATGGGGCGGCCCCTTTCGATCTTTGTTTCACTCCGGCAGTATCGGTACATTTGTGGTACTGATTTTATTGTGTGCTTTCGTTTGTCGAACTTTCTTTCTTTCTTTCTTTTTCTGCTATGTCTAGCAGATATTGTGTATTTTCCTTCTTACACCCTTCTCAAGGATAAGTAGACATGTCTGATTGTTATCCATTTCTCCCTACGTTGCAAGGAGTGGCAGCGACCTAACCATGTTGGCTATCGTGGGCGCAGCGGATATCAGTACATAGATTAACACGTAAATCGCATCAGCGCAGTGCTTAATCACTGATAAGACGCGAGTACGCGCATCACCAACGCTTGGAATACGGGGAGACAACTGATGGACAGATACAGATAAGAGATTACTGTCTGATAAAAGGAATGATTGTTACATTGGAAACACGTTGTTATATGAGTTTACCGACATGCTCGTAAGTTTGTACCCAAGGGCGAACGGATGTGTACAACCCATTTTCAGGAAAGTAATGTTTGAAATTTTGCATTAGCTGAGTCATGCAACATATTCTAATCAGATTGGCTGATCCTTTGAGGCGCGGATAACAAATGCGTGGGAAGGCACCGAATTTAATCTGACCATTTTCTCAAGCTATTTCACTTGAGAAATCGCTCGCCAAGATACCAGACCTTGCTACAGTGAAGAATTAGAATTCAGAATTCCTTCTTAACATACCGGACACCTTTTATTGGAGTATTTATCAGGACATACAATATAGCCCAGGAAATCTCTAGCATTTTAAATAAGGAAACCGAGACTGAGGAAACTGAAGGACCACACACGGCGTCAGATAGGGAACTTATTAAATTAACGACACCCCAGACGCGTGTAAGAGGCCGATTCAAGTCTCTTTTATTAATCTGAGCAAAACGTCTGTGAGCCAGGATTGGCGTAAGTTGTGATTTACATATCATACTTTATTACTAACATGTGAACTAACATACATATATATATATATATATATATATATATATATATATATATATATATATATATATATATATATATATATATATATATATATATATATATATATATATATATATATATATATATATATATATTACCATGTGAAGTTTAATATGTGAAACTCGCTAGTGGATATCACAGTCATTTGAGGCTGGCAACCTCAGCGTATAGAATGATGATTCATGAACCACCACTGCACGGGTTGGTGATTGCTTTATTGCTAGTTTCGTAGAGAGAACTAAAAGCATAAAGTAGTTCCAGGTTCCATATTGAGCAGGGAGGGAAAGATGAAAGAAAGGATGTACATTCTAAGAATGAGACTTACATTTTAAAAGCAGTGTAAATGTCCCTATAAACATATTCACTTTAAAATTAATGTAAGTTTTCAAGCTTTAAACCAGTGTAAATGTTTATGTAAAAAAATATTCATTTTAAAGTTAATGGAAGTTTCAAACTATTCAATCAGTGTAAACAAATGAAAACATATTCACTTTATATTGTGAACACTTTTCAATCAGTGGAAGTGTATATGTAAATAGACTGTAACTGTATTATTAACCTTTTCATTTAAATATAAAGTAACTATGAAAACTATTCTATTTAAATGTAAAGAAAGTTTTATCCCGAGGGATTAAATTTAATTCTCATCGAGGGTAAATTCTGAGTTAATTGGGGTGGTGGTATGGGACGATAGGAACCCATAACTATGGGTTGGAAAACGCCATTCTCAGAAGAGCGTCTCGTTCTATTCTTTTACCATAGTTATTGGTGGTACCAGCAAAAAGTACTTTCTCTGGAACAAGAAGGGAACCGTGGCCTAAGCTTTAAGACGAAGGACCCACGTGGTAGACTCTCCTTGACATTTCTGGGGAACGAGCTACACCCGACAACCTTGACCAGAGACGAGCGTGAGCAGTGTGGAAAGAACCAACCCATAAGAATTAGCAGAACGGTCATTGGCAGCTAAGTTCAAATCTATGCTGCCACTTGAATTTCTTGTGACATTTCACAATCCATAACGACCATGATGATAACTTTTCTTGATCCATAACTATTCAACTTATTTTTCAACTGTTAAAACTTAAGTGATTATTAAATTTTGTTATTTGTAATTTTACAAATTTAACTTCGATTTAATCATTTTAAAGTTACTGCATATTTGTCTCAGTCAATTTACTACACACACTCTAAACAGAGCTATACTAGAATAATAGAATTCCACTGAGTAAATCAGGGGTGGGGGCTTAAATGAGCTGAAATTAATAAGTGCTTAAATCCTTCACAAAAGCGTCGGCAGAATTACATAGTTATAACATGCTCAGCCAAAGCAGTAATGTTCTCGCTTATTCTGAATATCTTGTGAAGACTCCCTGGAGATAGAAGCGTTTTGTTTCTTCTATTTACATCTCTGCCAAGAATAATTTTGTCCGAAGGTAGATACCTATGAAGCCTATATTAGATACTATTGAGTTTTGGCCATTGCTGGACCACTACTGCAAAGCAGGGGAGGCCATACCGTCACGCTTATTATTAATTTTATTGCTTTGTGTTCACCCTTGTGCGGGCGCCTTCCTTTTGTCACGTTATGCGTGTCTCTCGGATTATGTCGTGAAAACGAAATTGTTAGTTGGTTTATTTTTGTGACACGCACAAGTACGGGCAAAGTCAGAAATTCTAATAAACAAAACAAACAGGTAAAATACATTTATACAAAGAAAATAAACAATATTTTGGTAAGTTTTCTAGGACTGCACGACTACGTGTATTTATAACTGTGAAATTCTGCGACTATTGTTCATGAAAGCGGTAAACAAATCATTTTGCAGATGGTATTTCGTGAGCCGGGGTGGGGAGGAAAAACTGGTTATGTCACCAAAATAGACAGAGTGTGAACGATAACATCAGGAAGTTGGTGGGGCCATCACGCATGAGCAACAAAAGATAAAACATAGATGTAGAACTACATGCACTGAGAACAATATAGAATGGTTAACTGCGTGCTGTCATAACTTTCATAAATGGGTGCTTGCATAGAATAAAATAATAGAATTAGTATGACAAAATCACTCATGCAGAAAAGAACCAAACATGTGCCAGTAGAACAAGAGGTGAAAATAAGATGGATATAACACACACTGAAACCACCAGTTGATAGAATTACAAGGCAGTCTTTATTCTGGAATCCCCTAAGTAAGACAGGTAGAAGAAAAAAAACACACACAAGAAGGAGGAGACTGGAGACAGATATGAAATGAATAGAGAATTTATGGAATGCCTTGAACGGGTGGCACAGAACAGACAGGAAGAAGTCGAGTGAATTTGTTAATAGCCAATGCTCCTTGGGAGACGAAGGGTGATGATTGAATGAATGGGCATGAACAATTTCTCTGTTCCTATAACTGTTTTTTTTTTTAAATTTCTCGGCAAAAATATTTTGGCAGTTTAATTTACACTGGCACTTAAGCTCAAAATGTCAGCGAGCAGGAATATAAGTCAACACGAAACAATCAGTAGAGAGAGGTGACAGACATCTTAAGAAATGCAACACAACATCATACCAGGCAGTAGTAAATACATTGAATCAGAAATTATAAACCAACGACTACAAACCCGTCAAATGCTGCAACAGGGTAAAAAGATCTATTGTATGCTAAAGAACATTGAAAAAGATAAACCACATACCACAAATACACTACAGACATTAGGAAACATAACTACTAATGCCAGAGAACTTGCAGCCTGGCGGAACCAACACACACAAAAACAGCTAATGTAATATACTATATAGAATAACGACTCTATATGACCAAGTTATAACCCACATGGGTGAGAACCAGGTATTCCATTTACAGGATAAACGCCGGTTTTCCTGGTCACGGACTCAAAACCGAACCAAATAGGCAGTGGATAAAGAAGGCGGCGTCAAGCGGTTGGGGATCTACCAAATAGCACCGTCTATGAACGCCCATGCTCCCATCTTCACTCACCAACGTCCCTCATCTATAAATCTTCATCATCTAATTGCCAACTCACATTTCCATTTACAGACTGGGACACAGAAATCAGCAGAAAAATGCATGAACCGAGCCTTAAAGTGGGCTATTGTCGCTGGCCTGGTTGGAGCACTTGGCATCGTTGGTCTCCTGGTTGGCTTACATCTCTCAGGAAATCTGGCACCAGAAAAGGTGAGAGCGTACATTCTTTTTTAAGCATGGGTGAATTGCGTCCTGTTTGAACAATAGTTACTGACGCCAATTAAAAACATGGATAAGAAATTACTTTGGCATTGAAATATAGGGTGGACATAGCGACAGATAGATTATATTAGAGCCCCTAGATCTATAGAGAGTTACGCCAACTAAAATTTGGCCGCCTCTTTCGGCTGTACCCGTATTGCAGGAAAATGGACCCAATCGCGAGTTTCAGACCCAATTTGCATTTTCGTTTAGGTTAACTAATAATTTGAAATAAAATTAGATGCAAATACAGTAGCACATATTTGTACTATTCTTTGTATTTCAACAAACAAAACAAAAAGAAGAAAACTAGTTTACTTACCGTTTTATTGAATAGAATCAGTAGCGTGAATTTTTAACACATACTCCGTTGAATTTTATATTACGTCAGAATTCCACTATTTGGCAACAAATATTCTGTTAGAATTGCAACACTTAGCAAAACATACTCTCTTCGAATTGAACTATTTACCTAGTTTGAAATGTGGAAACTGGTGAATGACTGTTGTAGACACTGACAGTTCTACTAGATCCAGATGATCACATCAGTGTTTGTTTTCATTAAAAATGTGACAATGTACAGATAGTTTTTGTGGTGGATTTTGAAGTTAATTGGTAAAATGTGAATGTTATGCAGATGTGAGGTCAAGCTGTGAAGGACCCTGAGTCGAATAGATAATAGGGTTTGTGTTTTCAGGGAACCTTTCTGTTACCACCCTATGACCTCAACCTACGACGTATTTTATCCTAAGTATAATAATGGTGTATGTTTGTTATCTGGCTAGTGTCTAGGGTAATGTGAAATGTGCTGTAATAAAATGACAACAAATACACCTACGAACTCTATGATAAGTAATTAACAACACCCAGAGTTAAGTTTAAAACGTGAAATCTTTTTTACAATTTATTGTTCCAGTATCACAATTTTGTGTATACTGGAATATTGAAACTCAAAATGATAATTCAAAGTATTTACATCAAATTGATTCAATTTATAACTGAGTATATTATTTTTCACAACTTTAATTAAATATGTCAATCTGGAAACAGTAAATTAATATGAAACAAATATAAAGGTATGTTATAAGGCACTAGTAGGAAATAAAGAAGTAGAACACTAGACAACAGAAAAACAACAGACATGAGTGGCTTACCCAGGATTTGAACCCTGGACCTTCCGTGTGACAACACCGCCTAGCTATGCAAGCGAATCACACTGTCCTCCCTGCCATCTACGCATCCCCAAAAAAGGATGTTTCAATGACAGGTCATTAGTGCGAACCTCTGTATATAACACCGGAAGTTTACCATGGGCAGTTCAGCATATTAATGACGCAATCACTTCTGTTGTTCCACTATATATCAGTATTGGTCAGTCCAACAAGACAAAGACTTTAATACTGTGTCCAGTATGATAGTAGACTTAGAACAGTAAGAACAGGACAGAGGGTAGGTTTGGTATTGTATAAACATTTATAACACATAAGGAAGGGAAACCACGAGGCCTGTAAACAGTAAATTAATATGAAACAAATATAAAGGTATGTTATAAGGCACTAGTAGGAAATAAAGAAGTAGAACACTAGACAACAGAAAAACAACAGACATGAGTGGCTTACCCAGGATTTGAACCCTGGACCTTCCGTGTGACAACACCGCCTAGCTATGCAAGCGAATCACACTGTCCTCCCTGCCATCTACGCATCCCCAAAAAGGATGTTTCAATGACAGGTCATTAGTGCGAACCTCTATACATAACACCGGAAGTTTACCATGGGCAGTTCAGCATATTAATGACGCAATCACTTCTGTTGTTCCACTATATATCAGTATTGGTCAGTCCAACAAGACAAAGACTTTAATACTGTGTCCAGTATGATAGTAGACTTAGAACAGTAAGAACAGGACAGAGGGTAGGTTTGGTATTGTATAAACATTTATAACACATAAGGAAGGGAAACCACGAGGCCTGTAAACAGTAAATTAATATGAAACAAATATAAAGGTATGTTATAAGGCACTAGTAGGAAATAAAGAAGTAGAACACTAGACAACAGAAAAACAACAGACATGAGTGGCTTACCCAGGATTTGAACCCTGGACCTTCCGTGTGACAACACCGCCTAGCTATGCAAGCGAATCACACTGTCCTCCCTGCCATCTACGCATCCCCAAAAAAGGATGTTTCAATGACAGGTCATTAGTGCGAACCTCTATACATAACACCGGAAGTTTACCATAGGCAGTTCAGCATATTAATGACGCAATCACTTCTGTTGTTCCACTATATATCAGTATTGGTCAGTCCAACAAGACAAAGACTTTAATACTGTGTCCAGTATGATAGTAGACTTAGAACAGTAAGAACAGGACAGAGGGTAGGTTTGGTATTGTATAAACATTTATAACACATAAGGAAGGGAAACCACGAGGCCTGTAAACAGTAAATTAATATGAAACAAATATAAAGGTATGTTATAAGGCACTAGTAGGAAATAAAGAAGTAGAACACTAGACAACAGAAAAACAACAGACATGAGTGGCTTACCCAGGATTTGAACCCTGGACCTTCCGTGTGACAACACCGCCTAGCTATGCAAGCGAATCACACTGTCCTCCCTGCCTGTCGAGCGAAGAGGGGTTTTGCAAGGCGGCGTTAATATTGGCGTTAATTCTTGCTGCAGTTTCGTTCTACAGTTCTGGAAAATGTCCGAATTGCTACTATTAGTGGCGTTAAAGTTAAAATCTTACGTTAATTCAGAACGGCAGTTTGGTGTCGCAGTTCTGGCACATGTTAATTGTAAGTCTCAAGGACGAAACTAGGAAAGCGTGTAAGATTTGACAGCGGGATCATTGTCTAAGCATTACTACGGTATACAATTCAGCGATCTACTAGCGTAGAGGACGACAATAGGCAAACACACACGGACGGGTTTATTTATTATCATAGGAGTAAAATCTTACTGAATTTAGCGATTGTTTCTCAGTTTTCGCTACAGTTTTAACAAAATCTAATTACATATTTTGGACCGGAGATTTTATTATAATTTTATTATATAATTATATAATATAATTTTTTATTATATATATATATATATATATATATATATATATATATATATATATATATATATATATATATATATATATATATATATATATATATATATATATATATATATATATATATATATATATATATATATATATATATATATATATAAAATTTTATTTTTATATAGCCTAAAAATAAAAATTATATTATATATATATACGATATAAATAAAATAATTTTTATTATTATATAATAATAATATTATATAATTTATTATATAACACTGGTATACACACATTTTGGTGCCTTACATTTTATAGCTGTTCTTGTGTAATTTTGGGTTGCTGATTCCAAAAATGTAATCAGATTTTTTCTATCAGCTCTAGTTTTTTGAGATAACTAAGAATGACCATATTAGTAGGGCAATTGTTATGTACAATCCTAGAGTTAGGTGCTATCAGTGGCATTTTGACTTTAGTCTGCATTCATATTATATGTAATTACTGTGCATATATTACCAAAAATGTAATAACACTTTATCACTAGCACTTGTTTAGTCAACACGCAAAAAGTATCTTTTCGAGGACTTCCTGGAATGTGATATGCCCGGACAGTCACGCTTAAGGGTCCAACAGTAATCTGCCATCATGTGGGCATCCCAAAGTCCCTGGTATCTCTCTTCCATTGTTTTTATATCTTGGTGAAATCTTTCACCTTGCTCCTCACTAAAGTCGCCAAGATTCTCCGGAAATAAATGTAAATGGTTATGGAGGTAGTGCAATTTTATGCTCATGTTGCATCCAAGTTCACAAAAACTCGACAGCATGTTTCCAACTAATTCAGAATAATTGTCTGCTTTAAAGTTACCCAGAAAGTTTTGCACAACTAAAACAAATGATGACCAGGCTGTGGACTCTGTTTTGTTCATGAAATCAATAAAATTTGGATCGTTTATTAACTTTCTAATTTGAGGTCCATCAAAAATTCCAGCTTTAAGTTTGTCTATGCTCAATTCTGGAAACTTTCTGCATAAGTAATTAAAACAGGTACCATCTTTGTTCAGTGCCTTAACAAATTGCTTCATCAAGCCAAGCTTTATATGTAATGGTGGCAGTAGAACTCTTTTTCGATCAATGAGAGGCTTATTGACAATATTTTTTTCTCCAACTTTAAATTCATCCCTCAACGGCCACTGTTTCTTTGTCCAGTGCATATCTTTTGCCCTGCTATCCCACAAACATATAAAGCATGGATATTTGGTGAATCCCATTTGCTGGCCAAGCAAGAAGTTCATAATTTTAAGATCTACACAAACCATCCAGTTATGTTCTAAATACTTCAATTTTTCCAGAACTGTGCTTATTGTAGCATACTCCTCCTTCATTGTAGTAGAATGAGCAATGGGAATTGAGCCATATTTGTTACCATTGTGTAAGAGAACACCCTTCAAACTTCTTTTGGGGCTGTCAATGAAAAGTCGCCACTCATCTGGTGTATAACTTACACCCATTTTGTTAACAAGACCTCCTACATTAGTACAAAACACAAGGTTGTTTTCTTTACAAAAGAATGGAATAAAACCTTGCTCTCTGCTGCGATAAAATGTAACCTTTGTTTCAGCAGTCAGTAATTTTTTTTCTTTCAATCTTGAAGCCAAAAGTTCTGAAGATTCCTTGGAGAGATATAGATCACCGATTAGATCATTTAGTTCAAGCTGGTCGAAGCGTTGAGCATCTGAAAAATCATCTTCGAAATCACTATCACTGTCACTTGTCGTTCCACACGCCACTGCTGTCTCATCTTCTATCAGGGAATCCGAAATCTGACTGAAAGTTGGAATTGATATGTCATCTCCGTGTGGAACAGGTCGCCTAGCAGAATCTAAATCTGGATATTTCCACTTTTTGTGATTTTTTTCCATTAATTCCCTTAATATTCACTACACAGAAATAACAGTCATCATAGTGGTTCTTGGGCTCTCTCCAAAACATTGGAATTCCAAATTTTAAACATTTTCTTTTCCCACAAGTCCACTGTCGCAGGTGTTCAACACATGTTTTGTAAACAATATGAGGAGCCCAAGACTTGTCCTGGTCACCTAGTTTTACTTTAAAGTAAGCAAAGTATGCCTTTTTCACAAAAACAGTAATATGCTTCCTATGTTCTTCTTTGAAAGTGTACTCTCCACAAATATAACAAAATAAATGCGGTGAAAGAAAACATGCTCTTCTTGAAGATGATGTCATTCTCTGGTAGAAGTGTAATAAAATAAGTAGCATACTAACATGCATGCAGTGGCTTAAAATCTAAAAAAGGCAATTCTGGGAAGATTCTTCGAAAACTGAAACTGAGAGTAAACAAGCAGTTTTCTTTTGTAAAGGACTAGACAGCAATAGTTTTTTTTTACATAGCCTTATATAGAAAATATTGTAATAATACAGGGTGACCAAAAAAAAAAAACGGGCCCGCGCGCGCACTGTTTGTGCGCGCGCGGGCCCGTTTTTTTTGGGTCACCCTGTATTAATGAAATACAAAAATGTCTGTATCTCAAAAACTAGAGCTGCTACAGACAAGTAAATGTGATATTTGGATTGAGCAGGCCTCATTTATGTACAATCAAGAGTAAAATGTTTGGCACCAAAAAAATTTTTTTTTTTGTAGGGCTGTGTAATTTTATTATAATGTTATTATAATTAATAAAGATTAATAAAATTATAAAAATATAAAATTATATTATATAATTTTTATTATATAATTTTATATTTTATATATTAAAATTATATAATTATAAAATTATGTAATTTATATTTAATAATTTAAATTATATAAAATATATAAATTTATAATTATATATTATATTTATTATATATATAATATATAATATATTTATATAATATTATATAATTTTCTTATAATGTTGTTATAATTAATAAATATTAATAGCATAATAAAAATATAAAACTTTATTATATTAGATAATTTTTATTATATAATTATATATTTTTTATATTAAAATTATATAATTTATATTATATAATTTAAAATTATATAAAATATATAAAATATATATATATATATATATATATATATATATATATATATATATATATATATATATATATATATATATATATATATATATATATATATATATATATATATATATATATATATATATATATATATATATATATATATATATATATATATATATATATATATATATATATATATATATATATATATATATATATATATATATATATATAATCTTATATATATAGAAGAAGTGTTAAGAATAGTCAGACCTAGGCAACTGCATAATACAGTCAAACAATATTTAACAGGAACAAATGTTAATATTAGTGGCTGGGAATGTGAATGTCTGATGCTGTTCTTACAATGCATATGACTTTTAACAGATGAAAGTCAATTAAATATTTGTTAAAGTCAGTTATATAACTGGAACCACCAGGCCTTTACACCCCTCCATTTTAATATTATTCTTGTTCAGAGTATCTTCTTGATTTTTTTTTTTTTTTGTTTTTGTTTTTTTATTTAACGTATTAGCATAATTGTGATTGTCCCTATTTACAACGATTTGACAAATGTGATGCCACTTTCTCATATCGGCAGATGGTCATATTATTTGGAATTGAAAGCAATATATATCCTAATTATAACCCATCAGAGGTTGAGCGGGATATTTTTCTTCATTAATTAAAAAAATTTTTTTTTTATTACTAATCTTACTCGATGCTTATTCTCGCTACTAGCCCTGGTATTGTCCAGCCGAAAATGGCGTCTACGTCGTTCAGCCTCGTTTTCGATTCTGACATAGTTGGTGTAACTCTCTATAGATCTAGGGGCTTAGATTATATGATGATCCTAGTGTAAAGGCACCAACCAGACACAACGCCCCATGTAAATTGTAGGGTCTCTGGTGAGACAAAGAAAGAATGAGACTACGGCTCCCTCAGGCATGTCGTACTAGGCTACTAATATGAGACTATGCATGAGGCTGACAACCTCATCATATTAAACAAATTGCCGACGAAATCACCGCCGCAGGAGCACATACACTTGTATATGTTTGGTGGAGTTTTATGTAAGGGGAGACCAGCAACAGTGGAACATGATGATAATGATGATGAAAAGACACAACGTATACTTACACAACAAGACAGAAAAAGACACAACTCATACTTACACAACAAAAGACACACCTTATACTTACACAACAAGACAGAAAAAGACACAACATATACTTACACAACAAGACAGAAAACGACACAACACATACTTACTCAATAAGATAGAAAAAGACATAATATATACTTACTCAACAAGACAGAAAAATACAACATATACTTACACAACAAGACAGAAAATGACACAACATATACTTAAACAATAAGCCAGAAAAAGACACAACACATACTTACACAACAAAACATAAAAAGACACACCTTATACTTACACAACAAGACAGAAAAAGACACAACATATACTTACAAAACAAGACAGAAAAAGACACAACACATACTTACACAATAAGACAGAAAACGACACAACACATACTTACTCAATAAGGTTGAAAAAGACATAACATATACTTACTCAACAAGACAGAAAAATACAACATATACTTACACAACAAGACAGAAAATGACACAACATATACTTACACAACAAGACAGAAAAAGACACAACACATACTTACACAACGCCAGAAAAACACACAACATATACTTTCACAACAAGCCAGAAAAAGACACAGCAAAATGTGCTGTCACTATAATGTATCATAAAATGAAAAGCATTTTAGACAACAAATCATTATCAATGGTGGTAAAAACGGGACGTCTTCACTGTTACATAGAGCCAATCCTGTCACATAGAAGCGAATCGTGGACAAGCTGTAAACTAACATGAAAATGTCTGATGGTTAAAGATATATTTTACAAATGAATATTAAGAATATCATTGGCGGCTAAAACAAGCAATAAGGATGTTATGTAAGAGGATTGTGTTCAAAGGAAAAGTATTGCTCCCATTTGAAGGAAGCTCTCCGCTTTCTTTGAGCATGTTGTACGAAATGAGAAGCAGAACTATATCGTAGTGATAGAGAAAACAAAAGATTGAAGGAAAAAGAGATAGAGCACCATAAAGGGAGAAAATACTGGACAGTTTGATATCGTGGCATGGAAAGAAGTCAACAACAACAAAATAATTGACGAACAGCAGTAGGGGCAGTAGTTGTGAAAGGACATGCTCGCCTATTCTAGCTTCTTTAGTACTAAAGGAAGGAAACCCTTATTGGTCAATAAATAATTATTAATTACTACATATTTTTGTTCTTTCATGCTTTGCTTTCTTATGTGTGCGTCTGAATTATTTAGTATGTAGTGTATCTGGTGACATAAAGTTGTGGAGAGGTGTAGTTACCTACGCTAGCCGGCATGATACGTGAAATAGAAGAAAAAAAATCCATAGAGACTATGTTTACTGTATGCCTTCTTTGTGTTTCAGTCTGTGGTCCTTTACTTTCAATATATGTTGATTCAAATATAAGGCATATATGTTCAAGTTTCTTGTGTGTTTGTTTATTGTATCATTCAAGTCAAGATACTGGTGTACTACCAGAGATAGCTATGCTTGATGATAGTCTTCAGTGATCCAGGAAAACATTTTATTACAAGTGTATCTTGAACATAAAATCCAAAACAAAGTCATTTGCATACAATTACAATTCTTCATGCAAAGTAGTGTCTTAATCATCATCATCATGTGACGTATTCTTTCCAGAACGTTGTCTCCATTATAGCTGCTCTGAACGCATCACGATTCTGGGCAAGTCGACCTGCATCAGCCAAAAACAAGTTCAGACTCTCTGTGATGTCCTGGGTCCACCGTCGTCTAGGTCGACCCCTTCCCCTTTTTCCAGGAACCATGCCTTCCATCACTATTTTTTCCAGACTATTATGTCTTTTTATATGACCGAAAAATTTCAGCTTCCTTATTGCGATGGTATTTAGGAGCCAATGTTCCTGTACGTTTAGTGAGTGCAGTACTTCTCTGTTGGTCTTTTTTTCTGTCCAGGGTATTCTCGACATCCTTCTGTAGCATTTCATTTCGAATGATGTAATCTTTTTTGCAACTGTTTTATTGAGTGTCCAAGTCTCGCAGCCGTATGTTGCTACTGGGAATATACATGCTCTGATCAGTTGTAACTTTGTTTCTTTGCTTGTGCCTTGCCATAGGTTTTTCATCTGTATTAGTTTATGTGAAGCAATTGCAAGTCTTCTTTTAATTTCTACTGCACAGTCGCCAGAGCTGTTGATGATTGATCCTAAGTATTCGAATTCATTAACACTTTCCAGTTCTTCGTTATCAATTTCAATTTCTGGTTTGATCTTTACTTTGTCTGTTGTCAATACTTTGGTCTTCTTGGTGTTTAGGTATAGATTCTGGGCCTCGCTGTGTTTTTTGGTGGACAGAATTAATTGTTCAAGTCCTTCTGGGTTGGTCGATAGGAGGACTGTGCCGTCAGCATATCTGATTTCCGGGATCTGGTACCCGCCGATGTTAAATGAGTCAAACTCTGTGTGTTCTTGGTCATCTCTTACGTTTCTCATGATATTCTCGGCATAAATGTTAAACAGGTAATGGGAAAGGGTACAGCCTTGTCTTACCCCTTTCTGTACTTCAAACCATTCTGATGTTTCCCTCTCTATTCTTACGGCTGCCTGTTGTTGTTGGTACAGCAGTGCGATGAGTTGTATAAGGTGGTTTGGAAATCCCATATTTTTCATAATAGCCCATAACTGCTGATGTTGTACACAATCGAAAGCTTTGGTGTAATCAATGAAACAAGTATGTAGGTCAACGTTGAATTCTCTACAATTTTCTATGATGATCCTCATGTTGAATATATGATCTCTAGTGCCTCAACCTGGTCGAAACCCCCCCCCCTCCCCCCTGTACTTCAGTGTCTTAATATACATTTATTTTTCCTCCTTGTATTTCAATCCAAATTTGGTACAAAAACTTTGCCTCGTTCTTTTTCGGTATGCTTCTTATGTTTATCCAACATAGGTGTAACAGTTAGCCGAGTCTCTACCTCTTGTATGACTGAGTTAATTTGACATTAGAGAGCTCAGTTTTCATTTCTTATAAGTTCAGATCGTTTTCCCAACATTTAGTCATTTCTGGCCTAACTAGGTTTTATTCTGAAAATTGAAAAAGTCACACAAAGCTGTACTTACGGGTAATATGAATTCCCAATTATGTAAAAAAGTATCTGCTTCACACAGAGTTGATATCTTAATAACTTCAAGACCAGCAGTTGGATGGACTAGGGCTACGTCCGTATAAACTGGCTTCTGTAGATCAACTCACTTTGGATATGCGAAATCTGCCATCGCAGCGTGGTGCGCGCTTTTACCACCTTTTGGTTGGTTAATCTAATACTTCTTTATTTATTTTATTGGGTGGCAAATGCTTACCGATGGAGGGTCTTGGCTATTCCGTTTTACGTCATCGGTTGCTAAGCAACTCCCGCCAAAAGATAGCGTTGAGTCGATATTTAACCTAGTTTCGACTAGTTTCAATCTTATACTAGCATAACTAGAGTCTTTGTTTAAATAAAACATCGTAACTGTTCTTCCTAATCTAACTGATAACTATTAGTACGAATGATGCTATGGTATCAGTAGTAGGCCTTCCGGTGACACGTTGACGACCACTGATCATTGATGGTTGCCTGTCGTATTCTCAACATTCTTCTGTCTAAAAACAGTATCCTTGTTGCATCATGGATGATGGACACCAACAGTAATTCTTACTTATCCCTCATTTATTTATTCCAGCAATCAGAAAATGCGAGGGCAGAGTTACAAAGCGGAGCTGCCTTCCCTTCGAAGACCATTAACTCTCCAGCTAACGCTCTAGGAACAGCAATTTTGGTCTCTGTAAGTGTTTTCATTTTTGATTAATTTAAAAGTGTGAAACATGTCCACATTACCGCATCATCATCATCACCATTATCATCTTAACCACCATCACCATCATCATCATCAGCATTATCATCATAACCACCATCATCAGCAGCACCACCATCACCATCATCATCATCATAACCACCATCATCAGCAGCATCACCATCATCATCATTATCATCATAACCACCATCATCAGCAGCACCACCATCACCATCATCATCATTATCATCATAACCACCATCATCAGCAGCACCACAATCACCAGCATCATCATCGTTTTCTTTCACACTCCCTACAAAGCATAGAGCCACTAATGTAGCTGGTTCCCTAGCAGAAAACCTGCACTGAGCATTCATACATTTTTGCAGTTGTGGTTTAGTGCGATATGTTTTACATGCTGATGTTGCCAGCCACATGCGCAGCTTCCTAATAGTCGCCTTGTACAACTAGCCTGAGGGAGCAATTGTCCTATTATTTCTTCGTCTGTTCAGAGACCCATGGGAACTTCACAAGAAAAAACAAACAAAAACACAAATAGTAATACGCAGTTCTCCTCATATACTCATACGGAACTTCACAAGGCGTATTATTGCATATTATGTATTTGTCATTGTCTTGTAGCCCGTCATGGAGCACATGTCTTCAACAAATTACTTTTCTAGCCTGTGCTTTCCGTTTATGTTCTTTCCATGTCTTCTTTATCCCCGTCAAGTCTAATTCCATTCTCCATTACTTTTTTTGTGCTCTTTCTCTTTTTTCTCTTGCCATGGGGATACAGAATAAAGACCTGCCTTGTCATTCTGTCAACTGGTTGTCTCAGTGATGCGTCCTATCCACTGGTATTTGTCTGGTTCTGTCTATCAGTTCCATTAGTGATCATGTCATACATGTCATCATCATCAGTTGATATCTCTACATCGAAGGTTGGATGAAATGGAACTCTAACATCGTCTGTCTCTTGTCTTGATGGTGCACTCTGATAGACTCTGTCCTATCTCTTGTCTTGATAGTGCACTCTGATAGACTCTGTCCTGTCATTTGATGGTGCACTCTGATAGACACTTTACTGTCTCTTGTCTTGATGGTGCACTCTGATATATTATTTCCTGTCTCTTGTCTTGAAGGTGCACTCTGATAGACTCTTTCCTGTCTCTTGTCTTGATGGTGCACTCTTATAGACCCTTTCCTGTCTCTTGTCTTGATGGTGCACTCTGATATATTCTTTCCTGTCTCTTGTCTTTATGGTGCACTCAGATAGACCCTTTCCTGTCTCTTGTCTTGATGGTGCACTCTTATAGACCCTTGCCTGTCTCTTGTCTTGATGGTACACTCTTATAGACCCTTTCCTGTCTCTTCTCTTGATGGTGCACTCTTTTTAGACCCTTTCTTGTCTCTTGTCTTGATGGTGCACTCTGATATATTCTTTCCTGTGTCTTGTCTTGACGGTGCACTCTGATAGACTCTTTCCTGTCTCTTGTCTTGATGGTGCACTCTGATAGACATTTTCCTGTTTATTGTCTTGATGGTGCACTCTGATATATTCTTTACTGTCTCTTGTCTTGATGGTGCACTCTGATAGACACGTTCTTGCCTATTGTCTTGATGGTGCACTCTGATATATTCTTTACTGTCTCTTGTCTTGATGGTGCACTCTTATAGACCCTTTCCTGTCTCTTGTCTTGATGGTGCACTCTGATAGACTCTTTCCTGTTTCTTGTCTTGATAGTACACTCTTATAGACCCTTTCCTGTCTCTTCTCTTGATGGTGCACTCTTATAGACCCTTTCCTGTCTCTTGTCTTGATGGTGCACTCTTATCGACCCTTTCCTGTCTCTTCTCTTGATGGTGCACTCTGATAGACTCTTTCCTGTCTCTCTCTTGATGATGTTATCTTTCCACTTATAGCGATATCTTTCCTTTGCACGTTTGCCTTCAATCCTTCCTTTTATTATGGTCTTTAGTAAGGTGTTATGTCTTTTTACCAGCAACGATTACCAGCAACGCGCTGTGGAGCGTAAGGAGCACTGCGAGGCACGTAGAAAGCCCTGGTCATCCACTGCACCTGACTTCATCTCCAGTCGTCTTGACTTGTCTTGTCACTGGATTGAGATGGACCCAGGCGAGAGAGTGAGGTCGACGAATTGCGCAACTCTTCCTCACTTTAATCCAAAATCACCGCGCAAGTCACTCTTTCATCCATTCATCCATCCACTCACAACAAGTCCTGTGGCGATGGGCGAGCGGCGAAGCGGCAGGTGTGGGTACGCTGGCAGTCGTAGTCGCAGACCTACACACAGGCGGCTCAGGCCATATGGTCGTCTTCCACTGATCGGAGCAGCAGTGGGATTCGGCAGCCCCCTGAGTGTCTGAGCAGCCCTCTTTAGGAAATCACTGCTCACCTCCATGGCATGAGGAAGGGGCTAGAAAAGGTGCCCTAAACATTGCCTGCTTCACCATTACCTAACCAGCTTACCGCGGTTGGTGGGTACCCTACTTCGGCGGTCGACATATAAGAAAAAGAAAGGACAGATTTTCCCCCCTCATTCTAGGCGCATGGAATGTGCGCACTTTACTTGACAAAGACTTTAACGCAAACAGACCTGAGAGACGAACTGCCCTGATTGGGAGAGAACTGGCCAGGTACAACATTGACATAGCAGCACTGAGTCAAACTCGACTTGCAGGCGAGGGCCAACTTTGCGAAAAGGGTGCAGGTTATACATTCTTTTGGAGCGGAAGAGGAACTGAAGAAAGACGAGAAGCAGGGGTTGGATTTGCAATCAAAACAGCAATTGTCAGCAAGTTAGCGGGGGCCCCAAAGGGAATAAATGACCGACTCATGACGGTCAAGATCCCTCTGTTCTATGGAAGAAAACATGCCACCATCATTAGCGCGTATGCACCAACTATGACAAACCAGGATGATGTCAAGGATAAGTTTTACGAAGAACTGCATGCAGTCATTGCATCAGTTCCTAAAGCAGATAAGCTCATCATTCTTGGTGACTTTAATGCAAGAGTAGGCTCAGATAACATCTCCTGGAATGGCACTATTGGTAGGTACGGCGTGGGTCGCTGTAACAGTAATGGACTTCGTCTCCTCCAGACTTGCGCAGAACATGACCTCCTTGTCACCAACACCATTTTTCGACTTCCTACCCGCAACAGGACCTCCTGGATGCACCCTCGCTCAAAGCATTGGCACCTAATTGACTATGTAATTGTTAGGAAGAAGGACAGGCAAGATGTCCGGGTGACCAAGTCCATGTGTGATGCCGAATGCTGGACTGATCATCGCCTCATTGTATCTAAACTTAAAATTCGTATCAAACCAGCCAGGCGCCCTCAGGGGAAGAAAACTCAAAAGAGGCTGGATGTCACCAAACTAAAGAAGACAAAAATCAGTCATTTACTGACACCTTAGAAGACCGTCTCAAATCTATCTCGCTAGACGGCCAAAGTGTGGAAACAAAATGGACAGCCCTAAGTGAGCAGATCTACAACACTGCTACAGAGGTCCTGGGTCCTTCCATCAAGAAACAAAATGACTGGTTTGATGAGAACTCAGATGATATAAAGCAGATGTTGGCTGAGAAACACCATCTCCATAAAGCATATTTAAATGATCCAAAATCTACATCCAAGAAAGACGCTTTCAACAACATGCGTAGAATCGTCCAACATAAACTACGCCAGATGCGGGATTCATGGCTGAGTAATAAAGCAGATGAGCTCCAAGGCTTTGCTGACAGCCATGACTTGAAAAACTTTTACCTTGCACTCAAAGCGGTCTATGGTCCAACATCATCAGGATCATTTCCCCTCCTTAATGCAGATGGAAAAACACTAATTACAGACAAGGAAAAAATGCTCCAACGCTGGGCTGAACATTTTAATAATATCTTGAACCAGCCATCATCTATTAACGACGAAGCCATCATCCGCCTGCCCCAAATTCCTATAAATGAAGCATTAGATGATGTACCAACTCTGGAGGAAACTAAAAAAGCGATTCGTCAACTGTCTAGTGGAAAGGCCCCTGGCTCCGATTCAATTCCTGTTGAGGTTTATAAAGATGGCGGTGCAGTTCTGATAGAGAAACTTCATATGATCTTCCAGCAATTGTGGCAGAGTGAAACCATCCCACACGATCTCAAAGATGCCTCAATTATACATCTATATAAACGTAAAGGTAATCGCCAAGACTGCAACAATCATCGAGGCATCTCTTTTTTATCAATCGCTGGGAAGATATTCGCCAGAATCCTTTTGAATCGCCTTACGGCTCATCTTGACAAAGGTCTTTTACCTGAAAGTCAGTGTGGATTCCGGAAAGAACGTGGAACCACAGATATGGTGTTCGCTGCAAGACAGCTACAAGAAAAATGCCAATAACAGCACTGTGACCTGTACACAGCTTTCATCGACTTGACAAAGGCGTTCGACACGGTCAGTAGAGAGGGTCTATGGAAGATCATGGCAAAATACGGCTGCCCAAAGAAATTTATCACAATAGTGCAGCAACTGCATGATGGAATGCAGGCTAGAGTTCAGGAAAACGGTGAGCTATCAGAGCCTTTCCCTGTCTCAAATGGAGTTAAACAAGGGTGCGTACTTGCACCGACTCTGTTCAGTATCATGTTTTCTGCTATGCTGACTGATGCTTTTAGAGACGGGGACACAGAAATCGACATTAGTTATCGTATTGATGGAAAATTGTTTAACCTTAGGAGGCTTCAAGCAAAAACCAAGGTCAAATCACACACCATCAGAGATCTTCTGTTTGCTGATGATTGTGCCCTCAATGCTGGCTCAGAGGCTGATCTGCAGCATAGTGTGGATAGATTCTCCGAAGCCTGCGCCAACTTTGGGCTTACCATCAACACGAAGAAAACAGAAATCATGTACCAACCAGCTCCTGGCACAGTTTATACTGAGCCAGTCATCAAGGTTAATGGTGAGAAACTGAATGTTGTGAACAGATTCACATACCTTGGTAGCACACTATCCCAGAACATTGTCATTGATGATGAGGTGAACACCAGGATCTCCAAAGCCAGCAGCACATTTGGCAGACTATACACCAACGTTTGGCATCGAAGTGGCATTAGTCTACAGACAAAGCTGAAGGTGTACAGAGCTGCGGTGCTTCCAGTGCTGCTATATGCATGTGAAACATGGACTGTACACAGGCGCCACGTAAAGAAGCTAAACCACTTCCATACAGTCTGTCTCAGGAAGATAATGAACATCAAATGGCAAGACAAGATCCCGGATACCGCCGTTCTTGACAGAGCTGGTATCCCTAGTATTGATACTATTCTGATGCAGTCACAAATTCGCTGGGCAGGTCATGTAGTCCGCATGCCAGACCATCGACTGCCAAAGATACTCTTTTATGGTGAGATGCAGAAGGGTAAACGCTCCCATGGTGGCCAAAAGAAGCGCTTCAAAGACACGTTAAAGACGTCATTGAAAACCTTTGACATAAACCCAGACACATGGGAAGCTGCTGCGCAAGACCGAACTGCTTGGCGCACATCTCTTCGTAAAGGTGCAGCGGCATGCGAATCATCCAGAAGAGCAGCAGCAGAACAGCGGAGACAAGCTAGAAATGATCGTGAAATAAAACCTTCACATATGACCAAAATATTTTAGCGGTCTAATTTTGATCTTCATTAATTCTCTTTTCATTCCTAGGTTGCCTATGACCTCTTTATTTGTTTTCTTCTCTTTCCATTGCAATCCTTTTTATTGCTGATTGCATTACGGTCATAGCTTTTTTTTTTCAATTCGTGTCATTTTGATTTATTATCCCCAGAGCAACGATGTACAAGATACTGTGTCAGATGTTGCTGATGGGATGAAAGATTCAGTTGGCAAAGTCGGCGATGTTGTCTCGGATGTTGGTGACGGAGTGAAGGATGTAGTTGGCAAAATTGGTGATACCGTCTTGGATGCTGCAGATGGAGTCAAAGATGTTATAGGCAAAGTCGGCGACGCTGTGTCGGATGTTGGTGATGGAGTCAAAGACGTAGTTGGTGACGTCGGAGATGCTATTTCAGATGTGGCTGGTGGAATCAAAGATGTTGTAGAAGATGCAGGAGGCGCTGTCAAAGATGTTGTAGAAGATGCAGGAGGCGCTGTCAAAGATGTTGTAGAGAATGTTGGAGAGGCTGTCAAGGATGTTGCAGACACTGTCAAAGACGCTGTAGAAGATACAGGAGTGAAAGATCTTTTAGAAGATGTTGGAGAAAGTCTTGGAGAAGTTGGTGAAAACGTCGGCGAAGGTTTAAGCGAGATTAGTGATAATTTTGATGACACTGCAGACAGCTTGGGTGATGGCCTGCAAAATTTGAATGATCTCCGTAGCAATCTATTTGACAGTGCTAGTGACATTGGAGATTTCGGCGATAGCAACATCGGCGCAATGATGATAGCTTCTGTGCTGGGGACGAACAATCAGCCATCCAGACAGACCGGTGTCCATCTCGACAGAGGTAATCCCTACAACGCCATGCCCATATCTCAGCCGCCATTAAGGCTAAGCGGCGCTAACGACAACAACAACCTGGGATTGGCTTTGCTAACGATGGAGGATGGTTTGAACCTTGGAGTTGACGGGGGTCTTGATTTAGATTTTGAATTCAGATAAAGAAGACTCAGAGATTTTTTAAACAAATAAATTAAAACGGAAAATCATCAGTTGCGCTTCATTTGCCTCAGGTTATCCGCCATCTCTGTTGTGACGTGAATGGAAATTGGTAGTGTTTTACTAGGACAAATACCAAATAAATCTACGTTACTATCACAAAACCTTCATCCGGGACAAGCGAGCGAAAGAGGAGAGAAAGGACAGCGAAAACCAATCTAAATGCGTTAAAATAAAACAAATAAAACTCCATTTCTGCTGAACCTCCGCTGTTCAACCAAATTTTAATTTTAAGATATTCAGTGTTATGTTTCCTGTTGTGTTTATTTACATCATAGAGTTGCGCAGGTTAATTAGTCTTTGGAGGGAGATATTTACATCATAATTTGTTGTTTGCATTTTAATTCCTTGCCTATGTACTGTGTAATGTAGTCATTTTGTTGCTGTGAATTTGTATGCTTCTGATTTACATACGTACCTATTTTGTCACTTTATTGTTTTTTCTGTGATTTCCAGTTCTTCTATTTGCAATCATACAATGTTGACGGGAATATCTGACATGCGTTTGTAATTCAGTGGACGATCTAAGGGCACAGAAATATACAATTTATTGGTTCGTCTCGGTTAGTTTATCAATACTAATAGTTTTCTTGGTATGTTTGTAGAGAACGACATGCTATTGACAGAGACATTCTTCAAAAGCCTCAAAACCAATAGAGGGCAAATAGTTATATCCCTTGATAACTAGAACTCAAAATAAATACCTTCCTTTTTCTTCAAACACCCTCTGTCGCCAACCTGCTTTTGTTTGAAAGATGCAATTATCAACCGAATGATACATTTATCAATTTCATTTACCATTTTAAAAAAATAGTTTACCACTATCATGTGATTCTAGGAATACATTCATGGTGCTCGCGTTTCCTAGGGATTGTTTAAAAAAGTGAAATAAAAACACAAGAACTTAGTTATGACCAAAAACAAAAAAACTCAGCATATACTAATGCATCTCTGTGGTTTAGTTGTTAGAACGGCTGCCGAGGAAGCAAACGTTGTGCGCTCGATTCCAGGCAGAATTATAATTTCAAAAATTAAAATTCAGACATCCGTACCGTATTTAATTTTTATAAGTGTGCTTTTGTGTGTGTTGTTGACGGGCTTACTTACTCAGTGGAAGGAAACAGACAGATAAAACCAGAATACAGGACAAACGACACTATCCTCGGAACATGAAACTGAAATCGCAAAATATAATTATTTGTCAACACTTTCGAGGTCCAGAAAGCTGTACACAATTAAGTAAAAAGTCGGGGAAAACAAAAAAACTACAAAGTTAACAACATTTGTGATAAACACCTCCTTTTTTTCAATTAATGATGTCCACCAGTTGATAAAGTCTAAGCTCACTAGAACATCACCAGAGCTACATGCTGTGTTGTTGTGTTGCTTGTGGTTTGAGTATGGAATGTCAACTCGACCTACGCAGTGGTGTGTAGACATAGATGAGTATAATATGCGAATGATAAGAAGAGTTCGTGGTGTTGACAAATGGTCTTTTCTCACACTCATGTATGGCTGGAAGTCATCGACACCAACGACTGTGTACCTTTGCTACAGTTTAATTGGACGTACACACTCGACAGCACGAATAGTGACAAATCACAGGTTGGCATAATACATCATAGTACAGTGGATAAATGGTCTTGCAATGATACATGGGCACTCATGTAGAATAATAGCATAATGGACTGTCAGTAGACAAGCACTCAGTATTGCCCATATATATCTATCATCTGAGTTTACTGACAAAGCACGTCAGATTATAAACAACAGTCAAGATGGCTTCTAGACCTAACCTCGTCTAGCGAAGATTCTTTAGAATAATGTTCAGCACATATTTTCCATATAATCATATTGAACCGCTGGTAATGGGTTCTCATGTGTAGCAGTGATCTCTGGACTTATCAAGCGATAATACGGGGTATCCCTTTCTCTTCTTGAAAGTCATAAAATATTTGAATACAAGATGGCTTCTCTCGTGAGCTGTCACTCACGTTTGGATACAACTGAATCAAAGTTAATCATTCATTAAATGTTCTCGTTGCTCTGTAGATTCTATCATAATACAATAGATTTCATCATACGAGATATAATGCTGCTAGGAATGAATGTCGTTTTCATCTAGTTAAATATATTCTCTCAGACGTACAAATCGTGCCTATCGAAAAACGGTGGCTTAGCCAGAGTTCATACGGAGAATCTTTTGTTACCTTGGTATCAGAAATATGATTCTGCCATTCCTTGGCAATAAGAATACACCCTGGGATAAAGCATACACGATAGGTCTAGACGACTATCACTTTCCCCATAAATACTGAGATCACTTTTTCCGGCGACAAGCCGACATAGAAAAAATCACAGTCCCCATCAGGACGAAGCCAAATCACACCTCTCTCGCGACACATCCGCCGAACAGCCCTTTGACCTTTCTAACGACAAAAGACCATATAGTTCGACTTAGACATGCAAAGATATTCAGATATAAGACAGACTCGTCCTACCCAGACAAACAATACACATAAATTCAGGCCATAGATACACTGAAGCAAGAACAACCTATTTCTACCCAAACAAAGAATAAATCGCAGTAAAACTGGATTCATCCGCGGAGTTCGATCGAAATCCTTTCAAGGGAAGTAACTCAATAATGACTTTTCCTTAAGCACTAAAAAGTATCTATTTTGTTTCCAAAACATTTGCGAACATAACAAGCATACAAATGTATTATATTGTAAGATATCAAAGACTGCACGTAACAGTCTTACCACACCTCCCGGGAAAAAAAAAATGGAACATTTTTTTTTTTGAAATACATCTAGGAGCAACGTACAATAGGCTCACAACGCATGAATAATGCGCAGATGAAAATATCAGGAATAAATATAACGCCTAATATGAGGCTAAGTCGACTTATGGAGCGACTGGTGAGAATGTATCTCATAAACTGAGAGAAATTATTTCTCTACAAGTAAATTTTTCCAGGAAGGTGTCATCAAAGTATAATACAATTCTGGCAATTACACAATGCCTAAAAACTTTCATACCATAATTTCGTATTAGATATCTTAAATTTATGATTTATGAAGAAAAATCATCAAAGCACAGCGGTGAATAAACATCAATGAACCGCTAAGTAGTGATACAATCATTATATTATTAAATTACAAATGTGTATCTATTTTGATATAGAAAGGAACTATCATAAACTAGACATATCAAGAAGCCTAAGACCTAATAGTTATGTGGAATCATGTGGGCATCTTGACAGAATGTCTGCCATCACATTATCTGATCCACGAATAGCTCGCACAGAGAAATGAAAAGGTTGAAGAGTAATTGCATATCGAGTAGACCTCGAGCTCTTCAAATTCTTACTCTGTATAGCAGTAAGAGCTTTTTGGTCGGTTTCTACTATGAAATGTGCGCCTAGAAGGAATCTCTGTAGTTTGAGGATCGACCAAACCATAGCTAATAGCTCACGGTCTAAAACCGAATAATTCCTTTCTGCCGCATTAAGTTTTCTGGAAATATACATTACAGGATGCAGAGTTCCAGAGTACTCTTGCATTAGTGCCGCTCCAATCCCAGTGGATGAAGCATCACTACGAAGAACAAATGTCTTATCTTTAGTAGGTAACACTAAAATAGGTGGTGTTGAAAACAATGTTTTAATGTTATCCAAAGAGCATTGGCATTCCTGAGACCAGTGGACCGTATTAGGCGAACCTTTCTTTAAAAGTTTAGAAAGAGGTGCCATGATAGAGGATAGATTCTGAATGAATCTGCCATAAAATTGAATAAGACCTAACAGACTTCTCACCTGTTTTTTTGTCTTAGGGATAGAGATGTTAAGTATCTTACTAGTATTATGGTCCTCTGTCTTTAGGAAACCATGACCAACTCGGTGGCCTAGGAAAGAAATTTCGCTAAAACCAATATAGGCTTTAGAGGGTTTCGCTGTCAGGTTGTGCTAGCGCAAAGTAGACAGCAATTCATCTAACCCTGAATAGTGATCTTCCCAAGTATCGCTGAAAAGACAGATGTCATCTAGATATGCAATGACATCTGACCGATAAGATAGGATTCGGCGCATCATGCGTACGAATGTAGCTGGTGCGTTCATAAGACCGAAAGGCATAAAATTCCATTGGAACAAACCTCTAGGTGTTGAAAAAGCCGTGAGAGGTTTGGCGCGTTCAGATAAAGGAACTTGCCAATATCCTTTAGACAAATCAAGTTTAGTGAAAAAATGAGATTTGGAGAGTCGAGTAAGTAGCTCTTCCAGTAAAGGCATAGGTTCGGCATCGAACTTCGTTACTTGATTCAATTTGCGATAGTCGACGCAAAGACGTATGTTATTGTCTTTTTTCGAACAATAACCATCGGCGAAGAATATGCAGAGGTGGATGGTTCGATTATTTTCAAATCTATCATCTCATCCAACTCTTTCTCGACTTGTGCTTGAAAATGTATAGGTATAGGATAAGGTCTAACCCTAATAGGAGTATGGTCAGTTAGAACAATGTCATGTTCAATGACATGAGTTTGTCCAGGGATGTCAGTGAGTACATCCTGAAATGTTTGCAACATAGTTGAAACTTGTCGCTGTTCTCCTAGAGACAAATCAGGAGAGACAGTAACGTTCTTCCGTGATTCACTAGAATGAAGTGGGATCATTGGAAGAGGAAGATTTACATCTGAAAAACTTGTTTCCTCATCCTGTATCACGGACAGTGATGAGTAATGACCATGTTGTACTGGAGAATTGTCCGTTGCTTGGAAAATGGGTTGCAAATAATCCGGACGTTCATGGAATTCAGTAAGCATATTGATGTGGAAGGTTTTATGCTTCCCATCAATATCGACAATATAGTCGACATCGGAAATTTTCGATATTATATCGTACGGACCTTTCCAAGAAATAAGTAGTCTGTTTTCCCTACAAGGTAGTAATACAAATGCTTTGTCCCCAGGACAAAGTTGTCGTAAGCATCTCTTCTTATTGGCAAATTGCCTTGCCTTCTGTTTCGCAAATTCAGAAGAAGAAGTTGCTAATTTGCATGCTTCGATAATCTTTTGTCTCAACGCGATGACATATTCGTAGGATGACTTTGTGTCATCGTCAATATTGTCAGCTGTTATGAGATCATGAAGCAACGACATAGGGCCACGCGGACGCGCGTCAAAGACGAGTTCAAAGGGGGAAAATCCTGTATGTTCATTGGGGACCTCTCTGTAAGCGAAGAGGGCCGCAGGCAAAACTCTGTCCCAGTCTTGAGGATGATCCTCAGTTATCTTCCCTAGTAAGTTTTTAAGTGTTCTATTAAGGCGTTCGACCATCCCATTAGACATTGGATGGTAGATACTACTTAAAGATCTATCTATCTGCAGAGTAGACATTACTTGAGACATGGTATCTGATATTAGTTGGGTGCCATGGTCTGACAATATCTCTCCGGGAACCCCAGAGGAGAGAATATAAGCCAAAGAGCATCTGCAATATCAGCAGTAGTAATGCTCTTTAGAGGAATAGCCTCTGGCCAACGTGTGCACATATCAACACACGTCAAGATAAACTGATGTCCTCTAGCAGACTTGATCTTAAATGGACCAATAATGTCTATGGCCATTTTTTGAAACGGCCGAATAGGAATGTCTGCCGCCTGAATGGGTGCAGCATGCCGTGGACCTTTGGATTTAACTTCCTGACATACTTTACAAGATCGACAATAAATCCGTATGTCCTTGTTTACCAATGGCCAAAAGAAAGCCGCAAGGACTCTTGACTTAGTACGGGAAAAACCCATGTGTCCAGCACACTGAGAGTCGTGAGCGTGCTGCAAAATTTTAACTCTCAAATTCTTGGGAACCAGGATTTGAGAATGACTTGACGTAATGGAGTCTTGAACCATACGTACAAGTACGCCATTCTTCTTTGTAATCCACGATTTACGACTTGTGTCTTTATTCGGATCACCTTTAGTTGCAAGAATGAAGAATTTCTTCAGAGTGGGATCATCTTCTTGCTGTTTTATAAACGAGTCACGAGAAATTACCAAGGGATCATCTTGGTTATGCACTTCATTATCTTCAGTAGATGAAGTTTGAGGCATATTAAGAGCCTGAGCTCTAGTGACTACAGCGTTAGCAATCTGCATGTTTTGCCTTTCCCACGCGGAAATTTGTTGCGGAGTGCATTCTTTGACTCCATGAATGCGACCGATGATGAGGTCAGCGATCGGATTCGGAAGAAGACATGCGTGTACATCTCGTGTAAAGAAAGGAGTAGCAATCCTAATGATAGCAGTAGAGTATTTCTCTAATGTGCCGCCAAATGTTACACATTTGACTACTTGTCCAGTGGCACGGGAAGGATCTACGAGTGACTGCCTAACACCAATTGTGGTGCACCCAGAATCAAATAGCACGGAGACTGGATTGTTATTTACTAAACCCTTATGTAAGACAAGAGAACCTCTTCCATCATGCGCGACTGATGCAGGAAGAGCAGGAAGAGGATGGCCACAGCTTAAAGTAGACACTGTGGTTGGCTCAAATAATGTTTTGCATTGGGGGCACTGAGATGCTCTCCCAAAATCAAAAGCGGCACATGCCATATTATTAGCGTCATTATTGTCTTTACTTTGTTTATAGGCTTCATGGGACTCTTGTTGTGCAGAGTTTGCCTGAAAATGTGGTTTATGTCTTCTGTTTTGAGATCTACCTCGGTTATTATTACCTCTGTAGTTATTGTTACCTCTATTGTAACCCCTATTTGGGTTTGAGTCATAGTTCTCTTGGTTACCATTATCATATTCATTATAATGAGTATCTCTGTAATTGCGATCTTGTTGACTCCAAGACGGATACCTCGGATAGTTTCTATAATTACTTCCTCTATGGAAATTACTATAATTGTGAGCACCCCTGTGTCGAGAGCTATCAGCTCGTCTCCAGTTCTTTGAAGAAGAACCATGAAATGATTGGTTACCTTGGTTTTGATAACTATTATGGTTACCTTTTTTATCAAATCTGTTTTGAGGTCCCTGAAATCTGTGTGAATAATTGGGATTGTATGGTGTTGCTGAAGCAACTGGCATACTCTCCTTAATCTTAGTGTTGCCAAAAGTCACGTCGGGGTGTGCAGTGACATATTGGGAACAATATTCTTCCATTTCCTTTAGAGATTTGGGTTTACGCTCATGTATAAATTCAAGGAATGGTTTGTTAACACATGACATAATCTTATCTCTGAGCAACAAATCCATAAGTCCTTCATACGTTTTTTCTGTTTTAGAAAGCTCAATCCAACGATCAACTGTGAGACGTGCCTTTGCAATGAATTCTGAGAATTCTACACCTGTCTCAGGCACCATCGTCCTAAACAAAAGGCGATAGCCTTCCTCACTTAGCTGGTATTTTTTTTATCAAAGCCGCCCTAATGACATCGTAATTATCCTTATCTGCTTCTCCTACAAGGCATAACCTAGTCAGAGATTCACCTTTCAAGTTTTCTGCTAATTGATTAGCGTATTGTGATTTATCCACATTATGTGTACGACAAGAACGTTCAAATCTATCCAGCCAGAATGTAATATCGTCACTGGACTGATTGAACGGTGGAACCTTAACCTTGTAAGTAGAAGGTTTACCATTACCACTAAATGCCTGATTAACATTAATCATACTTGTCAATCTCAATTTCTCTAACTCAAATTCATGTTCTCTTATTGCTTTTTTCTCTTCCGCTTCTAATCTTCTTTGTTCAGCTTCCCTGTCTAATCTTTTTTGTTCAGCAGCAGCTTCTCTTTCTAATTTTTTTTGTTCAGCTTCAAATCTCCTTTCCTCCACCTGCATCTGCAATTTCTTTAGTTCAGCAGCAGCATCAGCTTCTTTTTCTAATCTTTTCTCTTCAGCCAGAGCTTTTCTCTCTTCTGCAGCAGCTTTTTTCTCTTCAGCAGCAGCAGCAGCTTTTTTCTCTTCAGCAGCAGCTTTTCTCTCCTCTGCAGCAGCTTTTCTCTCTTCTGCAGCTAATGCTTTGTCATATTGAGCAACTGTCCATTCTTCTAATTGTTGACCAGTCTTATCAAGGGCTTTCCCTTGTATAATGAAGTATTCTAATGTAGACATAGTGTCTAACAATAATACTAATCACCTGAAATAATAATAATACCACAAGTTCTTAATGACTTGATTAATCAGCACACTATCCCAATATCTGTGGGTCACAAGCCTTAATAAGGTCTTGTATAACAGTAATAATAATCAAGTACTGGTTTATACCATAATCCAAGTGCAGTGCCCAAGCAATAGTGTCTTATGAAATATACCTATATAAAACATATGTCAACCAACAGAATACATAAAGTACAAATAAGACTGACAATACGAAAACGTTTGCAGAAATCAAATAAATCAAATAGGGAAATCAATGAAAATAATCACTGAATCTGCAAAGAATAACAACACAAATGACGTCACAGTTATATGAATATAAATTGTGAATAGAACTGAAAGATAGAAAAGGTTAGACCAACAAATTACAAACAAATCCAAACAAAACTAAAGAACAAAGAAATATTACAAAAATAACAATAATTACAGTCTTCACAGCTAACACAAATAGCAACTAGTTGTTGCAAGCAAATTTCCAATTAAGGAAATTGCACCTAAAGAAAACGCCCACAACGGACCCTCTATGACGTGGGATATTCTGTTGTGAGGACGCCGCCCAACCTTAAACACAACCCGCTGACATATAAACTAACATACTATACAAATAAATAACATGTAAACATAAATATATAAATTATGTGTATGATAGTATGTGTTGCAAAATAGGCTCAGTTTTACAGTAATGGCAAAGTTATTCTTGTAAAAACTAAATAAACTGCCACTTTATTGAAATATAAATTCTGGCCTTAAATATTAAAGTTCATATATAGAAAACAAGAAGATCCATCGATGAAAATAGGACTTCTTAGTTCAATAATACTGTCTTCCTGTTAATATTGACAAGAATTGATCCAACTGTTCTGTGAAACTCTGTAATGTCTAATGTAAAAATGTCAACAACGCTGACCTACATACTGCATTCACTTGACAGGTCACGTGACGAAGTGTTGACAAAGAGCAAACTAATACTGCAAGTGTGTCGTATCAGCCACAGGAAACGGTCTGGTATCGGTAGTCTGTTGACTTCTTAACTTCTGCGAGGTCAAACCCAGAAAGCTGGTCCACCAAATGATAAAACCATGGTGTCAATGATGGGTGTGTGCTGGAAGACGAAGGTCAGCAACGACTGTGTACCTTTGCTACAGTTTAATTGGACGTACACACTCGACAGCACGAATAGTGACAAATCACAGGTTGGCATAATACATCATAGTACAGTGGATAAATGGTCTTGCAATGATACATGGGCACTCATGTAGAATAATAGCATAATGGACTGTCAGTAGACAAGCACTCAGTATTGCCCATATATATATATCATCTGAGTTTACTGACAAAGCACGTCAGATTATAAACAACAGTCAAGATGGCTTCTAGACCTAACCTCGTCTAGCGAAGATTCTTTAGAATAATGTTCAGCACATATTTTCCATATAATCATATTGAACCGCTGGTAATGGGTTCTCATGTGTAGCAGTGATCTCTGGACTTATCAAGCGATAATACGGGGTATCCCTTTCTCTTCTTGAAAGTCATAAAATATTTGAATACAAGATGGCTTCTCTCGTGAGCTGTCACTCACGTTTGGATACAACTGAATCAAAGTTAATCATTCATTAAATGTTCTCGTTGCTCTGTAGATTCTATCATAATACAATAGATTTCATCATACGAGATATAATGCTGCTAGGAATGAATGTCGTTTTCATCTAGTTAA
>JAMPIV010016263.1:67500-143318 GCA_024509875.1 Oreohelix idahoensis
CCCCCCCACCCCACCTCCCACACCTCACACTCCCCCCCCCCCCCCCTCACACCCACCCCCCCGCCCCCCCACCACACCCCCCCCCCCCCACCCACCCACCCACACCCCCCCCCCCACCCCCCACCCCCCCCACCCCTCCCCCACCCCCCCCCACCCCAACCCCACCAATGTAATTTTCATCATCATCATTCCTTTCCGTTCCCCCCCAGAAACTCCCATCCATTCTGGGCTGTCTTTTTCATTCTACTTCTTCAATAACTTCACCATTGATCTTCATAGAGTCATTATTTATCCTAATTTCTTTTGTTTTATTCACATTTATATGTAGTCCCATCTTTGCTGCTTCTGTCACTAATCTATTTGTTTTCTCCTGCATATCTTGCTGTCTATGTGATAGAAGGCACAAATCATGTGCAAAGTCAAGATCCTCCAGCTGTTTGTTGAATGCCCACTGTATTCCTGTCCATTGTACACCTTCTGTTGTTTGCCTCATAACCCAGTCTATGACCATGAGAAAAATTGTTGGTGATAGCAGACATCCGTGTCTGACCCCGCTGTGTAATGTGAAGGGCTCTGATAGTTTTCCTTTGTGCACTACTTTGCATGATTCCTCCTGGTAGAAATCTTGGATAATTTTAAGGAATTTTTCTGGGATTCCATGTCTCAGGATTTTCCATTTCACAGTATAGTCTATACTATCGAAAGCTTTTTCGAAGTCCGCAAAATTTATATATGGGGGGTCTGCCATTTGTTTGATTGTTCTATGATGATTCTGAGTGTTGCTATCTGGTCTGTACATGATCTTCCTGCACGAAATTCTGCCTGTTCTGCTCTGAGTTTGTCATCCAACGCCTTCTTAATACGGTCCAACAAAACTCTGGTCAAAAGTTGTCCAACCACTGCTAGCAGTGTTATACCCTCCAGTTGCCACATCCAGCCAAGTTTCATTTCTTTGGCAGCTTGATAATGTGGCCATCCTTCCAGCTCTTTCGGGTGGCCTCTTTTTCCCAGATTTTCTTGAAGAGCTGGTGTAGCAACTCTGAAGTGTATATCTGCCTTCAGGGCTTCTGGTGGTATTCCATCTGGTCCTACAGCCTTCCCATGTTTTAGCTGTTGTATTACCCGAGAGATCTCTTGTTTAGTTGGTATGTTCATGCTGCACTGTAGTAGCTCTTCTGCTGGTTCTATGATGGGTTGCTGTATTGGTTGGTTTTGGTTTAGGATTTCCTTAAAATATTCAGCCCATCTGGCCCTTTGTTTCTCTTCATTGCTAATGTTTTGTCCTTCTCTGCTTGTCACTGTTGTATTGTGGTTTAGCTGTTTCTTAGATAGTTCTAGTGATATTATATAGTGTTTTCAAGTCTCCTTTTTTTGTCGCAATCTCAGTTTCCTCTGTTAGTTTTTCAATAAATTATCTTTTATCTTGCCTGGCACTCTTGTTCACTTTCCTGTTTAGCTCCCAATATTTTGTGAGCAGTTATGTTTTCTGTTCTGCATCTTTACAGTTGTTTACTTGTTGTTTGATGTCTCTTCTTTCTCTTATGAGGTTCCATGTGTTTTCTGTGAGCTATTCCTTCTGTTGTTTATTTCTTTTGCCAAGAACTTCTTCACATGTATTCCTGTATGCTTCCTGAGTTGTGCACCAATGATTATATATACTTTCCTTTTCAAGGTTCTCCAGTGCTTCAAATATATTTCTCAACTTTAGGTTGAACTGGACTCTTGTGTCTTTGTTCATAAGGTTCTGGGTATTATATTTCAGGCTTGCTCTGTCTGCTCTATCTTTGTGCGCCCTCAATCGTATCCTCAGTGATGCTAGGAGAAGGTGGTGGTCTGACGCTACGTCAGCTCCTCTCTTTACTCTAACATCTTGTAGGCAGCGTCTCCATTTTCTTTCTTTGGTGAAGTGGTCTATCTGATTTTGCGTGTGCCCATCTGGGGAGTTTCATGTGGTCGTGTGTGTCTTTGTGTGGAAAGATAGTCCCTCCGATGACCAGGTCATTAAAATCACAAAAGTTTACAAAGAGTTCTCCATTTTCATTTCTGTTTCCTATGCCATTCTTTCCCATGATTAGTTCCCAGTTTTTGTTGTCTACTCCTACTTTTGCAGTTAAATCTCCCATTATTATCTGTGAATGTAATTTTGCTACGTCCTTATTGCAATTGTTTATTCTCGTGTCATTCTGTATTGATTGAGTACCCAGCAATATTTGTAAATAAAACAGATATGGAATAGCCATGAATACTAATTATTTGTCACCATTGTTAATGAGCAACTGTTAACGCCCCGGTCCTTGTAGCAGTTTTTGATTGGTCAAAAATGTGAGGGCAGTCAAGTGGCCATTAGGGCCTCGTGTAAAAGTAATAATAAAACTTTGACCCGTGTGTAAATCTGTCTACGTAAACAGTGGCGTTACCACACCGTGTAAGGGGCCCCGGGTACACATTCAGAAGGGCCCGGATTATATAGTGAACTTAATAACTAATACCAGTATGAAGTAATCTGTGTTTAAAAATTGTAAACTACTTATAATAATAATTATTATACATCATGATTTCCCTTTCCGCTTCTTATGGAGCATAGAACACCAACTACAGCTGGTCCACTTACAGGAAGCCGGCACCAAGCAGTCACATGTTCTTGTAGCGGTGGCTTCTGTGGTAATTAGTTTTACATGACGAGGTTGCCAGTCCCATGCACAACCTCATATTAGTCGCCTAGTACGACATGCTTGAAGAATTTTTAAATTTTTTTTTTAATTTTTAATTTTTAAATGTTTATTAATTTTTTTTTAATTAATTAATTTTTTCTTCTTTGTTTTCTTTCTCTCTTAATATGTATTACCTTTTCCCCCACTCGGTTTTTCGGTCCTTGTTTTTATTATTTTGTATTTATAGTTTCAATGTACTATTCACTTCCGGTTTCCGGTTCAGTTGCGGCCATTTTCGCTCCAACATGTGACACTATAGTAAGTATTTTTCTCTTATTTCTATAGTTTCATGTTCTCCACTTAATTCTCACTTTCTTTCCCTTCTGTCTTTTGTTTGTCTGCCCGTGACGAAGGCCTTGTGGCCGCAACGTAGGTTTTTCTTGTCCTTTCTCGTAGTAAGACGTATTACTTTTTGTGTTGTTGTTTTTTTTCCTTTATTGAAGAGACAGTAGTCCCATTTTTTTGGGTCTTTTCAGAGACCGCACGGGAACTGCAGGGGAAAAAAAATATGAACTACTTACTTAATAATTTCTTTTAGCAAGCAAATATTATTTTTTTTAAAAAATCTTAATATACATAAATAAATATTGTCTGACGTCATTTGCTCGAATTTAGAAACGAACCTACTCGTTGGCCAGAACGTACTCATCGCGGCTCTGACGTGAGAGACAGGAGAACTGGTGATAGCAATTGTCACGAAATGACGCTCGATCATTAGTTTTTTTCATCCTGTGTTTATTCAAAATTCCTTTGGTTTCATCTAACCTGTCTTTACTTTCAATTTTTCTCTTCTTTGTTGGGGTTTGGATCGAAACTTTGCTCCAACAAGCATTTATAGGAGGAAGGAGCGGACATTATCTCTATATGACCCCCACATATCTTTCTTTTCATTAAATACGGGACAAGATGTTACGGTCACTCTCTGACATATAATCTTGTTTTCCTCGCTAGATAATCTAACTTATCTACTTCAAATTTCCTGCCAGCCATGGCCGTGCCTGGTAGCAAGTTAATTTAACTAACTCACGCCGTCATAATGAGGACGATAACTAACGCCGTCATAATGAGGACGATAATTAAACGTTACACACTGACAAGGACAAAAAGGGCACAACGGACACAAAGATCACACAGGTACGCGCCTTAACGACAAATGGGCTCGGCAACCGCCACACGCCATGTGATACAGAATTGAAGATTAGTAAGTCAATCACGCACACTTTACTTTAGTCATAACAGACACATCAGCTTGTGAAAACACCCACATTCGGAAAGAAAAAGTAGGGGTGAGACGGTGGAAAAGGGGTATAAAACCACACGCACTCCAAACATTCATTACTTGTTTGTCCTCGTCTGGTGAAAAGGAATCTAGTGTAAAAAAAATTTTTTTTTTCCTACAAAGATCTCTGTGATTAAAAGTGTTAGCTAACGAGGTATTCTTCAAAAAAGATATAACAGCCTAAAAGCTTTTTGACAAGAGAATAACCCGCAGCATCGTAGAGATAAGATTTGTAAATTAAACAAATAATAATTACCTTATTACCATGGAAAACTAGTTTTAAACTAACCTAGTACCTAGAAAAATTATGTGGAAGAAGCGGATTCAAAGTAAATAAGAGGTGAGTAAAATGTGTATATTGATCATGTATAAATGTGGCTATGTACAAGTATGTAAGGCTTAAGGAAAATTCTCCGAATACTTTGGCCGAATACTATCACTAACCAAGAACTACTTACTCGGAGTAACCAAGAGGACATGCACACCATCATAGCTGGTAGACGCTGGAGTTGGGTAGGCCACGTTCTCTGAAGAGACCCCGATGCCATCACAAGAACAGCTATGCTATGACCCCCGAAGGAAAGCGAAAGAGAGGCCGACCAAAAACAACTTGGCAGAGAACTGTGGAGGCGGAGATGCAAAGAATGAACCAGAGCTCGGGCACTGTACGAAGGATCGTCGCCGACCGAACAAAGTGGAAGCAGTTTGTTGCTGCTCTACCAAACGCCACCAGGCGTGATGGCCACTGACTGCTTTGACAGTCAGCGGCTAAGGATCAAAGAAGAAGATGTATGTAAGGTTGTGCATGAGATTGGCAAACTCATCAGGTTTAACAAAGTGTCACATAAACCACAGCTGTAAGATCCGGTGCCTGTTTCGTGTAGGCTTCCTGAAAAAGGACCAAAAGTAGTGGTGGCTCCATACTCCACAGGGAGCGTAGGAGAATAATGATGACGATAAAACATTTGTTTATATTTATGTGTGTGTGTGTGTGTGGTGTGTGGTGTGTGTGTGTGTGTGTGTGTGTGTGTGTGTGTGTGTGTGTGTGTGTGTGTGTACATTTGTTTATATTTATGATATGCCAAACTTTATTTCAGCCTGACTGAATATTTGCCAATTAAAATCCTAATTGCCCTTTATTTCTCGACCTCGCAAACATTTTTACACTATGTTGTGCGGCCTGATCTCCCTTACTCGATTTGATTTTGGTGCTGATGAGCACTGCACGATAGTGATTTGTCGATATGTGTATTGCGCACATGACGTGAGCAGTTTGGAGGAAAAATGGACAGAGCGTGTGTTGACCCTGAATGGGCGGCTTGTGTGTGTGTTCTACCCAATGGTAGAAATATGGGAAATGTTAAAAGAGAAGTGTCTTGAAACATATTAATGTTTATTAAATACAACTAAAGGTAGAAAGAGGAATGAGGTAATGTTTATATGGACCTACGGATTATAGAAGTTGCTGAATCTACCTTATTATGAATGCCGTGTAATGATGTACCGTCTATGTGAATAAACAATGGAATGTTACTAAAGTATTCAGCTGTTATATTGATCGTTGTGTGGAATCTTCGAGTTATAGAAGTTATCGTTAATGAACTATTGTGGCTGTCCTGAACCTTTTGGGACTATGATATATAAACCTAGACACAGTGTGAAAACGAGCATAAACAATCAACTGAAGAATATAAACTTCTAAGCCATATAAGGTTAGAACTTCAGGAAAATCACCCAACTAAATAGAAATTAAGCAGCAAGAACTAACAAAGCATTAACAAAAAAACAAAAAAATAACTACTCATAGGACAAGGAAAGACAAGTTATTAAAAAAAAAGGGACAACAACTCAAAAAGAACAAATACTAATACAAATTAAAACCAAGTGTAAAGGACAATAGTTATCTAGAAACAATACAAAAGAGAAAATAAAATTGACAAATACTAATATAAATAAAAATCAGCAACTGCAAAAGACAACAGTTATTTAAATTGAATACAAAATTAGTAAATAAAATGACACTAAATACCCCAATTATAACCAACTTTCAGGTTGAACAGGGTAGACCAAGTTGGAACGAGAAGAGGCAACAATGATCAGAGTTTGAGTGCCCGATCTCCACCCATCATTTCATCAAAACAACAACAAAACAACATACTGTGCATTCTGCGTCATCCAAGGGGGTTCTCCAACCACGCAGAGCTAAAATACCGTGATTTGGTTGTAAGTTGTCTCAAGGAAATGTCACGTCCTAGACAGAGCCACTTCTCAGCTCCCCCTGCCTATCATGGGTCCATGGTGAGATCCTCCTGCATGCAGCCAACCAGGTAGAAGCCAGAGTTACGTCTGGTGTTCAAGTGACTCCTCCAAGCTTAGTGTGCAATGCTGGGTTCTCAATAATTGCACCACCAAGGGAAATTCCCGGAAGTGTGTGGATGAGTTCAAAGGTCAATGAGGGTGTAATTAGTATCACAGACAGAGGATCACTTCCACATATGTGTACTATAGCATTATGCTTAGCCGATGGTTATATAAGGATGACTCCATATATGCCTCCATGCATTGTTAATGACTATATGCGACAGTGGACGCTTAACCTTGTTACCGTGGTGTACAGAGAGAGAGAAAAGAAAGAAAGGGGGGGGGGCGCATAGCTACATGGCTTTCACATCAATGAGACACATATTTACTGTTGACTCATTCTTTTATCTGTCTCTAGTTTCTAGGAGGCATTCCTGGAAGACATTTATGGAGGGCATTCCTGGAAGACATTTATGGAAGGCATTCCTGGAAGACATTTATGGAAGGCATTCCTAGGAGACATACTCGCTGGGAAACCTACATACAAGGAGAGAAATAGATGTGGTTATATTTGAGCGGGATGAGAGAAGTCAGAGACAGACCACCAACTTTATGAAAGGGATAGACGTGATGTGAGAGAAGTCAGAGACAGACCACCAACTTTATGAAAGAGATAGATGTGGTTATGTGAGAGAAGTCAGAGACAGACCACCAACTTTATGAAAGGGATAGATGTGGTTATGTGAGAGAAGTCAGAGACAGACCACCAACTTTATGAAAGGGATAGACATGGTTATGTGAGAGAAGTCAGAGACAGACCACCAACTTTATGAAAGGGATAGATGTGGTTATGTGAGAGAAGTCCGAGAGAGATCACCAATTTTTTTTTTTTAAATAAAATTTTGCCTCGTTTTGGGTTTTGTTCAACCTAGTCGGTTATATTCCAACTATATAATATATGAAGACAGAGGAGATATCAGAGGTGCCTGAGACAGACTATCAACTTTATGAGAGACACGGATGTAGTTATTTGACGTTGAGCGAGGAAGCAGAAGGAAAGAATGAAAATGAAACAAAAATCAGTTATTTATGCCGGGTGGAGAAGAAAGAAAGAATTTCCGCTTTCTTTTTTTTTAACTTTTCTGCTCGCGCGACCTGGTAATAGGAGATAACACAGTTGACAATATGGAGGATTGTTTTCATAAAACCGGAAAGGGGAGAAAGAGAAACAGAGATAGGCATTGCCCTCGAGAGCGTTAAGGACAAAGACTCACCACAATAAAGAGTAGCAAAGAAAAAAAACAAACCAACAAAACAAATACAATCACACACTTGCAGTACTGTTGGTAGCGTTCCTGCATAGTGTAACATTAAGTTCTTGTTTGCTTAAAAATACTTTATTTCGATTATGATTGGGTAATGTCATTGTATGCTGTTATATATATGTTGTATGCCTTTAATTTAATGCTTAAAGTACTATGTGGGAATGAAAGGGTATGGTATGCAAGATAAGTGAGAATGGAAGGGCAGAATGTTACACGGGACCTGCGCGCCCAATTCGTTACCCTTTGAAAATAAAGTTCGTTCGTTCGTTCGTTCTTTCGTTCGTTCGTAACAAGTAGTTCCTTAGCAGATATTGCCGTAGGGGAGTGAAGTGTACGAGACTTCACTATACTAGGTCCAGCATTGAGAGGTGGAGTGACCAGTTCCCTGTCTTGTTGCCTTTTCCCTCCCTAACTAAAGTGCAAAGGCAGGTACCCATTTACCGCTGGGTAGACTGAAGCGTGTCGATACTGTGAATCGAGCCCGGAACCTTTGCCGCTAGAGACCAGCGCTCTAACCACTCTGACAATCGGACGGTTCATAAATATGTATAATTCCGTTTTATGATTTTTGTGGGGGGGGGGGGGGGGGGGGGGGGGGGGGGTGGGGGATTGTTGCGCACATATTCTTTTGTGTGACGCACAGATTACTGTTGGTAGGCATACAAATGTAAAGTATAACTATTTGTCTGATGAAAAGTATTTATTTGAGAATCAATGATTCTCAGTCTGAGGGACAGAACCCTGATTGGTCGATGTTGTATTCGGTTCTATGGGTTATCTGTTCTTGTGTCTCAATCTGGCGTATGAATACTAGATTTTCGTCATTTTTCGTCTGGTATGGCCAGAAACAGATTGGTCTTGCTTAAAATGTTTATGGCCCGAATTTATATTTATTCCTTGACTATTTAAGGTGATTCGGTTTTATATCTTTGTATCTTTGTATTTCTATGTCGGACTATTTTTTGAGCTGAACTCTGGGGTCAAAGGCATTTCTGCACATGCGTCGATTTGGAGTGTCGACAGAGAAGCGGCTGTCATGTCGTCGCTGCTATGGGCTGGTCGATTAGAAAGTCGGAAGATTGATCTCTGTGATTTATTCTAGGAAGGAGATTGTTTCTCTGTATGACTGTAGTATCAGAGATTCTCCTAATGTTGATTATTAACGCCAAGGAATGGCGTGCGTTATTCGCTAGTGTGTGTTTTCCTAAAGCCAGGTAAAACCACAATCTTTTTGCTGAACTTTTTTGCTAACCCTAGATGAGAGACGTATTATCGTACATCTAGGATGGTTGACTACAGATGAAGATGACGTGTTATCTAGCAGCACTAGATTACTCCAGTAACCAGCCTTATTGATAGCAGAAAGTATAGAAGCCCAAGGTGAGCGAAGCTCACGGAGGAGAGCCATTTTGGATTCCCGCCATTGTAAACGGATCATTGTCGGAAAACAGAAAAGGTCTTATTATCTGATGATGGTACAGAGATCTATGTATTATGAAAACCCACTACTATGGTTTAACATTGTTGCTATAAACATTTGATGAATTTACGGCTTGAGAAACTTAGCCAGGAGAAGGTTCTGACAGTGAACCATTGTTGATGATTATGTATCCACCTTAACTGACGCGATTAGTCAGTTGAAGCATGAGACGATAGACAACCAGAATATTGAGTGCTTGCCTACTATCGTTCCATTATATTTTCATGCCACATAAATGTACACCTGATATTGTCACCCATTTTTCAAGTATACGATGATTATTTGCCAACCTGTTTAAGTGACTGTAATCGTGATGTCGGATTGTACGACCATTATTAAATGTATGAAACGTCATCAGCAGTCTACCCTTTATTGACTTCTGCTTATGATTGAGTGAGTGACTTGTCAACTCCACAGAACTGTACACACATTCGCGTCCTTTACATCTACATTCTCACTCGATGTCAGCACTGTGTCGGAACGAGTTGACCATTCATCTACGTGTCCAGTATGACCTTATGAAAGCAGTAACATCACAACAAAACACCTTATCAATGTGGTGGCGTTATCAATGTTATCAATGTGGTAGGCCAGATTTCTGGGTCTAACCTGCACAGTGGACATTGCCAGAAGTCAGCTACTGATACCAGATCGTTTCCTGTGGCCGCATACGACACACATAAACACCAGCATTACAAGTCTACAGTCGATGTCAGCTAGTCAGCAGTTTCGTTACGTGACCTGACCTGTCAAGCAGAGGCAGTAACTAGGTCAGCGCTTGTTAACATTTGTGTTAGAACAGACATCATTGCACATCAGGGTATTAACTGTCTTAGCGAGAAGTGCTTATATTTCAACGGTGGATCTTCTGGTGTTTTGCTCTAAATTGAACTTTGTAATAGTTAAAGCCAGAATGATTATTGTTAATTATAATACTATTGTGTGATTACATCTGAGCCTTCCGTGCAACACATTACATTACATCATATCACATATATATATATATATATTTATGTTTAAATGTTTACATGTTGCATATTAGTGTTGTGTATATGTCCGTGGGCGGTTGGGTAAGGTGGCTAATATAAGATTTCCCACGTCATAGAGGGCTTATATTAGTGTTCTGTAGGCGCAAATTTTCTTAATTGAAAATTTGCTAGCGACAATTTGTTGCTATTGTTGTTAGTTGTGACGACGTGTTTTTTTTTTTCTTCGTTGTTTTTGTAATATTTTTTCTGTTCTTTAGTTTTGTTTTGATTTGTTTGTATTTGTAGGTCTCATCTTTCCTGTCATTTAGTTCTATACAACTTTATATTTATACACTGTGACGTCATTTGTGTTGTTTATTTCCTCGCGGTTGTCATCACAGGTTCTGTGATTATTTTCTTCAGTTTTCCTATTTAACTTATTTGATTTCTGCGAATGTTTCCATGTTGTCTTTCTTGATTGTCCTTTGTTTATGTTGTTGGTTGACATATGCTATAAGGTATATTTGATCATACACTATATGAAGTGCACTTATGGTATAGAATAAACTGGTAGTTCATTACTATTATTATTATTATTATTATACAAGTGAGTATACAAGACCTTATTAAAGGCTTGTCTCCCACAGAGATTGGGATAAAGGGAGCTGGTTATTCAAGTTTATTAAAACTTGCTCTCATTCACGGTGGAATAAATTTCATTGACTTTTTCAGGTAACTAGTCACATATTGTTAGACATTATGTCGACTTTGGATTACTTTATTGAGCTAGGGAAATCCCTAGGCAAGACTGGTGATAAGTTGGAAGAGTATGCTACAAGTCAATATGACAAGGCACAAAAATTGGAAATTGATAAACTGAAAGCTGAGACTGAACAAAAGAACTTGCAGATGCAGGTGGAGGAAAGGAGATTCCAGTTGGAAATGGAAAAACAAAAAAAAAGAGAAGCTGAGGCTGAAGAAAAAAGATTACAAAGAGAGGCTGAAGAAAAAAGATTACAGAGAGAATCTGAAAATAAAAGATTAGAAGCTGAGGATGAAGAAAAAAGATTACAAAGAGAAGCTGAAGCCGAGGAGAGAAAGGCAAAAAGGGAACATGAGGAAAAACTTTTAGCATTTGAGTTAGAAAAACTGAAATTGACAAAGATGGGTAATGTTAATCAGTCATCTGGTGGTAATGGTAAACCTTTTATTTACAAGATCAAGCTACCAGCATTTATTCCATCTAGTGACGATATAACAGTTTGGCTAGATAGGTTTGAACGTTCTTGTCGAAATCATAATGTGGATAGATCACAATATGCTAATCAGTTATCAGAGATACTGAAAGGTGATACTCTGACTAGTTTAAGCTTGGTAGAAGAGACTGACCAAGATAATTATGATGTTATCAGAGCAGCCTTATTAAAAAAATATCAATTGACAGAGGAGGGTTACCGTCATTTGTTTAAGAGAATGGTACCTGAAACAGGAGTAGAATTCTCAGAATTCATTGCAAGGACACGTCTTACATTTAATCGTTGGATTGAGCTGTCCAAAACAGAAAAGACATATGAAGCCCTTATGGACTTGTTGCTCAGAGAAAGATTATGTCAAGTGTAAATAAACCATTCCTTGAATTCCTACATGAGCGTAAACCCAAGACACTAAAAGAAATGGAACAATATTGTGCACAATACGTCACTGCACATCCGGACGTAGCTATTAGCAATGCTAAGGTTAAGGAAAGTATGCCAGTTGCTTCAGCAACACCATACAACCCTAATTACTCACACAAATTTCAAGGACCACAAAACAGGTTTGATAAGAAGAGTAACTCGAATAATTATCAAAATCAAGGTAATCAATCATTTCAAGGTTCTTCTTCGAAGAACTAGAGACGAGCTGACAGCCCTCGATACAGGGGTTACCACAATTATAGGAATTTCCGCAGAGGAATTCATTATAGGAACTATCCAAGTCATCCGTCATGGAGACAACAAGACCATAATTACAGAGATACTCATTATAATGAACACAATGATTGTAACCACGAGAACTATGACTCAAACCCAAATAGGGGTTACAATTAAGGGAAAAATAATAATTGGAGAGGCAATAATAATCGAGGTAGATCTCAATACAGAGGACCAAAATCACATTATCAGGCAAACTCTGCACAGCAAGAGTCCCATGAAGCCTGTAATCAGACTAATGATAATAAAAACTCTAATAATATGGCATGTTCTGCTTTTGATTTTGGGAGAGCATCTCAATGCTCCCAATGCAAGACATTATTCGAACCAACTACGGTGTCTACTTTAAGTTGTGGTCACCCTCTCCCTGCTCTTCCTGCGTCAGTCGCGCATGATGGAAGAGGATCTCTTGTCTTACATAAAGGTCTAGTAAATGATAGCCCAGTCTCAATTCTTTTTGATTCTGGATGCACCACCATTGGTGTTAGGCAGTCACTCGTAGATCCTTCCCATGCCACAGGCAAAGTAGTCAAATGTGTAACATTTGGCGGCACCTTAGAGAAGTACTCTACTGCTATCATCAATATTGCTACTCCTTTCTTTACGGGAGATGTGCATGCATGTCTTCTGCCGAATCCGATCGCTGATCTCATCATTGGTCGTATTCACGGAGTCAAAGAATGCACTCCGCAACAAATTGCTGCTTGGGAAGATCAAAATATGCAAACTGCTAATGCAGTAGTCACAAGAGCACAAGCTCTCAATATGCCTCAAACTTCATCTACCGAAGATACTGGAGTGCATAACCAAGATGATCCCTTGGTAATTTCTCGTGACTCATTTATAAAACAGCAAGAAGATGATCCCACTCTAAAGAAATTCTTCACTCTTGCAACAAAAGGTGATCCAAATAAAGATACAAATCGAAAATCTTGGATTACAATGAAGAATGGCGTACTTGTGCGTATGGTCCAAGACTCTACTACGTCAATGCATTCTCAGATTCTTGTTCCCAAGAATTTGAGAGTTAAAGTTTTGCAGCACGCTCATGACTCTCAGTGTGCTGGACATATGGGTTTTTCCCGTACTAAGTCAAGAGTTCTTGCGGCTTTCTTTTGGCCTTTCGTAAACACAGACATACGGATTTATTGCCGATCTTGTAAGGTATGTCAAGAAGTCAAATCCAAAGTTCCACGCCATGCTGCACCTATTCAGGCTGCAGATATTCCTATTCGGCCGTTTCAGAAAATGGCAATAGACATTATTGGTCCGTTTAAGATCAAATCTGCCAGAGGACATCAGTTTATCTTAACGTGTTGACATGTGCACACGTTGGCCAGAGGCTATACCTCTGAAGAGCATTTCCACTGCCGATAATGCAGACGCTCTTTGGCTTATATTTTCTTGTCTGGGATTCCCCGGAGAAATATTATCGGATCATGGTACCCAATTGATATCGGATACCATGTCTCAAGTGATGTCTACTCTGAAGATAGATAGATCATTGAGTAGTATCTATCATCCTATGTCTAATGGGATGGTAGAACGTCTAAACAGAACACTCAAAAACTTACTAGGGAAAATAACTGAGGATCATCCTCAAGATTGGGATAAGGTTTTGCCCGCGGCCCTCTTTGCATACAGAGAGGTCCCCAATGAACGTACATGATTTTCTCCCTTTGAACTTGTCTTCGGCGCGCGACCGCGCGGCCCTATGTCTTTGCTTCATGATCTTATAACCGCTGATAATATTGATGATGACACAAAATCTTCTTACGAATATGTCATCGCGCTTAGACACAAGATTATCGAAGCATGCAGATTAGCAACTTCTTCTTCTGAATTTGCCAAACAGAAGGCAAGGCAATTTGCCAATAAGAAGAGAACCTTACGACAACTTTGTCCTGGGGACAAAGCATATATTCTGCTACCTTGTAGGGAAAACAGACTTCTTATCTCATGGAAAGGTCCGTTCGATATAATCTCGAAAATTTCCGATGTTGACTATATTGTCGATATTGATGGGAAGCATAAAACCTTCCACATCAATATGCTTACGGAATACCATGAACGTCCTGATTATTTGCTGCCTATTTTTCAGACAACGGACGATTCTCCAGTACCACATGGTCATTACTCATCCTTGTCAGTAATACAGGATGAAGAAACAAGTTTCTTGGATGTAAATCTCCCTCTTCCAGTGATTCCACTCCATTCAAGTGAATCATGGAAAAACGTTACTGTTTCTCCTAATTTATCTCTAGAGGAACAGCGACAAGTTTCTTCTATGTTACAAACATTTCAGGATGTCCTTACTGACATTCCTGGACACACCAATGTCATTGAACATGACATTATTCTAACTGACCATAATCCTGTTAGGGTCAGACCATATCCTATACCTATACATTTTCAGACACAGGTCGAGAAAGAATTGGATGAGATGATAGAATTAAAAATAGTCGAACCATCCAGTTCAGCATATTCTTCGCCGATGGTTATTGTGCGGAAAAAAGACAATAACATACGTCTTTGCGTTGATTATCGCAAATTGAATCAGGTTACGAAGTTCGATGCCGAAGCTATGCCTTTACTAGAAGAGCTACTTACTAGGCTTTCTAAATCTCATTTCTTCACTAAACTTGATTTGTCAAAAGGATATTGGCAAGTCCCATTAAGTGAACGAGCCAAACCTCTTACTGCTTTTTCTACACCTAGGGGTTTGTTTCAATGGAATTTCATGCCTTTCGGCCTTATGAACGCCCCGGCTACATTCGTACGCATGATGCGTCGAATCCTATCTCATCGTTCAGATGTCATTGCGTACTTAGACGACATCTGTCTTTTCAGTGATACTTGGGAAGATCACTATTTGGGATTAGGTGAATTACTGTCTACCTTACGCGAGCATAATTTGACAGCGAAACCCTCTAAAGCATGTATTGGTTTTAGCGAAATTTCTTTCCTAGGTCACCGTGTCGGTCATGGTTTCCTAAAGACAGAGGACCATAATACTAGTAAAATACTCAACATCTCTATTCCTAAGACTAAAAAACAAGTGAGAAGTCTATTAGGTCTTATACAATTTTATGGACGATTCATTCAGAATCTATCCTCTATCATGGCACCGCTTTCTTCGTTACTAAAGAAAGGGTCCCCTAATGTGGTCCACTGGTCTCAGGAATGCCAATCATCTTTGGATAAGATTAAAAATTTGTTTTCAACTCCGCCTATTTTAGTATTACCTACTACAGATAAGACATTTGTTCTTCGTAGTGACGCTTCATCCACTGGGATTGGAGCGGCACTAATGCAAGAGTACTCTGAAACTCTGCATCCTGTAATGTATATCTCACGAAAACTTAATGCGGCAGAGAGGAATTACTCGGTTTTAGACCGTGAACTTTTGGCGATGGTTTGGTCAATTTTCAAACTTCAAAGATTCCTTCTTGGTGCGCATTTCATAGTGGAAACTGACCAGAAAGCTCTTACGGCTATTCAAAGTAAAAACTTGAAGAGCTCGAGATCAACTCGATACGCCATTGCTCTTCAACCCTTTCATTTCTCGGTGCGAGCTATCCGTGGTTCAGAAAATGTGATGGCAGACATTCTGTCTAGATGCCCACATGATTCCACCTAACTGTTAAATCTTGGACTTCTTAATGTGTCTAACTTTACAACAGTTCTTTTTCTGTATCAAAATATGTACACATTTGTAATATATGATATAGTGATTGTATAAACACTTAGTGGTTCACTAATGTATATTCACCGCTACTCTTTTTGATGATTTTTCTTTTGTTCATCATGAACTTATGGTACTTAATATGAAATTGTAATTAAAATTATGGTATGCATTGTGTCATTGCCAGTATTGTAGTATGCGTTGGTGACACCTCCCTGGAAATATTTATACTTAGAGAAATACTTTCTCTGAGATGTTGAGATATATTCTCACCGGTCGAGCTATACTTCGGCTTTGCCTTAATTTGGCGTTATTAATCGCCGATATTTCTCATCTGCGCATTATTCGTGCGTCGTGAGCCTATTGTATGTTGCTCTCAGATGGAAAGAAAAGATTTTAATTTTTTTCCCCGGGGGTGTGGTAGTCTGTTGCGCACATATTCTTTTGTGTGACGCACAGATTACTGTTGGTAGGCATACAAATGTAAAGTATAACTATTTGTCTGATGAAAAGTATTTATTTGAGAATCAATGATTCTCAGTCTGAGGGACAGAACCCTGATTGGTCGATGTTGTATTCGGTTCTATGGGTTATCTGTTCTTGTGTCTCAATCTGGCGTATGAATCTAGATTTTCGTCATTTTTCGTCTGGTATGGCCAGAAACAGATTGGTCTTGCTTAAAATGTTTATGGCCCGAATTTATATTTATTCCTTGACTATTTAAGGTGATTCGGTCTTATATCTTTGTATCTTTGTATTTCTATGTCGGACTATTTTTTGAGCTGAACTCTGGGGTCAAAGGCATTTTCTGCGCATGCGTCGATTTGGAGTGTCGACAGAGAAGCGGCTGTCATGTCGTCGCTGCTATGGGCTGGTCGATTAGAAAGTCGGAAGATTGATCTCTGTGATTTATTCTAGGAAGGAGATTGTTTCTCTGTATGACTGTAGTATCAGAGATTCTCCTAATGTTGATTATTAACGCCAAGGAATGGCGTGCGTTATTCGCTAGTGTGTGTTTTCCTAAAGCCAGGTAAAACCACAATCTTTTTGCTGAACTTTTTTGCTAACCCTAGATGAGAGACGTATTATCGTACATCTAGGATGGTTGACTACAGATGAAGATGACGTGTTATCTAGCAGCACTAGATTACTCCAGTAACCAGCCTTATTGATAGCAGAAAGTATAGAAGCCCAAGGTGAGCGAAGCTCACGGAGGAGAGCCATTTTGGATTCCCGCCATTGTAAACGGATCATTGTCGGAAACCAGAAAAGGTCTTATTATCTGATGATGGTACAGAGATCTATGTATTATGAAAACCCACTACTGTGGTTTAACATTGTTGCTATAAACATTTGATGAATTTACGGCTTGAGAAACTTAGCCAGGAGAAGGTTCTGACAGTGAACCATTGTTGATGATTATGTATCCACCTTAACTGACGCGATTAGTCAGTTGAAGCATGAGACGATAGACAACCAGAATATTGAGTGCTTGCCTACTATCGTTCCATTATATTTTCATGCCACATAAATGTACACCTGATATTGTCACCCATTTTTCAAGTATACGATGATTATTTGCCAACCTGTTCAAGTGACTGTAATCGTGATGTCGAAGTGTACGTCCATTATTAAATGTATGAAACGTCATCAGCAGTCTACCCTTTATTGACTTCTGCTTATGATTGAGTGAGTGACTTGTCAACTCCACAGAACTGTACACACATTCGCGTCCTTTACATCTACATTCTCACTCGATGTCAGCACTGTCTCGGAACGAGTTGACCATTCATCTACGTGTCCAGTATGACCTTATGAAAGCAGTAACATCACAACAAAACACCTTATCAGGGATCATCCTCTATTTCTCTTACCCTGCGGATTTCAGAATTCGTACTGTCATTCTATCAACTGGTTCTCAGCATACGATATTAGATAATGAACCATTAATTTTGTCAAATAGTTATCAGCTTACGATATTCGTTAATGAATCAAGAATTCTGTCAATTGTTTTTCAGCATACGATATTAGATAATGAACCATTAATTTTGTCAACTAGTTATCAGCATACGATATTAGTTAATGAATCATTAATTCTGTCAATTGTTTTTCAGCATACGATATTAGTTAATGAATCATTAATTCTGTCAACTAGTTTTCAGCATACGATATTAGTTAATGAATCATTAATTCTGTCAACTAGTTTTCAGCATACGATATTAGTTAATGAATCATTAATTATGTCAACTAGTTTTCAGCTTACGATATTAGTTAATGAATCATTAATTCTGTCAACTAGTTTTCGCATACGATATTAGTTAATGAATCATTAATTCAAGACGGGGCCCGGCTGTTGGCCCGACGCATGCGCTTATGAAGTGATTATTTCAATATTCTGGCGTGTGTCTACAACTCTTGTTGCGTCTTCTTCTGTTCATATTGTCTTGTCATTTTTATCTGACTTATACTGTTCGTTTTACGGAGTTTCCATCATGTGTAGATCCAACGCCATCTTCTGCATGTGAACACTTGTGCTTCTGGTGCAAGCTGCGTTTCTGCAAAAAATATATCATTAAAAAAAATATGTCTTTGTACAACATCATCATCATCACCATCACCACCATCATCATCATCATTGTTCACTATTTATGGAGCAAGGAGTCGCAACTACATGCTGTGGTTTCTGTAGCAACTCGTATTAAATGATGAAATTACCATCCTTATGTACATTCTCGATTTAGTCGTCTTTGACGATTGCCCGAAGAAGCTACTGTCCTATTCCTGATCTCTTCAAGTCCCACAGAAATTAAACTCTCTTTAAACATAAGCACCAAGTAGGCCGATACAGGTGAATATGCCAAAAACTAATCAATAGATAGTTGACAAATGTAAGATCGAATTATGTTTTTTTAAAGAAATCAAACTGTCAAAAAAAAAGTGTAACTTTATCGACAAAACAGGCCTCCATCCATCACAATAAACATACTCATGTGCACACACATATACACATAATTATACATGCTAAATGAATAAATCTAGGGAATAGAATATGCAATCGACGGGTCACGCAAATCTTAAGCAGCGACAGACCATGATGATTTAAAAACAAAATAGTACTTTCGTTTTGGCGAGGCATGCCATTCATTCTAGACACAAGGCCCGTCGGTTATATTAGGGCGCGAGTACAAATATAAAAGTACTTGTGGTAAGGTATAATGATGACTATGTCTATATGACTGTGAGGTTGTCTGCTTCTTCTTCTTCGTTTACTGTTAGACGTCAACTTGAATATGGTCAAGAAAGCTGTGGTCAGTCTGAGGCATAAGGTATCTCTAGACTACTCTAGAGGGTTTGTCCATGATTGGTACTGGTGTGCTTTCTCTGTTCCTTATATGCTGGGCACTGTTAAGATGCATTATCGCGAGTCAAATCGCAAATTACAGTGAGAGTTTTGTGTTGTTATGTGGTGACATCTATTGTATTTACTTGATACATTGTCACGGGATTGTCTCCCCTGCTTTGCAGCGGAGATTCAACAATGGCTAAACTTAGAGTATAAAAATGAGGGTCTTCAGAGGATTCAGCCTTTGCTCAAGGTTATTCTTGGCAGAGATATAAATAAAAGAATGATGCTTCTATTTCAGGGAGCCTCACAGGAATTTTAAGAAAGCAAGTGTAACAAATGAGATCATATAAATTGTCATGCACTTTTTATGTTCCTGCCCTTTCTGTGAGGAAAAAGAAATTTTCTCATATTTTCTGAGCCCCTAATTGAAATGATTCAGTAAAATATTACTTTAATAGCACTATATGGTTATGTATTTAAAATAACTGAGTCATATGGGTGCTTATCACCCAATAATGATTAAATCAATTATCAATTTGTATTTACAGATAGCAAATTCAATAATCAATTATAGTTAAAATAGAGTTCTTTATGAAAAAATTGTTATGATGTTTTCATGATTGGTAGTGACTTTAAAGTATGCTATCGTTAAAAAAAGTTCTTTTGCTACGCCTGACAGTAATACTTAACTAGCCAGGTGTTGACGATGATTTGTTGTTGATGTTGGGTTCCGTCACTGTTGGGTCACGTAACAAAGGAGAAAATAAACAGGAGAGGGGGTGTGTGAAAGGTGTGACAAGATGTAATAAGAAAACTTTGAACGAGGAAAGCGAAAACATCGCTGCCATAGGAAATTGTCGACCCACTAGCGCTGGAACCAGTCTGTTTTCCTTCCTTCATTTTCTAGTTCTTTCAATCTGATCTCGTAGGCCCTCTCCTTTGCTCGTCCCTCTCTCTCCTTTTCAGCCTTCTTCTCGTCCAATGCCCTTTGCTTTTCTTTTTCTTCGTCTTCCGTCTTGGTCTTCAAGTTGTTTTGGCAGCAGCAAGTCCCTTGCACAGCTGGGGTAAATGCTCAGATTGCCTCGTCAAGTGTCATCAAGACCCATTTGTTGCATGTGTCTAGCGTCGACTTCTGGCAAATGGTACCAAAAATGGAGAGGAAACACATACTTATTTAAGTTTCATGTCTTCTGATCCAAACATCAGCTGACCTTCGCTTCTCTCCGCCATTCCATCTTCCTCAGAATTTTGTTCAATACCCCTGAGCATGAAATCTCAACACACCGAGTCAGATGAAAATGCTTTAGAAGAGCGGAAGAGTGCACATTAATTCTATATATTTGTAAATATGCATATAAAACTTAATTAAAAAGGGGGGCATAATAAATATAAATACATCATAATGTTAGCATCATCCACTCTGTGCTCCACATAGAGCCTGGGGCTACCTCTGCTTCTGGGTTCCTTGGGAGGAAACCTGCACGAAGCATTCACCAGCTCTTGCAGTGGTGGTTTATGTGGCAATTCTTTTATATGATGAGGCTGTCAGCCTCATCTGCAGTTGTACATCAATAGGTTATTCATGCATATCAAAATGCTAAGAAAAATCTTAAAATGTAAATGTTACAACTTACCTCGAATGGTTTAAGAATTACATCAAAACTTTGATGCACAGACAGGCCGTAATATGTCGTGCGTCTGTTTAAGGTGTAGTCGTTAAGAAGGTGGCTCTCAGTACTATATCTGAAGCTTTCTCCTTTCCAATTTTAAAAGGTACACCTAGTGTTATGGCCTGTCCTATAACGGAATCCTTAGTATTACTCCTTATTTCTGGATGTCTGTGATCTTCTGACGAAGGTAAGGGATGCAGTTGGGAATCTTCGAACCGCAGTAGATTTTAAGTTGAATTTCTGCCCACGCACAAATATCACCTTATGAGGTTCTGTTGGGGAAGATTCAATCATAATTTTAGTTAGTTTGATTTCAAATCTTAAACCAATCCCCAAGGTAAGGAGTCTCATTTTTAGCCAACGTTAACCCCACCCCCATCATCTGAACATTATTACCTGACCATATAAGGTATTGCCCCTCTTCGTGTCATTTTACCAAAAGCATTATATCACCAGCCTGTCCTTGTTACTTCTGATAAATATCTTCCTAGGTTGTTATAATTCCGTAGTTGTTTATTACAACCAGCAGACTGTCTGAAGCGACTATATCTTTTCCTCGTGATATGTCTGCCGTCCAGATTGTTAATTCGCTAAAAACTTAAGGATGGGCAGTGTTTTTGCACGTCGCTTACTCATTATCTTTTTAATGCCAAATCTGATTTTCCACTACTAGACTCATCACCAGATAAGCGGGAGTAGTTATGCAATCTAGTGCATGGATGGACAGCTTAATCCGTCTATTACTGGCGATATATATATTACGTATTCCATGTTCAGTTAATATGTTACATGGTTGACCCCTTTTCGAGCCCGTTTTCATCACAACCATTACAGCCTGAGTTTGGCATGCTCCAGCCTTCGTAACCGGCGACTTTACAGCAGACACCAAGATATCGAATGTCTACAATCTTGTTTAACTTCAGGGGAGAAAACACTGTTTATAGTTAATGAGCAGAAGGATTAAATCCCCCTGTTAAATTAGGTTTTTCCTTCAAGTGTAATGACATAAATCTAGAGTTTGTTTAGTTTTCGTTAGCAACAAAGAAAGAGACATGAAGCTTGTGAACAATACGTAGTAAACATATATGGGTATGTTGCAAGCACTCGTGAGAAATAAACAAGTGGAAAACTAGACAACAGAAAAGTAAGAGAAGTGATTGGCTTACCAATCTAAGAATACATGCGCACCATCATAGCGACTAGACGCTGGAATTCGGTTGGCCACATCCTCAAAAGAGACCCTGACAATATCACCAGAACTGCTATGCTATGAGGTCCAGAAAGAAAGCGAAAGCGAGGCCGGCCAAAAGCTACCTGGTAGAGAACTGTAGAGGCAGAGATGCAAAACATGAAACACTACTGGGGCACCAACGAAAGATGGCTGTCTACCGATCAAAGTGGAGACAATTTGTTCCTGCCCTACAAGAAGCAGCCAGTCACGATGGTCACTGATTGCTTTATCAGTCAGTGGCCAAGGGCCAATGTAGAAAAAGAAGGAAGATGTGAATATAGATTTGAAATCATACACGTATCATAGATATACTTATCTAGGACATAATAATTGAACGGTACAACTGTGGCGAATAGTCATTTTCAGTACATAACAGGGTCCCAAATACTGTCGTTAAGTACTCATAAGGCACCCGCCGTACATAGCCTCTGACAAGAAAAGCCCAACTCGTAGCCTTCTCGTGGCGGGAAGGAAGCGATGATAAAAAGATGGGGAAGAAGGAGAAAGAGAAAAAAAAAGTGAAAAAATGAAGTGAAAAGAAGACGATGATGAATAAGATGATTATGATGATAATTATGATGATGACCATCTTCGTGGTCATCAACACCTTTCAGTTCCCGATGGAACACGATTCCTCAACAAAAGCACCCAAGTCTTTCTGTCCGTGCCTTCCGTTCAAGGTCTTTCTGTCCGTGCCATCCGTTCAAGGTCTTTCTGTCCGTGCCATCCGTTCAAGGTCTTTCTGTCCGTGCCATCCGTTCAAGGTCTTTCTGTCCGTGCCATCCGTTCAAGGTCTTTCTGTCCGTGCCATCCGTTCAAGGTCTTTCTGTCCGTGCCATCCGTTCAAGGTCTTTATGTCCGTGCCATCCGTTCAAGGTCTTTCTGTCCGTGCCATCCGTTCAAGGTCTTTCTGTCCGTGCCATCCGTTCAAGGTCTTTCCATGTCTTCTTTATCCCTGTTGCTGTCATTTTTGACGGTGAGAAAAACACCAACCTAATTTATGTTTGGTTTAATGTGATCAAAGAGAGATAAACGTTTATTATCTTTCTGTGACAGGTTTGACTGGTGATTATCTTCCCCTGTCTTATGTTGTCCTGTCTCAGGCAATGTCTTATAGTTGACATGTCTTAAGTCTATTTATAGGACCATATACGAAGTATCTTTACCACCCGTTTGGGCGGAAACGCCGGGTCTGGTTTATCCTCGATCTGGTCTGTGCTCTTTGGTCATGCGCAGGTCTTGGCGCAAAGACCGGAAGACTGATGATTCAAGCAGAGTGTACCTAATGCTTAGAACGGATGTACCGATCCGTAGATTTCTCTCTGCCAAGTTTCGATAGGGATTTGGAAATTCTGGGAATTACTGTTTTGTCATTCTTCCTTCCCTGAGTGATTCTTTATGTTGTGTTACCTTAGAGTGTAAGGATTCTATGAGAAGGTAACTGAAACATTATTCGATCTTTTTCGTCTCGATTAGATCTTAAAGGTACATTTATCGCTGATGGCGACATAGTGAGCGAAGCTCACGAGGAGTTAATATACTGTACCCCAGTATGGCTACATATTTGAAAGACTAGGTCTAAGTTGACCTGTTATACATATAAGCCTAAGAATCAACTTTATGGATCCGCAATGCAGGCGGAATATTGCTTGGCAGAAATATATTTATTCTCAGAAGTTTATGTAAACTGAGAGTCACCTGATTATCGAGGCCCGCGATCTGCGGCCTGATTTTGTCGTCAATATATTGGTCCGTGTTTACGGCCAATCTTCTTCACCAGAATGAAGTACCTGGCATGTGAGGCCAGAATGAAGTCTTTTGCTAGTTGTAGGACAATAGCATTGACTTTGTTAAATAACTGATATCGCCCGTACTAGGCAATATATTTGTTAAGGATTACCTGAGTGGGCTCAGTCAGGGATTAGAGCTATTGCATGAACAGTAATTATTAGTCAAGACATTGTTACATGTCTAAGCTGTTCGGGATCTGTGATGCCTGATGTTAACCTTCATAACTACACATATAATGTCTATGATCCTGTACTATTGACTGTTTCGTCTATCATCATATTATCGTACGTCATGAATAAATATTGTAAACGTCAGCAGCATTCCCTACTTCACTGACTTCTACTTGTGGTTGTGTGAGTCTATGTGAAGTCGTCCAAGAGCCTATACGGCCTTCGTGTTGTCAGCACTACTATTCACTCACCTACACGATCAACCACAGTCTTATACAAGCACTACACGTCTGTATTTACATGTATGCTGATACTATGAGTGTCTCTACTATACCTTGGCGGCACCTCATGTCGGTGACCTAGATTACACCGCATCATTATGACACGCCCACTCTGCCATCTTTACAACACACGAACACAAACGGGCAGTTATACATCTGGAGCGAATAGAACGTTACATCTCTACATCTCCAGCCTTAAACAGACAGTAAACAGACTTTTACAATCCCCTTCATGTCTGTCTCCAGTTTTCTTCTGTGTGTGTGTTTTTTTTTAATCCTTCTTTTTCTCTTACGCTGGTGATTCCGAATCAACGACTGCCTTGTAAATCTATCAAATGGTTTTCTTACTGTGTGTCCTAACCACCACCAGCGTCTTCTCACCTCTTATTCCCCACTAGTATTTCTGGTTGTTTCCACCAGTTCCATATTAGGGATCTTGTTGTTCCATTTCAATCCTAACTCCGCCAATGCCGGTCCCAAGCCCGGATGAAAAAGGAGGAGGGCGGCCTGCATGGAGGCCGTAAGGAGGCAGCCCCTCCACCATGCAAAGGCACAACAGGCCAATCACCTGTTTGTCTTAAACTATGATTACGAGCAATACAAGAGAGAAAACCGGACTGATTCTAAAGGCGACGAACTGGAACGGACTACGGACTACGACTTATGGAACTTGGAACACAAGAAGTATAAATGGGAAGGAAGAGGAGCTGGTGGAAGAGATGAGGAAAGCAAAACTAGAAATCCTGGCTATAACGGAAACGAAGAAAAAAGGACAAGGAGTCATGGATCTCGATGGCAACATGCTGCTCTACAGTGGTGTACCCATATCTGAAAGAGCTAAAGGGGGCGTGGGTTGCATTGTGGCCCAAAATCAAAAAGATAGTATCAAGGGATGGAACTTTGTCTCGGAGCGCATTATGGTTGTAAAACTAAAAGAAGGAGAAACTATAGTCAACCTGGTCATAGTGTATGGGCCAAATGAGGATGAGAGAGCAGAGGTCAAGGAGGAATTCTTCGAGCTGCTTCAAAGGACAGTGGATGACTGCCTAGATGAAGTTATCATGCTCGGAGATTTAATGCCAGAGTTGGAAATGACCATGCTAGATGGGGTGGAGTTATCGGAAGATATGGAGAAGATACTCTCAATGACAATGGAAAGCGACTCCTTAGATTCTGCAGTGAGCAGAATCTGATCATTACAAACACAAAGTTCCCCCATAAGCGCATACATGCATACACTAGATGTGAACCAACCAAGAATGAGAAGTCAGTGATCGACTATGCCATTGTTCGGAGAAGCTCATTCAGATATGTCCGAGATGCAAGAGTCTGGAGGGGGCCAGAGATTGGAAGTGATCACTACCTGCTAACAATCAAACGAACAACTGAAAGAGTTGCTCAGCCTAGGAACTGCCCAACATCACGCAAGAAACCAAGTAAACGAGCAGGAGAAATGAGCATTAGGACCTACAAGCTGAGAGAGCCAGAAATTAAGACCAGATATCAGGGGCTTATTGCTACAGCAGTGAGCAACACAGAAGAACGACCTGATGACTTGGAAACCTCTGGAATAAATTCAAGGATATCATAAAGACAGCTGCTGCAGAAGCATGCGGTGAAGTCCGACTTGGGAACCAGAGAAAGAGGACACCTTGGTGGACAGAGGAAGTCAAAGAGAAAATAAGAGAGACGAAAATGGCATGGAAACAATACTTAGGAGCCAAAAACACAACAGGACAAATGGAAAAATATAGAGAATATGTGACACTCAGAACAGAAGCAAAGAACAACGTGCTAGCAGCAAAACAGAAGTCCTGGGAAGAATTTGGAGAAAAGCTAGAAAAAGATGCACAAGAAAACCAGAAATTGTTCTATAAGACCCTAAAGAACACGAGGAAGGAAAAACAATGCCCTCTCAAATTTATAAAGGACAAGCAAGGCAAATTGCTTACTGCCCCGAAGGAAGTAATGGAAAGATGGAAAGAATATTTCTCAGAACTCCTGGATGGTGAGCATGGTGAAGCATCAGAAATGATAACCACTAGCACAGAAGAGAAAACCAATGATGGTGAAGATGACATAAAGATGGAAGAACTGAAGGCAGCACTAGAGAAAATCAAGGTGGGCAAAGCAGCAGGGCATGATGGTATAACACCAGAAATGGTTAAGTACATGGGAGCATCAGGCGACCTATTACTCTTAAAGGTCCTACAGGCAGCATGGTGCAACAAGACCATACCAAAGGATTGGGAGATTGCCATCATAACACCAATTTTCAAAAAGGGTGACAATCGACAATGTGGAAACCATAGAGGCATATCCCTTCTCAGTGTCCCTGGTAAAATCTACTCTAGAATCCTAGAGCAGAGACTCCGACGCCTAGCTGAGCCACAATTGGATGAGGTCCAGTGCGGAATCCGAGCAAACCGAAGTACTCAAGACCTAATCTTCACACTCAGACAGCTGAGTGAAAAGGCTCTTGAGTATAAGAGTGAGATCCATCTTTGTTTCATAGACCTGGAAAAGGCGTTTGACAGGGTCCCCTGGAGCAAACTTTGGGACTGTTTGGCAAGGAAGATTATTCCAGCACCTCTGATCCATGCTATACCGAGCTTCTACAAGTCTTGCAGAAATTATGTGAGGACAGCAAACCATAAGTCAGAAGAGTTCAGGACCACCACTGGTGTAAGACAAGGTGATATCTTATCACCTTACCTCTTCATACTCCTTATGGACGATGTCATCAAGGCATATAAGGAGAGAACAAGAAAGTATTCAGTGGGGTACTGGAAGATGAGACAGGTCTATATTTCGGAGCTGGCATTTGCTGATGATGTTGCCCTGATTGCTAAATCAGAGGCACATCTCCAATCCAACCTGCAAGTCTGGAAGGAAGAGCTGGAGAAGAGAGGGATGGTCATAAGCAGCTCTAAAACAAAATCCATGGTGATATCACGAGAAGAAAGAAAACATCAGATTAAGTTGGGAGAACAGGTCCTGGAGCAGGTCGACCACTTTAAATATCTCGGAGCTATTATAGACCGAAAGGGGGGCATCAAAGAAGAGTTGGCCACTCGAAAAGCAGCGGCTGGGAGACTTTTTCAGGCCATAAATCGTGGATTCCTCAGCAAGAAAGAGGTTGGTAAGAAAACGAAGATGGCTGTATACCGCTCCACCTATGTCCCAGTCTTGACATATGGATGCGAGTCGTGGGCAATGACTACAACCCACAAAAGCCAGATCCAAACCTCAGAAATGAGGTATCTGAGGAAAGTGGTTGAAGTAACAAGAAGAGACATGGTCCGCAACCAGACGATACGTCAAGGCCTAAAATCCCACCCGCTGCAGACCCAAATAGAACAGTCCCAACTGAGATGGTTTGGCCATGTCTGCAGAATGGGAGAAGATCGGCTACCACGACAAGCATGGGAAACAAAGAGCCAGGGATCCAGACCTCCAGGACGACCCAGAGTCCGCTGGGAGGACAACATTAGACAATCTTTGAAGGACCGAGGACTAGAATGGAACCAGGCCAGGAAGAAGACAGCTGATAGAATGGTCTGGCGCTCTCTCTTCCAAACCTCTACACCTCACGGTAGAAGGGGAACGACTAAGTAAGTAAGCCAATTTATTTTTAAAAGAAACAGTAGTTCCTAATAATGTCATAGTCCCCCTGATCTTCTGAGTAGTGAGATCGAATGCCTAGCCTTCTCTGGTAAGGGCGAAAAAGTAGAAAGTCACGTGTGCAAGGTGCGCAAGTGATAAATCTCTTGGCAGTCGGAAATCGTAAAGAGTAGGCCATACGGCTGCTCTGGCGAAATTTGAAAATGAGGAAACCTAACCACCACAAAATTATTTATAGAATGTGTGATTACTGTATACACACATTGGGATCTTCGCCGGTGCTACGGAGTTCGTGCACTATGCTGAGATCCACCTTGTGAGATCCAAGGGAAGAGACCGGAGCACTGACGGAGTTGTCCGTGTGCGATGAAGACGGTCATTAAAACCCAAACCAAACCAAACCAAACCAAACCAGTAACGTTCAAGTTGTCCTTGTTATGTCTCTCCATGTTTCACAGCCGTACAATAAGACTGACTTGACATTTGATTTGAAGATTCTTATTTTGTGCTGAACTTGATTTTTTGATGTCAATAACGAATGACGAATCTACATTTAGATGATAACCCAATTCCTAGCTGTTTATTGACTCATAATTTCTGATTGTGTTGAAAACGTTTTGGCGCTGAAGCGATCGATACAGATGTCGTAAAACTCTAGCTATACATTTGGGCTTTGAAGATTCAAAGCAGTGTTTATAATTTTTTTCGTTACGGTTAAAAAAAAAAATTGCTGTGATGGATTTTTCTGTCTATCACTTCCTTGATCTGTCATGTCCTTGACCTCAAAAAAGCGCATGCTAAGGGTAATTTTTCTTCCCCACGCTGAATAAAATGAAGTGCACGCTACTGTTACGACAACTCACGCAAATAGGAACGACGTGATGCCTCTATGTACATCCCAAGTTATATTTAATTTTGAGGAAAGGTTTAAATTTTCGTGCTTGTTTGAGAATGTGATTTACTTAAAGCTGCATCTTCTGAGGACGCTCTGTCTGATAAGATGATATCCAACCCTCATTAGTCGTCTATTACGATGTCATAGGTAGGCACCGTGGTTTACGTCCTTGCTCCTTACAAATCAGGTAACGGGTATACAATAAATATACATAAGAAATTAGGACTGGGTGTGTATAGTAGATATATGGATTTGAGATAAATATGTGGATTGAACATGTGAATTGAGCATGTGGATTGAACATGCGGATTAGACATATTGATTGGACATGTAGATCGAACATGTGGATTTGGGAAGTGGAATGGACATGTGGATTAGACATGTGGATTTAACTTGTGGATTACGGAAGCGAATTGAAAGCGTTGACTGGATACATTTGGAGGAAACCCACCTTTTGAATAAATCTACAGGCTTTGACAGAGAACGCGCAGAGGTAATTGAAAAATGGGAAGACAGGGAATGCATGGAGAGGAGACACCATGACGGAAATTAAAAGACAGAGATAGATCAGGGGAGACACAGAGAGACGTGATATGCATTGGCCCCTGTGATAAATTGTATTTTCGCCAAAAGACACACTGGACGTGCAATTTTTACCGCAAGTCAACGTAGAAGCATTGACCCAGGCGTAGATGAACATGTTCTTCTACAGACCTCGATTATCGCTACAGTTCTCCCGTTCATCTCTTTCCATGCTATAGAATCAAGCTATTCATTATATTTTCTCTCTGTTGTCTTCTATTTCTGATTCCCTCTTTTGCTCCTGTGGTCAGGATGTTTTCAAGTGCTCTTCCTCTCATCGCATGTCCAATGGAGGTTGATTGTCTTTGTTATTTTATTTCTTTGTTCATTAGCTGTCCACGAGCATATCTTATCACTGGTAAAATGACGTGTAGGGGAAATACCCTATATGGTCAGCCAATAATTATCTTAGATGTCCCTAAGATTCTTAGCATTCTTCTGAGAAACCATGTCTTTTTTCCTCAAAATATTAATTTGTTTCATTTTTATTCACTGTCAGTTACTCACATCCATACAACAATATCGGCTCGATGTAATACTCCACAATCATTTTTCTTGCGTCCAACGACACTGATTTGTTGCGTAGGATATCCTTCAATTTATGGAATGCTGTTTTTGCTTGGCAAGTTTTGTTCTTAATGTCAGTACAATACTCCCCCGGTTTTACGTTGTTTGATTAGCGCTTTTTCGATATAACGCTGTTCTTATTTATGCCAGATTCCTATTATACGCTTTAAAAAGAAATCGATCGTACGCTGAGCGCTAAACATCATGGGAGGCAGGAATATAACTTTCACATGCTCATCAAGTTTATTCAGAGTGGTGCGATGGTCAAAAGTATTGTAATTGCTAGCGTAATGAAGCATGACTTCTAAATAGAATGCAATTTTATGGTAATCCGTAAAGTAAAACAAAATCTTAATTGCTACAAGGCGCTTCTTGAAGATATAAGAAAGGTGGTAAAACAAAGTAAGCATGGCTGGGTTTTTTTTTATTTTTAAGTCTTCTCGAACAGCTTCTTCCCCCATTGACCAAACAATCGTGCCTTCTACACGTGGAGAGTTATAAACACATTCAAAACCCCCTGCACACCAGACGTCTGGTGATGAAGACAAGCTCTGCCGTGATAAATGCAGCCACAAGGGGCGGAAGTAGCAGAGCTTAAATTCCTACAATATGATTTTTTAAATATAGTAAATACGTAATATTTAGTGTGTGTTCAATGCCTGATAATTATATGTAGTTAATAAATGTTGTTAATTATTTAGTTTCTGTTTTTTAAAATCACTTTTTAGTTATTTTTTACGCAGTTTTCTGGACTTTCTAGATGCGTTCGTTATTATTTTCTGGACCTTAATAACGAGTTAATTTAATTTCTGTTAATTTATACGGGAAATGAGTTTTCGTGTAGCGTTTTTTCGGTTGGCGCTCAATTTTTCAAGAACGAATTAACAGCGCTAAGTGGAGAATTCCTGTAATGTACTTTTCATCGGATGTTTTCATTAAGTATTGCCTAAATATTTAATGTTATTGCGTTTAATATTATTCTGAGTGTTCGTGGTGTCCTTTGCTGATGGATAACAATTATTGTTTTTTTTTCAGTTCATGCTGAATCCTTTTGCTGCGTTTTTATTTTTTACTGCTGTATCTAACATTTTTTTAATAAGTTCTTTTCGTTTCCAGCGATGTCACCAGTATAGCGTAAATTATTCATACTCTCACCGCCATCTCGTATTCCCGGTTTATTTTTTAATAACCTCATGATGCTTTCGTTGCATAGGGAGAAAAGATCTGATAAAAGAGCACACTCCTACCGTACTCCAGGTTTTTTTAATTGGTTGGAAACTAGCCAGTTTATTCTCTTCTCTTACAGCTGATTATTGCTTCCAGTATGTCTAAATATTCTTAGATCTTTTCCATTAATAACCTCGTCCTCTAACAATATGATGCTTTTTTAAAATGTTTTATCTTGTCAAATGCCTTACTAGAATCTATGAAGCATACATAGATCTTTTTATACTTTCAAGTCTTTCTCCTTTATGTTTATAGCTGTGTGTGCCCCAAGTCGTAAAAGGTGACTAATAATAGGCTGAGAAAGGGGCTGGCAAACTCATCATGTGAAACAAATTGCTACAGAATATTGTCGTAAATTTATTTTGAGAGAAAGAGTCTTAGAAATAGTGGTCCTGTTTAGAGTGGAGAATGAAGGTGAAAGCTCAGTGATAGAAAGGTTAGAGAGTAAATAGATGCTTCACAGAGTGCTGGGGAGAGTAAGGACAGACTTATTTACGACAAATCGTTCCTCTCAATCTTCTCTTCAAACTCTCCTGGTCAAACAATTATTTGCCAGTTTCCAGACACACACCTGCGCTCACACCGATTTCGTGCTTCAAACACACAGACACACGTGAATACGAACTATATTAAACGGATAGGGGAAATTTGGGCTTTAGGTATTCCAACACAGTACTAAATAAGTTTATGTTGTTTATTAACATTAAAATCAATCACCACAATAATCATGTGTTACAGAAAAAAATCATAAGTACAGAAAATACAAATAACAAGGTGGGGAGGGGGTGAAGAAGATTGGTATCGACTAAGCCCTTCCCGCTTATTAGACAAAGATAAACCCAGTCCAAAGATAGATAGTTATCAGGAACATAGGTAATGTAACCCAACAGTGGATTTAATTACTCTGAAAGAGGTGTTACAATTTTAGGTATGGGTGGTAGACAAAAATCCTGTTAGTCCCAATTGTTCTTCCCTTTACTAAGAAAATGAAAGGGGGGGGGGGGTGTTGCGTGCATATTTTTGACGCACATATTACAAAAAAATGGATATGGTTATTTAATATGGGAAAAATATAGACATGCATCCATCTGTGTATGAAAATGCTGTTTATTGTAAAAGCGAGATAATCCATGTTTGATTCACACTTTTGATTATAGGAGTAATCGGTCTGGATATCGATCCAGCGCAAGAATAGTACGCTTGCGTTTGTACTTAATTTTAGGGCCAGAAAATATATTAATTTGCTTATTGTGTTTATGGCCTGAATTCATATGTATTACATATTATTAGTACAAGTAGAATCAGTCCTATATTGTATATTTTGGATGGGTATGAGGGACTAGATTCTTGTTAGCGGAAGTATGAGTTGTCTTAACAAGTCGTGAGGAGTTCCGATGTACTGCTAAGAATGGCGGGGTACGTTTTTCAAGAGCTGGTCCCTTCGTCAAGAAAAAATGTCTTACGAAGTGGTTTTTTTCTTCTGGAGGAGATAGTGTCTCTACGATAGTTTGTGTTAGAGACTCTCCTTATGTCAGTATATAGATGATTCGGACTCCAGGTAAACCCAGCTCGTATTTTTGATGATCTCTCGTCGGTTAGGCCTAGCTTGACTTTTGGGTGCTTCGATATGCTAGTGTCGTGTTTTGTATCGACGAAGATGACAGATTTTCTTGCAGCGGTTATGGCTACGTGAACTAACCTGATCACCGTAGTGCTGCATGGAACCATTTATGAAATCCTTTATATATCCATTGTAAATTAACTTTGGCTGATATTCTTCCTATGAATGAGTGAACGACAACTCAGGAAGGTAGTCATGTTGGATTTCGGTCATCGTCTGTTTTGATCACTGCCAAGAGAACAGATTATTTATCTTATTATCGGACAGTGACAGAGAGATCTCAATCCTGCTAGAAACCCCCTTTTCGTGGTTTCATAAGATGATGTATCATGACATTGAACTTTGATGTACTACCCATTATTTCTGCATGTGTCATGACTTCAGATCTGCTATGTATACCTACAAATTGTTATGTCAACAAAGCCTGATGTACTCGTATGTCCCAGTGTGTACGTCTGAATAAATTGAGTAAACTAAGATTCCAGCAGTCTGCATTGGTGCCTTGTAGACACATGTGTATGAGTGATTATATTGGTCAGCACACGAACAGTACACCATTCGCGGTAATTACACTCTACACTACTACTTCATACATACACCATCCTGCGTCGGCTGAAGTGACCAAGTTTAGGGCCTGCTTCCCCTGGAGCCTTTGCCTTCCCTAACTCAGGACTAGGGTGAGTTACCCATTTACAGCTGGGTAGACTGGAGCATGCCTGATCTCAACAACACACCACTCTTCCTTACAGAGCAGACAGACTGATACTTTACAGTGGTGTACTACAGGTGTAGTAAGAAATAACGTCTTTACAGTGGCGAGCCAGATTCCTGGGTCCAGCTTACGCAGTTTTGTGTTGAGAATCACAGTTTACAGCTGAAAGAACATTTGTTTGAACACATCAACACCAGTAGGACAGCTTGACCTGTATTACCGATAGGATGCTGTATCTAGGTCAGCACTTGTTGACAGTTTTTTCGCTGTACAGACAGTATTACACAGGACAGTGGTATCAAGTGTAGAAAATATCTGGAGCAATATTGTTGACATTTCTCAACGTACAGAAGAATCGCAGTGTTGCTGAATAAAGTGCATAGTTCATCGTGGGATCTTCATATGCATAACAGAGAAAAAAATTGACAGTGTAATAGTTTAAACTTAAATCTATTACTGAATAAAGTGGCAAGTTAGTATTATTTAAATAAACTGTGCCTACTTTACAACACTATACTGGCAACACATTCCATTCATGACATAAAATGATATTGTATGCTATATGCTATTTATGCTTACATGTTATTTGTTGTGTATTAAATTAGTTTATATTCTGTGTGACTAGAACAGGAAATACCGAGTAATATTGGTCTTGTTCTGGCGTTCGACAGGGAGCAATTTCTTAATTGAAATTTGCTTGCAACATAGTTTGCAAATATTTGGTTAGTTGTGACGACTGTTTCATATTTGTATTTGTAACATTTTTTGGGTTCCTTAGTTTTGTTTGATTTGTTTGTATAATTGTAGGTCTCATCTTTCCTTTCATTTCAGTTTTTTACACCCTTATGTTTATACACTGTAGCGTTATTTGTCTTGTTATCTTATGGCAGTTATCATCACAGGTTCTGTGATCATTTTTTTCATTTCCCCTATTTAATTTAATTTGATCTCTGCAAATGTTTTCAGATTGTCTTTTGTTATTTGTCATTTGTAATGTCTTTAGTTGACATATGACGTACAGTGGTATACACTGATAGTATAGTACAGATCAGTACTTTCTGATTGTTATTGGTAAAGGGAAATATTTTTTTTCCACAGGTACTCAAGTGATCTTTGATTACATTGAGGTATACAAGACCTTTTTAAGGCTTGTCTCCCAAAGTTATTGGTAAAGGGAAATATTTTTTTTCCACAGGTACTCAAGTGATCTTTGATTACATTGAGGTATACAAGACCTTTGTAAGGCTTGTCTCCCAAAGTTATTGGTAAAGGGAAATATTTTTTTTTCACAGGTACTCAAGTGATCTTTGATTACAGTGAGGTATACAAGACCTTTGTAAGGCTTGTCCCCACAGTATTTGAGATACAATTATTGTTGTCCACAGGTACTCAAGTTATCATTGGTTATTGTAAACCATACAAGTTTGGACTAAGACTAAGTCTAAGGTATAGACTTGTCTCCCATTAACAAAGAGAGTAATTTATTTACTTTTTCAGGTTTCTGATTTAAGAAGACAATATGTCTACCTTAGATTATTTCATTACACTAGGAAAATCTTTTGATAAGACTGGAAAAGACTTAGAACAATGGGCTGTTGCTCAATATGACAAAGCATTAGCTGCAGAAGAGAAAAAAATTGCTGCTGCTGTTGAAGAAAAAAAAATTGCTGCTGAGGAAAAAAAAGCTGCGGCTGAGGAGAGAAAACTTCAAATAGAAGAAAAAAAAGCTGCTGCAGAAGAAAGGAAAGCCTTAGCTGAAGAAAAAAGATTAGAAAAAGAAGCTGATACTGCTGCTGAACTTAAGAAATTGCAGATGCAAGTGGAGGAAAGGAGATTTGAGGCAGAACAGAAAAAATTAGAAGCTGCTGCAGAACAGAAAAAACTAGAAGTTGCTGCTGCTGCAGAACAGAAAAAACTAGAAGTTGCTGCTGCTGCAGAACAGAAAAAATTAGAAGCTGCTGCAGAACAGAAAAAACTAGAAGTTGCTGCTGCTGCAGAACAGAAAAAACTAGAAGTTGCTGCTGCTGCAGAACAGAAAAAACTAGAAGCTGCTGCAGAACAGAAAAGATTAGATAGAGAAGCTGAAGAGAGAAAAGCAATAAGAGAACATGAGTTTGAATTAGAGAAATTAAAATTGACATGTATGAGTAATGTTAATCAGGCATCTGGTGGTAATGGTAAACCCTTTGTGTACAAGGTCAAAGTACCAGCGTTTAACCCTACCAGTGATGACATAACATTTTGGCTTTCTAGATTTGAACGGGCTTGTCGATCTCATAATGTTGACAAATCACAGTATGTGAATCAGTTGTCTGAAAATCTAAAAGGGGAGTCTCTGAGTAAGTTATATTTTGTTGAAGAGGCCGACAAAGACAATTATGATGCTGTTAGGGCAGCTTTGATAAAGAGATATCAGCTGTCTGAGGAAGGTTACCGTCTTTTGTTTAAAACAATGAGACCTGAGGTAGGTGTAGAATTCTCAGAATTCATCTCAAAAGCACGAATTACACTTTCACGATGGATTGAATTATCCAAAACAGAGAAAACATTTGATGGTCTTACAGATTTATTGCTAAGAGACAAGGTCATGTCTTCTGTAAATAAATCATTCCTAGAGTTCTTACATGAGCGTAAACCTAGTACAATAAAGCAAATGGAAGAATATTGTGACCAGTATGCCACGGCACACCCTGACATGATTCTTAGTAACTCTAACATTAAAGAGAGTATGCCAGTTGCTTCGGCAACAGAATATAATCAGAATTACTCACACAAATTCCAAGGAGCTAAAAATAAATTTGATAAAAAGGTTAATTGGAATAAGTATCAAAACCAAGATAACCACTCAAATCAGGGTTCTTCTTCGAAGAACTGGAATCGGGCTGATAGTCCTCGACACGCGAGGGGTACCCATAATGTTAGAAATTCTCGGAAAGGGAGTAGCTATAGGAACTACCCAAGTGCTTCATGGAGACAAAAGAAACAATATTACAGGGATACTCAATATAACGAGCATGATGATTATGATCATGAATATTATGATTCAAACCCAAATAGGGGGTTATAACAGAGGCAATAATAATTATAGAGACAATTATAACCGAGGTAGATCACAACACAAAAGACATGGTAAATCTTATTACCAGGCTAACTCTGCACAACAGGAGTTCCACGACACCGATAATCAGAATAATGATAAAAAAGACTCCAATAGTGTAGCAAATTCCGCTTTCGATTTTGCTAGAGCATCTGAGTGTTCGCAATGCAAAACATTATTCGATCCAACCACAGTGTCTACTTTAAGCTGCGGTCACCCACTTCCCGCTCTCCATGCGTCAATCGCGCATAATGGAAGGGGTGCTCTTGTCTTTAATAGGGGCCTAATAGATGGTACTCCGGTATCAATTCTTTTCGACTCGGGGTGCACTACCATTGGAGTGAGGCAATCACTCGTAAATCCTTCTCGAGCTACTGGCAATATAGTCAAATGTGTAACATTTGGTGGCACATTGGAGAAGTACTCCACTGCCATTATCAATATTGCTACGCCTTTCTTTACAGGAGAGGTGCAAGCATGTCTCTTTCCGAATCCGATCGCTGATCTTATCATCGGTCGCATTCATGGAGTGAAAGAATGCACTCCACAGCAAATCTCTAATTGGGAAAATGTTAATATGCAATCTGCTAATGCAGTAATCACTAGGGCTCAAGCTCTCAATATGCCACAATCTTCACATTCTGAAGATAATGATGCGCAGATCCAAGATGATCCCTTGGAGATTTCACATGATTCCTTTATTAAACAGCAGGAAGATGATCCTACTCTAAAGAAATTCTTTACTCTGGCAACAAAAGGTGATCCGAATAAGGATACAAATCGTAAATCTTGGATTACGATGAAGAATGGCGTACTTGTACGTATGGTACAAGACTCCGCTAAGTCCATTCATTCTCAAATCCTTGTGCCTAAAAATATGAGAGTTAAAATTTTACAGCACGCTCATGATTCGCAGTGTGCTGGACATATGGGTTTTTCCCGTACTAAAGCTAGAGTTCTTCAATCTTTCTTTTGGCCTGCTGTGAATAAGGACATACGAATCTATTGTCGATCTTGTAAAGTATGTCAAGAGATTAAATCCAGAGGTCCACGCCATGATGCACCTATTCAGGCTGCAGACATTCCCATTCGGCCATTTCAAAAAATGGCGATAGACATCATTGGTCCATTTAAGATAAAGTCTGCTAGAGGACACCAATTTATTCTGACGTGTGTTGATATGTGCACACGTTGGCCGGAGGCTGTTCCTCTAAAGAGCATAACTACTGCTGATGTCGCAGATGCTCTTTGGTTAATATTTTCTCGTCTGGGGTTTCCAGCAGAAATATTATCCGACCATGGTACCCAACTTATATCGGATACCATGTCTCAAGTAATGTCGACTCTGAAGATAGAGAGATCGCTGAGTAGTATTTATCATCCTATGTCCAATGGGATGGTGGAACGTTTGAATAGAACTCTGAAAAACCTACTAGGTAAGATAACAGAAGATCATCCTCAGGATTGGGATAGGGTTTTACCCGCGGCTCTCTTTGCATATAGAGAGGTCGCCAACGAACATACAGGATTTTCTCCCTTTGAACTTGTCTTTGGCGCGAAACCGCGAGGTCCTATGTCCTTACTTCATGATCTTATAACTGCTGATAATATTGTCGATGACACAAAATCCTCTTATGAATATGTCATCGCACTTAGACACAAGATTATTGAAGCATGCAAATTGGCATCTGCTTCTTCTGAATTTGCGAAACAGAAGGCAAGGGAATTTGCCAATAAAAAGAGATGTTTGCGTCAACTTTGTCCAGGTGACAAAGCATTTGTCTTGCTACCTTGTAGGGAAAATAGACTTCTCATTTCTTGGAAAGGTCCGTACGATATAATATCAAAGGTTTCCGATGTTGACTATATCGTCGATATTGACGGGAAGCGTAAAACCTTCCACATCAACATGCTCACGGAATTCCATGAACGTCCTGATTATTTACAACCTGTTTTCCAGGCAACGGACGATTTTCCAGTCCAACATGGACAGTACTCATCTCTGTCAGTAATACAGGATGAGGAAACGAGTTTCTCGGATGTAAATTTACCTTTTCCAATGATTCCTCTTCACTCTAATGAATCATGGAAAGATGTTGCAATTTCTCCAGAATTATCTCCAGGAGAGCAGAAACAAGTTTCTACTATGTTAGAACAATTTCAGGATGTCCTTACTGACATTCCTGGTCAAACGGATGTCATTCAACATGACATTATTCTTACTGACCATAGTCCTATAAGAGTCAGACCGTATCCTATCCCGATACATTTCCAAGCACAGGTAGAGAAAGAGTTAGATGAGATGATAGAGTTAAAAATTATTGAACCATCCACATCAGCATATTCTTCGCCGATGGTTATAGTACGGAAAAAAAGACAATAACATACGTCTTTGCGTGGATTATCGCAAATTGAATCAAGTGACTAAATTCGATGCTGAACCTATGCCTTTACTAGAAGAGCTACTTACGAGACTATCGAATTCTCACTTCTTTACTAAACTCGATTTGTCTAAGGGATATTGGCAAGTTCCACTATCCGAACACGCCAAACCGTTTACTGCTTTTTCGACGCCTAGGGGTCTATTCCAATGGAATTTCATGCCTTTCGGTCTTATGAACGCCCCTGCTACATTTGTACGCATGATGCGTCGAATCCTATCTCATCGCTCAGATGTCATTGCGTATCTTGATGACATCTGTCTTTTCAGTGATACTTGGAACGATCACTATAATGGTATAAATGAACTATTGTCTATCTTACGCGAACATAACCTGACAGCGAAACCATCGAAAGCATGTATTGGTTTTAGCGAAATATCTTTCTTAGGACACCGTGTTGGTCATGGGTTCCTAAAAACAGAAGACCATAATACAAGTAAGATACTTAACATTTCTATTCCTAAGACTAAAAAGCAAGTACGAAGTCTCTTAGGTCTAATACAATTTTATGGACGATTCATACCGAATCTGTCCTCCATTATGTCACCTCTTTCTTCCTTGCTAAAGAAAGGGTCTCCTAATGTAGTCCATTGGACTCAAGAATGTCAATCCTCTTTGGATAAGGTTAAAACTATGTTTTCTACTTCACCTATCCTAGTATTACCTTCTAAGGATAAGACATTTATTCTGCGTAGTGACGCTTCATCCACCGGGATTGGAGCTGCACTAATGCAAGAGTACTCTGGAACTCTGCATCCTGTGATGTATATTTCTCGGAAATTAAATGCCGCAGAGAAGAATTACTCGGTCCTAGACCGTGAATTATTGGCTATGGTTTGGTCAATCCTTAAACTACAAAGATTTCTTCTGGGCGCGCATTTCATTGTGGAAACTGACCAGAAAGCTCTTACGGCTATTCAGAGTAAAAATCTGAAGAGCGCGAGATCAACGCGATACGCGATTGCTCTACAGCCATTTCATTTTTCGGTGCGAGCTATCCGTGGGTCAGAAAATGTGATGGCAGATATTTTGTCTAGATGCCCACATGATTCATAACTGTTATACAGCTTTGATACAATTGTTTCTATGTTGAAATGTGTACACATATGTAATATATCATATATTGATTGTAACACTACTTAGCGGTTCATGGATATTTATTCACCGCTGATGTTTTCAATGTTTTTCGTCTTTGATGATCATGATGTTAAGATATCTTAGATGGAATTTATGTATAAACTAATGTGGAAATTGTGTCATTGCTAATATTGTAGTATGCGTTGGTGACACCTCTCTGGAAATATTAATACTTAGAGAAGTGCTTTCTCTAAGGTCATAAAACTTATGCTTATCATCTGCGCATTGTTATTGGTGCGTTGTGAGCCTATTGTATGTTGCTCCTAGATGTATTTCAGAAAAAAAATGTACCATTTTTTTTTTCCCGAGGGGTGTGGTAATCTGTTGCGTGCATATTTTTGACGCACATATTACAAAAAAATCGATATGGTTATTTAATATGGGAAAAATATAGACATGCATCCATCTGTGTATGAAAATGCTGTTTATTGTAAAAGCGAGATAATCCATGTTTGATTCACACTTTTGATTATAGGAGTAATCGGTCTGGATATCGATCCAGCGCAAGAAGAGTACGCTTGCGTTTGTACTTAATTTTAGGGCCAGAAAATATATTAATTTGCTTATTGTGTTTATGGCCTGAATTCATATGTATTACATATTATTAGTACAAGTAGAATCAGTCCTATATTGTATATTTTGGATGGGTATGAGGGACTAGATTCTTGTTAGCGGAAGTATGAGTTGTCTTAACAAGTCGTGAGGAGTTCCGATGTACTGCTAAGAATGGCGGGGTACGTTTTTCAAGAGCTGGTCCCTTCGTCAAGAAAAAATGTCTTACGAAGTGGTTTTTTTCTTCTGGAGGAGATAGTGTCTCTACGATAGTTTGTGTTAGAGACTCTCCTTATGTCAGTATATAGATGATTCGGACTCCAGGTAAACCCAGCTCGTATTTTTGATGATCTCTCGTCGGTTAGGCCTAGCTTGACTTTTGGGTGCTTCGATATGCTAGTGTCGTGTTTTGTATCGACGAAGATGACAGATTTTCTTGCAGCGGTTATGGCTACGTGAACTAACCTGATCACCGTAGTGCTGCATGGAACCATTTATGAAATCCGTTATATATCCATTGTAAATTAACTTTGGCTGATATTCTTCCTATGAATGAGTGAACGACAACTCAGGAAGGTAGTCATGTTGGATTTCGGTCATCGTCTGTTTTGATCACTGCCAAGAGAACAGATTATTTATCTTATTATCGGACAGTGACAGAGAGATCTCAATCCTGCTAGAAACCCCCTTTTCGTGGTTTCATAAGATGATGTATCATGACATTGAACTTTGATGTACTACCCATTATTTCTGCATGTGTCATGACTTCAGATCTGCTATGTATACCTACAAATTGTTATGTCAACAAAGCCTGATGTACTCGTATGTCCCAGTGTGTACGTCTGAATAAATTGAGTAAACTAAGATTCCAGCAGTCTGCATTGGTGCCTTGTAGACACATGTGTATGAGTGATTATATTGGTCAGCACACGAACAGTACACCATTCGCGGTAATCACACTCTACACTACTACTTCATACATACACCATCCTGCGTCGGCTGAAGTGACCAAGTTTAGGGCCTGCTTCCCCTGGAGCCTTTGCCTTCCCTAACTCAGGACTAGGGTGAGTTACCCATTTACAGCTGGGTAGACTGGAGCATGCCTGATCTCAACAACACACCACTCTTCCTTACAGAGCAGACAGACTGATACTTTACAGTGGTGTACTACAGGTGTAGTAAGAAATAACGTCGTTACAGGGGGTTAGAGTTAACAAAATATCCCACTTAAAGGAACAATGCAGGGTATACAGAAAATATATTACCCGGTAGGCAAGTTAACAAATGGTTTGCAAAAAATTAAATCTCCTGTCATTCATGCACGCTTGTGAGGGCCCACACTCATATACTCACACACTTGCCGATTGCAGCATCAGACAATCCATAGAATTATATAAACAGCAATGAAACTCCTGACATATGAAAATGTCTGGTACTTCGATGTCCCGCCCCAGATGTAGTGATAGCAAATATTCCCACTTATCGCCGGACTTGAAGCCTAAGAGTTCTTGTGTTTTATTATATAAAAAGGAGTCTAGGGGATGGCACTAACACAGTTCGACACAGGGGTGAAAATGAAGTGGTCTCTTTAATTTCGCTGCTGGAGGTAAAATTCCTTCAAGGCGTGATGATAGCAACTGACCGGTAGGTTTTAAATCCAGTGAGGAAAAACTAGGCTCAGTCACAGTTCAGGTAAATAGGTACTCTCTCAGAGTAGAGCAGTAAATAGAATATCGCTACTGGCAACTGTTCATCTTCCAGTTTATCTTACAGATTGTAATTTAATTTGATGGTTTATTTAAATGTTCTTGGGAAGGCTTTCTTTCACGTAATTATGATAGCTAGGCCGCATCGGACCGCCACAAGATTAAATTTAAAATGTTTCATCAATATGTCTGGAAGTTTAAGAACCGAGTCTGGAAGACTCTGTATGATTTCTTTATTGCTGGGATTGCAAAGGTGATCATTCGTGCACAGAAAAAGGAATCACTCCAATGTAGCCACCAATTCAGATGGAAATCTAGCAGAATTTCTACTATAGCTAGTGAATCTTAAATCTCTGCCGACCGAATGATAAAATGGCTTTCTTCGTGGTCTGTATATATCTAACTGGAATGCAAGATTGGGGGGGACATGTTAGAATTTGACACCTTTTTAGATCTCAGGAGACTTTTGGGGATCTGACCGCCAGACTAAAGAGAGATGCCATCCCTGGTCTTCCGTATCTCCGCTCGCTGCGTCCGCGTCGGCTTTCCCGTTCGCTCCCACTGCGATCGGTTCTGTGGTTAACACCGAGATGCGAAATATCGGCAAGAAACTTGCGTCGCTCGTTTTAGGGACCACTACTGCCTTTGATAGCACCGCTAGTCTTTCCTGAGATCCCTCAGTGCCTGTTTGATCGTGTGCCGCTACTTTCTGTTTGATTCTGGCATCGTCCCTACTAGGCCAAGTTAATGAAAATAACTGCATATGATTGCTCAAGAGATATCCGTTGGCGTGATTTAACCTCTCATTAAATCAATGTGATGACCAGAATGTACGGTAGATAAACTGTCCACATATTAATCAGCAAACGTGTTGACAATCTGCGTGGAAAGGTTGCATGCTAGTGAGTCCAGGTGGAAAAAAAATCCCGTTTGACGAAAAGTTACCACAATATTCGGGGGCACTGATGTTATCCGAAGGGGTCGTTACAAAGGGTCGTACCATATCATACAACAATTCAGGGTCAGCTGCGTTCGTCTGTCACAAAACCACAGCATGAGACATTTGGTGGAGGCTTCATGCTAGAATTCCAGCCATTGTGGTGATGGCATGCTCCACATGTGGAACGAAACAAGGGACATGAACTGTGTCCCCCTTGTGCTCAACAAATCCACTGCTCATTTACAAATTGAGTTTTTATCTAAGGTCTTATTCTCTTCAGTTTTATTCTTGTCGTAAATTTATAGATAGGTCAGAAGATATTTATGGACCCGTCTGAGCAGAGGTGATAGTGGTAAATATGTGAGAATACAGGTGTAAGAAATAGATTTTCACGAGGGAATAGTGTAAGAGGAAGATCTGTCTCTGGAATGAGTAGTTTCTCTAGTCCAGCCTATCTATACGACTTTATTTTAATATAAGACAACCTTTCTCTCCCTATATGAAATATAAGTTACACTAACCACACCCACACACACAATTATGTGACAACAATACACACAAACGTGAAAAAACTATGGTTAATTGGGTATGGGTCTGACCAACACACATATGTAAGTTCTTTTTGTTGTTTATTATCATTAAACTTTTTACAACATCAAACATATAGAGAAATCAAATAAATCAAGTTTTCAGATATATGAAAATAACCGAATAAGTGCCCTCCCCTTGTTGAGAAAAAAAATCCCAAGAGACGTTAATAACCCAAAGGTCAAAGATAAGCACTAGGTTACAGAATAGACTATGAAGAACAAGTACCCACTAAATTACTACTCAGTAAAGTACTCAGTTTAGCGAAATAGAAAAAGAAGTTAGTACAATGATTGTAACAAAGGAAACTATTTACTCTCCCTCTGTCTCTCACTCTGTCATCTGTGGCCACAAACACTCTTGCTTACCTAATAATGGTGTAGGTATCCCTTGAAAAATTACAATAGTCTGAACCTATATTGTCAGGTGGGTTGCCCAAATCTGGCCCCAGTCCAGCCTTTGTATCTAATAATAATTACAAGATGGACGCCAAAGTTGGTGGTTTAACTTTTCCTAGATGAATCCTGTGTCACCGCATATAGTTACTGAAGCAAGATGTTTTCGGGACGTTCACAGTTACAAAAGGAGAAAAGTAGTTCCTGTATTTTCTAGCCTCTGGTTGCTAAGACAAATGTTACGATATGTAAAAACTGATAATGATGGTAAATTCTATCGGCTGACTCTTATGGTGAGTGCCGATTTTGAAACAGCGTAGTTTTCTGGATCACTCCGTTGCCACGGCTGTCAAACGTCAGGAATATATGTTCTTTCGTATGCCCTGTGGGCTGGAAAATTTTGATAAATAATTCTGGGTAATGTACCGTCCAGTGACGATTAGTCTTATTGTTTCTATTGGTCTCTCTCTGAATAAAGAAAGAGGACCAAACAGGTCCAAAAATCGAAGACCCAAAATAATAATGTTACTGGTAATATTAGACCGCTGGCCGCTGGTTTTGATTAGATGCTATTGTTATGGGTTAAATCATAACATATCGATTAATACCGATAAGGCTTGTTTATGGACCATGTTTGTTGATGTACCATTTCCTGGGTTACCCGGAAGTACGTCATTGTCTTTTGGGCAGATATTGCAGACGTTAAGCCGGTTTCACTGTGCAGAAGTGGCAAGATAATTCGAGGCCATTCCTCTGTGTTCTTCAATGTTTTCGGACGCATATTTGTTCCGGCTCCTGCATTGTTATTTCGACAGAGTCCTAAAGTATTTCTACTACTAGATCGCCCATATGCGTCATTGGGTCGATGCTAGATATTTATTATTACAGATGTATGCTGTATGCTGATGTTCGTGAGAGAGAAATGTGAAATAAATTATGCAACAAAATGTTGAGGACATCTTGTCACTAGAAGACGGAATAGCGACGCTCAAGACTGGCTAGGTTATGCCATTGTCGTACATTTATATTGGATGCATTAATAATGGAGCCTGTGATGTGAAAAATAAAACTACATATTGTCTTCACGTCCAAACTGGCCTTTACAGAGTCTTTACTGCCGGAGTCCAGAAGTGTGTTAAGGCTTATCATAAAACTGTCACCGGCATCAGGGTATACTGTGGGGAGTTCATAATTAATACGGGAAGGGACCTCTCAGAAGACTAACCCCTTGCTTCTACACACTATATTAAACCACCCGTTACAGCTATATTGGGAAGAAAAGAACATTTATGAAAAACTGCTACTATCCTATCCACTCGTAAGTTTTCCGCTATGGCATGTCGGGAAAAAAAGGGTATGTGCCTGTTGCGTGATAAATTCTCGCAACATCGTTTTGTTTCAATGTCTGTTTTATAACGCAAGGGCAACAACTGCTTGGAATTTATAGTCACTTTTCTCGGTAAGCATTTGTCTTCTCGCGTTGGTATCGAATGCAGTTAAGTTTGAGCTGTGGTCATTTTTGCGCTGGACTGCGCATGACTTGTCTTGTTGTTTGGTCGATCGGTTTCCGCCCACGACTAGTGGAGTGAGCGATTTGGAATGGCGAAAGAGATGCCTCGTTGAAGAGGGGATCTCCGCTATTTTTTGTTCTGTCAGGGATGTGTAGTCCTCTTAATGGATATTTCGTTTATTCGAGATAATACCTCTAGTGTTTTCCCACATGTCGGGAGGCGTGATATTTCTGTGTATTTCATGAAAGCAAGGTAAATTGACTTTTTCATTAACTCTATCGATTTTGGGTCGTGAGCGATTTCGATTCATAGCCTGTCTCCGAAAGTCGTCGCCACGAGATGTTTTTTCCCAGCTCACATGTCGCTGCATTGTACTGCATCGGTTGATGCATGTACCAAGGACCATTACTTGCTACTTTGTTAAATGAATTAGGTTTGGAAAACCTTTATTATCTAGAGGATATTTTTGTGGACATTATTTATACTTCGGCAGACGTGTCTGTCTTGCTGAAGTCAGATTAAGGAGAGTGAACTGATCTCATACATCTGGTTATCTCCTGGCTGTTATAGAAAAGGATGGAGTTTTCCACCTGACTACATTTACAGCACTATGAAATATAACATGCATCTGACTCATCATTGTAATGCTGTCTACCGTCTATTGCTGTATTGAATGTTGCTGTGATAATGACTGTTTGATGTGCCTACACATTTGCGTAACCATTTTGTCACTGTGGCGTCCACAATAAATAATGAAGAAAAACGTCAACGGCTGTTTCAAGACTCATTGACTTTATACGTCGTGAGTTTACTGACGTCCTATGTGGATTGCCCTGTTATTGTTGTATGAACATTGTTTTGACTGAACACATCTACACACTACACAAAACCAGACATGCGGATACCATCCATCATCATATGGCATCACGCATCATTTGGTGGCCATAAGCTGGTTTGATTCTGGTACTAGCAAACACGGGGTCCCTTACCCACTTCATTTTCAACAAGAATTCATCAGCATCCTTCAAGAAATTAACATTCTTCAATACAGTCAACATCTTCAAAATTTTCAAAGTACTCGGCGTTGCCCGGTAAAAGTCAAAATTTCAATTTTTTGACGGAAACAAGAATTTGACAGTACCCGGCGTTGTTACATGTTGCCGGATAACTCGGACTGCTGTTATCTTTTACGCAAGTCAAGCAAGTTGCTGCTGTCAAGGTTCCAGTGCTGTCGTTTTTGTGAAGGTCAAGTGCCGGTTGAAACGGGTTGTTTTCTGAAGAAGGCCAAGTACCGATTTCCATCAACTTACTTTTGGATTAGAAGGTCAAGTGCCGAAACAACTCAACACACAGTACTTCAGAAGCTCTTGTACCATCGTGTTAGCAGTGGAAGCAGTTCAGATGTGCCATCATCGTTGGAGCTTCGCTCTTTAGGACTTTGATTGACATCCGTTTTTCTGCTGTTCGACGATTGGAAGCCTATAAGTTAAGTGACCTGTTTGTATGTAAACTGTGCCCTTATACTTCTGCTGAGTCTTCTGTGTATCATCTCATTCTATATGTTATATGTCTATATGTTATTTGTATATTTATATGTTTATATTTCAGCGGGTTCTCGGTTGGGTGGTGTCTCCGTTAGATTATGCCACGTCATAGAGGTCGTCTATTGTGAGCGTTTTCTGTAAGGTTTGCAAATTTCCAATACTGGAATTTGCTAAGCGACTTCTGTTGCTATTTATGTTAGCTGTGATGACATGTTTTAATATGGTTTTCGTTATTATTTCGCATTCTTTAGTTTTGTTTTGATTTGTTTGTATTTGTTAGCCTACTCTTGTCTATAATTTAGTTTCATACAACATTTTTGTTTATACACTGTGGTGTCATGTATTTTGTTTAATTCTATCGCAGATATCGTCACATTTTTTGTGATATTTCATTAATTTCTGCTTTATTTTTAGTTGATTTCTGCGAAAGTTTTTGTATTGTTGCTGATCTTTGTTATTGTTTACATTGTTATTGTTTACATTGTTTGTATTGTTTACATTTTCAATGTTTACATTCTGCATGTGTTTACATAGTCATTGTTTACAGTTATAGTAATTAGTTAATGGGCTATGCTAATGCACTGTTACTACTACACTGATGATAAATGAATGATGAATAGTGTCGTGCACTATTGAATGAGAAGTGCACTTATGATCAAGAATTGAGTGCTGATATTTCATATACAAGTTCTTTGATTGGAGACTTGTTTCCCACAGAGACTGGGATAATATAAGGTGATGTGAATATACAAGTGTTTAATTAAGACTTGTTACACTTAGGTTTGAAATAAATTAGTTAATTATTTCAGGTTTTGGACTCATATGTTAGACAACATGTCTACATTTGAGCACTTTATTGAGCAGGGTAAATTGCTTGGCAAGACTGGTGATAAGTTAGAAGAATTTGCAACTGCTCGATATGATAAAGCAATGGAAGCTGAACAAAAGAAACTGCATATGGAAGCTGAACAAAAGAAACTACAGATGCAGGTGGATGAAAAAAGATTCCAAATGGAAATGGAAAAACAAAAAAGGGAATCAGAAGCTGAGGAAAGAAAACTCCAGCTACAGCTAGAAGCTGAGAATAAAAGACTTGAAAAAGAGGCTGAGAATAAAAGACTTGAAAAAGAGGCTGAGAATAAAAGACTTGAAAAAGAGGCTGAGAATAAAAGACTTGAAAAAGAGGCTGAAAATAAAAGACTTGAAAAAGAAGCTGAAAATGAAAGACTTCAAAAAGAGGCTCAGGCTGAGGAAAGAAGATTACAGAGAGAGTCTGATGAGAGGAAAGAGAAAGCAAAAATGGAACATGAAGAAAAGGTCTTAGCTTTAGAGTTGGAAAAATTGAAATTGACAAGCATGAGTAATGGTAATGATTCAAACAAGGGTTCATCTTCTGGTAAGGCTAATAATGATACTTTTAAGATTAAGTTACCAACATTTAGTCCTTCCAGTGATGACATAATGTTCTATCTGGACAGATTTGAACAAGCATGTACAGCTCATAACATAGACAAAGCAAAATATGTTTATCAGTTATCAGGGATACTGACAGGTAAAGCTCTAAGTATATTAAATATGGTGGATGAACCTGACAAGAACAATTATGAGGTTGTCAGGGCCGCTTTGTTAAAGAAATATCAGCTTAACGAAGACGGCTATCGTCTACAATTTAAAAACATGTTACCTGAAAATGGAGTTGAATTCTCCGAGTTTATTGCAAGAATACGCATTACTTTCTCACGATGGGTTGAACTATCTAAGACGGAAAAAACTTATGAAGGACTTATGGACTTAATACTTAGAGACAAAGTCATGTCGTCTGTCAATGAGTCTTTCCTTGCTTTCCTTCATGAACGTAAACCTAAAACAATAAAAGAAATGGAAGATTTATGTTGCCAATACGTAACTGCGCACCCACACATAACCATGGGTAACTCTAAGGTGAAAGAAGGTTTACCAGTTGCTTCGGCAGCTCCGTATGGTCAAAATTTTGCTCGTAGATCCCAACAAAATTTTGATAGAAAGGGTAGCGGTAATTTCTGTCAAAATCATGGAAATCAATTTCATGGTGATTCTTCTTCGAAGAATTGGAGACAACCTGATAGTACTCGTTACTATCACCCTAATAATTATAGGCATTTCAAAAGAGGATATGGTAATAGAGGTTATTCCTGCCGAAGACCTCAGAACCAAACAAATAGATGTTCGCATCAATGTGAACATGATAGTAATCGTGGAAACTGGAATTCGAACCAGGATAACAATTACAATAGAGACAATAATAACTGCAGAGATAATAATAACTTTGATAACTTCAGAGGTAATAATAGTCGGGGTAGATCTCAACACAAAAAAAAGAGATATCAGCAGGCTAATGCTGTACAACAGGAAACTGAGGGAGCCTGTAATCATGGTGTTGATAATAAAAACTTTGACGCTGTCACTGGTTCTGCTTTTGACTTTGAGAGAGCAAACAAATGCCCCCAATGCAGTACTTTATTCGAACCGGGTACCATAACTACTTTGAGTTGTGGTCACCCACTTCCCGCTCTTCCTGCTGCTGTTGCGCATGACGGGAGGGGTTCTTTAATCCTACATAAGGGTCTTGTTAATGATACTCCGGTCTCACTACTTTTCGATTCCGGATGCACCACTATTGGTGTTAGACAATCACTTGTAGATCCATCTTGTGCTACAGGAAGGGTTATTAAATGTGTCACATTTGGCGGCACTCTAGAAAAATATCCTACTGCTGTAATTCGCATTGCCACTCCTTTCTTTACTGGAGATGTGCATGCTTGTCTCTTACCTAATCCTATTGCGGACCTTATTATTGGTCGTATTCACGGAGTTAGGGAGTGTACCCCACAGCAGATTGCTGCTTGGGAAGATAATAACATGCAAGCTACAAATGCAGTGGTTACAAGAGCACAAGCTCTACAAACACCCGAAACTTCACTGAATAGTGATAATGAAGTTGATAGCCAAGATAGTCACTTAGTAATTACTCGTGACTCTTTCATAAAATTGCAAGAAGAAGATCCTTCTTTAAAAAAATTCTTCGTTCTTGCGAAGAAAGGTGATCCGAATCAGGATACAAATAGAAAATCTTGGATTGCAATGAGAAACGGCGTACTTGTACGTATGGTACAAGATTCGACTACGTCGGCACATTCGCAAATTCTTGTTCCCAAGAGCATGAGAGTGCAAATATTGCAACATGCTCATGACTCGCAATGTGCTGGACATATGGGTTTTGCCCGTACGAAGTCGAGAGTCCTTGCGGCTTTCTTTTGGCCTTTTGTCAATAAGGACATTCGTATTTACTGCCGATCATGCAAGGTATGTCAGGAGGTCAAATCTAGAGGACCACGACATGCTGCGCCTATCCAGGCTGCTGACATTCCTATTCGGCCGTTTCAGAAAATGGCCATAGATATTATTGGCCCTTTTAAGGTCAAGTCGGCCAGAGGACATCAGTTTATCCTTACATGTGTCGATATGTGCACACGTTGGCCAGAGGCTATTCCTCTTAAGAGCATATCTACTACAGATATCGCAGATGCTCTTTGGTTGATATTTTCTCGCTTGGGGTTCCCCAGAGAAAATATTGTCAGACCATGGCACTCAACTCATATCTGACACTATGTCACAGGTAATGTCTACCTTACATATTGAACGATCTCTCAGTAGTATCTACCATCCTATGTCTAATGGGTTAGTTGAGCGTCTGAATAGAACGCTCAAGACTTTGCTTGGTAAGATAACTGAAGATCATCCTCAAGATTGGGACAGGGTTTTACCCGCGGCTCTCTTTGCCTATAGAGAAGTCCCTAATGAACACACAGGATTTTCTCCCTTCGAACTTGTCTTTGGCGCGCGTCCACGCGGCCCTATGTCTTTATTACACGATCTCATCACTGCCGATGATATTAGCGATGAAACTCAATCCTCATATGAGTATGTCATTGCTCTTAGACAAAAGATCATTGAGGCATGTAAGCTAGCAACTGCTTCATCAGAAATTGCTAAAGAGAAGGCAAGACAGTTTGCTAACAAGAATAGATGTCTACGACAACTTTGTCCAGGTGACAAAGCATTCGTCCTACTCCCCAGTAGGGAAAATAGACTTCTTATTGCATGGAAAGGTCCGTATGCAATAGTCTCTCGGATTTCCGATGTTGACTATGTGGTCGATATTGATGGAAAGCATAAAACTTTCCACATAAACATGCTTTCGGAATTTCACGAACGTCCGGACTATTTGCTGCCTATTTTCCAGGCAACGGATGATGCTCCTGCACCTCACGGTCATTATTCATCCCTGTCTGTCATTCAGGATGAGGAAGCTACCTTCTCTGATGTCAACCTTCCCCTTCCAGTGGTTCCATTACATTCCACGGAATCTTGGAAAAACGTTTCTGTTTCTCCTAATCTTTCTGATGACGAACATCGACAAGTCTCGTCGATGTTACAAACATTTCAGGATGTTCTCACTGACATTCCTGGACACACAGATGTCATAGAACATGACATAATTCTTACCGACAATAATCCAATTAGGGTTAGGCCGTATCCTATTCCTATACACTTTCAGTCGCAAGTGGAAAAGGAATTGGATGAAATGATTCAATTAAATATAATTGAACCATCGACTTCACCATATTCTTCTTCCATGGTTATTGTCCGGAAGAAGGATAAGAACATACGAATTTGCGTTGATTATCGCAAATTGAATCAGGTCACAAAGTTCGACGCTGAACCGATGCCTTTGTTAGAAGATCTACTGATTAGACTTTCTAATTCTAGATTCTTCACTAAACTTGACTTGTCTAAAGGTTATTGGCAAGTGCCTTTAGCAGAGCATGCCAAACCTCTTACTGCTTTTTCTACACCTAGGGGTCTATTTCAATGGAATGTTATGCCTTTTGGTCTCATGAACGCCCCTGCCACTTTCGTTCGCATGATGCGTCGAATTCTGTCACATCGTTCGGATGTCATCGCATACTTAGATGACATCTGTCTCTTCAGTGATACCTGGGAAGATCACTATTTAGGGTTATATGACTTACTGTCCACTCTACGTGAGAATAATTTGACAGCAAAACCTTCTAAAGCTTTTGTTGGTTTTGGTGAAATCTCTTTCCTGGGTCATCGTGTTGGTCATGGTCTCTTGAAGACAGAAGACCACAATACTTCCAAAATACTGAACATCTCTGTTCCTAAAACGAAGAAACAAGTTAGGAGTCTCTTAGGTTTAATTCAATTTTATGGGAGATTTATTCCAAATTTATCTTCGATCATGGCACCTCTATCAACATTGTTGAAGAAAGGTTCGCCTAATCTGGTCCGTTGGTCGGAAGAATGCCAATCTTCACTAGACCAAATCAAGAATATATTTTCTTCTCCTCCCATCTTAAGATTACCTACTCTTGATAGGACTTTTGTTCTTCGGAGTGATGCTTCATCCACTGGGATTGGAGCAGCACTGATGCAAGAATATGCAAATACTCTGCATCCTGTTATGTACATTTCTAGAAAACTAAATGCGGCAGAGAGGAACTACTCGGTTTTAGACCGTGAGTTGTTAGCGATGGTTTGGTCAATTCTAAAACTACAAAGATTCCTCCTGGGCGCACATTTCATTCTAGAGACTGATCAGAAAGCTCTTACAGCTATTCAGACTAAGAATTTGAAGAGTTCGAGATCCACTCGATATGCTATAGCTCTTCAACCTTTTCACTTCACGGTACGAGCTATCCGTGGTGCGGATAATGTGATGGCTGACATTTTGTCTAGATGCCCACATGACTCCAACTAATACTTCTGTCCTATATTTCCTATATATTACAGAGTCATAACACACCTATATTTCTACAATAGATTAGCACATCTGTACTTACTTTATATGTACACACTATCGTGCTTTGTTGTCATCTTCTTCTGTTCGTTTTTTAAGATGATAGAGGAGGACTGAGTAGTTAATATAAGGGCCGTTAGTTTACTAAACAGCCACAATTATTAATAATGTATTGTACCTTATGAAGCATATTAGTTAGCATATATCCTGGATCGTCATGTAGTTTAACTTTACTATGTACTTATTTCATTACATGTCAAAGAATGTACTATTTAAATTTTCCTATCAGATTTGTACATCCATTTTTAAAGACAATATTAGAGTATGCTGTTTAATGATGATTATAGTAACTTGCATACGTATATTGTGTTTACATGCTAACGTGATGTGTGTTGGTGACACCTCCCCGATGTGAATATTTTTTGAGACATATTTATTTTTCTGTTGAGGTATATCCTCACCAGACACTCTATAATTAGCCTATTGTTTGGCAATTTAATTAATTATCAGCGCATAATTCGTGCGTTTTGAGCCGCTTATCGCTTGCTCTTTGATATTGAAAAAAAAATATGTTCCACATTTTTTTTTTATCGGGAGGAGGTGGTGATATGTTGCGTGATAAATTCTCGCAACATCGTTTTGTTTCAATGTCTGTTTTATAACGCAAGGGCAACAACTGCTTGGAATTTATAGTCACTTTTCTCGGTAAGCATTTGTCTTCTCGCGTTGGTATCGAATGCAGTTAAGTTTGAGCTGTGGTCATTTTTGCGCTGGACTGCGCATGACTTGTCTTGTTGTTTGGTCGATCGGTTTCCGCCCACGACTAGTGGAGTGAGCGATTTGGAATGGCGAAAGAGATGCCTCGTTGAAGAGGGGATCTCCGCTATTTTTTGTTCTGTCAGGGATGTGTAGTCCTCTTAATGGATATTTCGTTTATTCGAGATAATACCTCTAGTGTTTTCCCACATGTCGGGAGGCGTGATATTTCTGTGTATTTCATGAAAGCAAGGTAAATTGACTTTTTCATTAACTCTATCGATTTTGGGTCGTGAGCGATTTCGATTCATAGCCTGTCTCCGAAAGTCGTCGCCACGAGATGTTTTTCCCAGCTCACATGTCGCTGCATTGTACTGCATCGGTTGATGCATGTACCAAGGACCATTACTTGCTACTTTGTTAAATGAATTAGGTTTGGAAAACCTTTATTATCTAGAGGATATTTTTGTGGACATTATTTATACTTCGGCAGACGTGTCTGTCTTGCTGAAGTCAGATTAAGGAGAGTGAACTGATCTCATACATCTGGTTATCTCCTGGCTGTTATAGAAAAGGATGGAGTTTTCCACCTGACTACATTTACAGCACTATGAAATATAACATGCATCTGACTCATCATTGTAATGCTGTCTACCGTCTATTGCTGTATTGAATGTTGCTGTGATAATGACTGTTTGATGTGCCTACACATTTGCGTAACCATTTTGTCACTGTGGCGTCCACAATAAATAATGAAGAAAAACGTCAACGGCTGTTTCAAGACTCATTGACTTTATACGTCGTGAGTTTACTGACGTCCTATGTGGATTGCCCTGTTATTGTTGTATGAACATTGTTTTGACTGAACACATCTACACACTACACAAAACCAGACATGCGGATACCATCCATCATCATATGGCATCACGCATCAGTATCCTTGGGTGAAAATAAATAAGGTTGAGCATCACACATCAGTGCCCTCCCCCGTTATTGCCTGCGTGAAAATGAACAGCGCACAGTCAAATATTATCCTATTTATCCATACGCGCACTTTAACAAAAATCGCCTGTCACTACTAGCTATTTGTCGGCGTCTGTTGTTTAGTCCCATAACATTAACTCTAGTCACTTATTTAATTTCACACAATGAAATATAATGCGAATTCTATTCGGTCACTGATCCGTCATACTTAATAATCTCAGTCAGCTAAGCCGTATCTTCTTGTGTAAGAAAAATTGGGGTATTTGAAATTACATTACTCTGAACGACTGGCAAGAAATATCTTTGCGTTAGGTTATTTCACTAGTTTTAAACGCTAGGAAATCACAGTGAATAAAAATGGTAAACCTTACACATTTTAACACTTAAGCACAATTTCTATTATCACAAATCAGAAAATGAAATCCCCACGGGACAATTTAACACATTTAGCGAAGAAATGGTTCTAGTCCGTCGTGCTTAGATTATTCAAGAATTTCTGAGCGACTCTAATAACTGAATTTGAGAGAGCACGGTATGTGACAGTGCCAGCTCTTCTTTCCTTTATAAATGACTTTGTGCTAGGTGACTGTGGCAGGCCTAGTATTTAATTCAAATGGTCAAATTTCTTTCTTTGACCTATCTTCCAAGTTAGAGCTATCTCTTTGACTGGCCCTTTCGCCAGAGATGGGTATTCCTGGATGAGGTAAGGTTCGTCTTTTTCAACCCAGACCACGTTCTTCCCTCCTAGGTGTTGACTAGCGACTGATTCGTATAGGGTGTTCCTATTATTCTTTATCCTTACTCACTTCTAATAACCCTCTATTCCTTAATCTCTTCACACATCAAAGAAGCTGGAGTGATGTGATTCAATTTCAAAAAGAACTTTTATTTACATGAGTTAATTTCCAAGCTCTTCAAACATAATTCATCAGACACAGTTCTCAAATTCAAATGTCCTACGTCTCCAACTTGATTCTATCAGATCTCAAAGTATAGGACTATATTGTCCCTTCTGCAGCCTCTTACTCATTTCTTTATATACCTATCCTTCTAAAGTTCATTGTCAAGGTCTACTATTTTCCCTCATGATTCTTATAAGTTCTGCCAGATCCTTGAGATCATTTTATCTCCTATCTCAACTTAGTTGGGCTTACTCCTTTAAATGCAGAGTTTTTTTCCATATCATAATAATTGTTATACCTGTGAAAAATCAAACAATGTCTACTACTCATATGGCATCCACCATACTTACTCTGACATGAGAGAGCGCAGAATAAACTCTGTAGATGTTTGAGCACTTCCAGCTTTTACTTCTTACTATAGCCGTAGACTATGACTCTCTTTCATAGTCATGACAGCTAATCCTGGATATTTATTTTACAAGTTATCCGCTCTGTACTTAGTCGAAGGTTCAACTTCTATATTCACTCTGTTCAACCGCTCCCTTAAATCTGTGCAGCATTATCCTCATGTAGTCTCTTGGCTATAATTCTGAAAACATTTTCTCTAACTAAACTTGGTGCCTGTTAAAATTCATCTTCATTATTCTCTTCTGTCGCTCGCTACCTTAAATGTGAGCGTCATTACCCTGTGACTATATGTGGACTGTATTTCTGAAAACATGTCTCTCTTCATATCTTATGCGTAAATAGAGTCAAAAATGTTTCTCTTACCGTAATTAAACAGAAGTCCGTTACTTATCACAGTCCTACTAGCACACCTATGAGCTAGTCCTATGTTTAACAGCACAAATTATTAATCAAATCTAAGCTATTCTCCTGAATTCCTATCACTACATTTCTATGCCTAGCTATTTCTGTAGATCTTCTGCAAACCGCAGGTTTCACACTTCATAAACCAACTCAGTGACTTCAATATTCTATAAATGTTTATTACGATTCGCTCACATTTTCACGTGCGATTTTTACCTCTGCTCTCCGTTTCACCCTTATCTCTGTAAAGGGCGCTAACTGTTTAACTTATTGTGACTTCATTCTTATCGATTCCCTTAGTGGTTTATGCTCAATTGCTACGTTCTCTTACTTCTAGCTTATTAAAAACGGTCGTTATGCTAATTTTATAAAGCAGAACTATGTACATCTAGAAAATATTAAAGTCTAAAATAGTTCTCTCCCTTACCATCTAAGCACAATAGTGCTGTTTTTTGTCTCCCATCTATAAGACAAATAGTCCACTTTAATAAATTATTTACATTTTCAAAACCATTTTCTCATACCCTGTTATTTTATTAACCCCAAATTACTGTTAATCTGGGGTTAATAAAATAATAGGGTTTAGAAGAAAAAAAACTGTGCAGTAGAAATTAAAAGAAGACTTGCAATTGCTTCACATAAACTAATACAGATGAAAGACCTATGGCAAGGCACAAGCAAAGAAACAAAGTTACAACTGATCAGAGCATGTATATTCCCAGTAGCAACATACGGCTGCGAGACTTGGACACTCAATAAAACAGTTGCAAAAAAGATTACATCATTCGAAATGAAATGCTACAGAAGGATGTTGAGAATACCCTGGACAGAAAAAAAGACCAACAGAGAAGTACTGCACTCACTAAACGTACAGGAACATTGGCTCCTAAATACCATCGCAATAAGGAAGCTGAAATTTTTCGGTCATATAAAAAGACATAATAGTCTGGAAAAAATAGTGATGGAAGGCATGGTCCCTGGAAAAAGGGGAAGGGGTCGACCTAGATGACGGTGGACCCAGGACATCACAGAGAGTCTGAACTTGTCTTTGGCTGATGCAGGTCGACTTGCCCAGAATCGTGATGCGTTCAGAGCAGCTGTAATGGAGACAACGTTCTGGAAAGAATACGTCACATGATGATGATGATGATGAATAATGCTGTAAAAACTCCACGGTGACACTAGTGTTCAAGTGTTTTTTCACGGTTTTTCGTGCGGATTACCTTTGTTGTGAGCGTGTGTGTTTTTTTTTCTGAGTGGATATTTCTGTTTTTTCCAAATCCAAAATGGAAGTACAAGATATTATTCTAAACATGGAAGTCGCTCTGGAAGGCGGGACGTTGCACAGACTCGGTACTCTAGTTCTAACAACATCCGGGCCACAAGCCGCGAGAGCCTCTTACTCGCTGATGGCCAGCATTTTGGCTGGACCGGCAGGGGTGGGCTCAAATAACATTGCAGCCCTTTACAGATTCTCAGACCCTCTAAAATGGTATGCGACCCTGACGACGTCAGCTCATATAACGCACTATCAGAAGCTTCATGGGAAGAAATTTGAATGGGATAATCCCAGGATGTCTATAATCATAGAACATCAAGAAAAGGAGAAGTCCAAGGGGGTGCTACACTGGCTACCCCCAACGATAAAAAAAGACGCTGTTCTACAAATCGTCACATCCATTACGGGCGACAAAGAAGCCGAAGCCTTTCAGTTAAAGAACGCCACAGACAAGTGGGCCTTCATGAGTAACCCGACCAGAAATATCCCGCACTTTGTCAACATGAGACTACAGTCGCAGGGACATGAGACAAACGTAAAAGTTTCTGTCACAATGACCGGCAGACGAACGCCATGCGCGATGTGTGGTTTGGACAGTCATTGGGTTAACCAATGCCCAAAAAGGAAACCACAAGTAGCAACCACAGTTACAGTTCAGGACAAAGTACAACCTACAAAATCAGCACCATCAACATCAGCTGCACCCTTAATACGAAACAAACCCCAGATAACCAATGACGTACCCCAAGACACAAACAACATGGATTTACCCGAATCTGACCCAGAAGATATGAACAATGACAAATTTACACTTTTTGTAAACAAGAGGAAACAGAAGAAAGAGAAGTCGAAACAGATTAAAGTCAAAAGAAGAATTACGCAGATGTCCCCTCAGTCCACTCTGGGTAACACCAATATGACCACTGACATAAACAACAAGCATGACAGCAGCACAAGTGATTGTGACACAGACACGCCACTCCGAGGTGGTGCCCCCTCTTCCTGGGGAGAGATGACTACAGAAGATTACTATGACCCAGTGTTATCAATAGACCTGGGGAGTAACTCATCGGGACAGGACTTAACCTTCTGAAAATGGAAAAGAACTTTTTCACGAGCGCGACGCACGTACACAGACGACCCAGAGTTACAGAAGGGAAACTTGTGATGTTTAAAGACGTTAAGAACTGTGTAACTAAAATAATACATATAAATATGAATTCAAGGACAGATAGAGGTACAAGATACATAGTGGATACATATATGTGCAAATGGAGATACACAAGTATGTATTTACAATGCTATAATTCTCTTCCTTTCAAGACATCCTTTCCCTTTGTAGTATCTTGATACTTACTTCCTTTTCTGCCTTTTGGTTTTTCATGTCCTTTTCATTACATAACCACACCCTTTCCTCCAATAGTCCTTTTTGTCAATTTTCATCCTGTAATCCGTGTTCCAAGTCTCAAGCCTTTCTTTTCTTGAGTGGCATTTTTCTCTACATCCTTCAACCTTATTCCTTATCTTTACAGATGCTCAAGTATCTTTCCTCTTTCCTAGAACTGACTGCACCTGCTCTATGCAGTAACAAGGGAACTGCATATTTTTGTTTAATTTTTATGTAAATGTTTAAAGGAATAATGTTTGGGTTTGTTTTCATGGCGCACACAGTTTGACACCCCAACACTACGCCCTTTAGTTTAACCTTGTTGTCTTTAAACATAAACGGTTTAACAAATAAATTAAACTCTCTGGAAATACTAATTAAAAAATACCAACCCGATTTTGTTTTTCTGCAAGAAACCAGAGTTATTTCAAACTTCCGTGCCAAACAAATTACAACAAAATTAGGCTTAAGAAACGGGTGGTTTAGTATAGGGACATCACACACAGGTGTAGCGATCATACAAGTATCAGAAGACTGGGAAACAACACACCATAACACGGACACTAACGGTAGATTAGTTTGTTTCCAAATTAAAAATAAACAAAGCAAACAAGACACATACACATTAGTCAATATATACGTTCCCAGTCAAAAAACAAACCAGCCAGCCTTTTATGGAGAACTCTCTGATTTTTTGTCACCACAATATAAAAGGAGGGAACTTAATTTTAGGAGGGGATTTTAATTGTGTCACGTCTGACCTAGATCGTGCTGGTCGAACCTTACAAAGACAGAACACATATGTGAATAAGAATCAGACATCTCCGTGGAAGATATTACAAACTATTTCAGATGAGCATGGTCTAAAGCAGTGATGGCCAAGCTAAGGTTGGCCGAGGGCCAGATTATGGTAAAGGTTAACACCCGAGGGCCAGACCTATAAAATCCTTAAAAAATAACGTTCTGATATTTAGTGTTACATATATAATAAACCACGTACAGAAAGCAACGGCAAACTACTTTACTGCACATCTGCCAAGACATGTATACCAGTCTTCGAACTGAAATTACTGTTAAAAAAACAATAATGAATCTGTTGTTTTATAATATGACATGTAATTATTTATTTCAAGCATACATTTGTGTGTTATTTCATTGTGAAGAGTGTGGCTTCAATCAACAATAAGAGGCCGGCCAAAACAGGTTGGCGGGCCGGTCAAAACTGGTTGGCGGGCCGGATCTGGCCCGCGGGCCGTAGTTTGGCCACCACTGGTCTAAAGGATACCTTTAGAAGTGTTGAACCAAATAATAGATCGTACACTTTCATAGATAAGACATACCCAGGCTTACGACGAGCTTCTAGGATAGATAGGATATATACATCAGAAATTTACAAGGTACAGAAAACACAACATATTAACAGCACACTCGACTTCACAGACCATAAAGCAGTTTATACAGTGTTAGGTATAGGGACGCCCTTTATAACATCTAAAAGATCTCCACATTGGAAGTTTAATAATAGTTTACTTAAACATGATTTCTTCACAAAGGAAATAACGCAGCTCATATTAGGATACACAGAACAGATCCCTGAACAAAATATTGCAGGATATTGGGACCTATTAAAAAACACCATAAAAGACAGGACACAGGTCCTGGCAACCTACATACACAGGACATCCAAAACACAAGAAAAGATATTAGAACAAGCTATCAAACTGACAAAAAAGATAGACAAAACTGACCCGGTTATTCAGATATTACAGGACCAGTTAGAACAGCATAAACAACATATATACAAAGGTGCAATGCTGAGAACGAAGTTATATACAACACAAGAGACTCCAAACAAACAGTACTTGGCAATAGAACAGAACGTTCAACAAAATAAGCAGATCCGCCAAATACTAGATAACAATGGACAATTGCAAACGAACAACACAAACATATGTCAGACCATCTTGGAATTTTACAAACATTTATACACCAAAGAAGAAACAAGAACAGACACGCAAAAAAATTTTTTAAAGTACACAAAATCTCTTACAGAACAAGAAAATAAAAATTTAGACCAAGTTATAACACTCGAAAATTTGAGGGAGGCAGTAAACACACTAAACAGAGATAAGACCCCTGGCCCAGATGGCCTTACATCGGAATTCTATATTTTCTTTTTTCCCGTTCTTGGACCACTATTAATGAAAGTTTTTGAGGAAGCTTTTCAGAAAGGTGAACTTCCTGAAAGTTTAAACCAGTCGTACATAGTACTCTTACCAAAAGAAAAAACAGATAGGAAACTACTAAAAAACTATAGACCCATATCACTTCTAAACACTGATTACAAAATTTTAACTAAAACTCTAACTAATAAACTGAAATCATTCATGCATATCCTAACTCATGACGACCAACAGAACAGCGTGCCGCAGAGAAATATTAGCAAACATACACACTTTTTTAGAGACCTGATTAACTACGCGTCAGACAAGCAGCACGAGGCCGCTATTTTATCGTTGGACCAAGAAAAAGCCTTCGACAGGGTATCCCATTCTTTTTTGCACAAAACACTGCTTGCTTGTAATGTAGGGCCATACTTTAGGAAATGGATAGAAATTATATATAAAACACCCGAAAGTAGACTTTTAATAAATCACACAATCACAGAACCATTTATTCTAACTAGGTCAGTCAGGCAAGGCTGTCCACTCTCGCCTTTGCTATATGTACTGTCAATAGAACCCGTGTTAGAGAAAATTAGACAAGACACAAACATCACGGGGGTTTTCATTCCAGGACAAGGTCAACGGAAATTAGCCGCGTACGCGGACGATACGATTTTTTTCCCAACCAAAATTTCATCTATTCAAAATATTTTAAATACCTTTAATGAGTTTGGACGAGCCAGTGAAGCAAAACTAAACATTCAGAAGTCAAAGTTAATGGGAATAGGTAAATGGAGAAACAGATCAGACTTCCCCTTTCAGTTGTTACAAGTAAATGAAATAAAAATTTACGGTATTACATACACCGCCACTCCAACACAAAGGAATACAGAGGTGTGGAAAAACTTGTTAGAGAAAATAAAAAACAGACTAGAAAGATATAAATATAAAACTACTACAATTTTCGGAAGATCGGTTTTAATCAACACTTTTATTTTACCTAAATTGATTTACATAGCAAATGTTCAAACCATTCCTCAAGAAATTATTACACAAATAAACAAACTCATAAGAACTTTCTTATTCCGCAACACCTTACACTGTATAAAGCATAAAACGTTAATACAACCCAAAGATAGAGGGGGAGTATCTTTACAAGATATAGCAACTAAAATAAAAGCTTTAAGAATCAAGTACATAGGAGAAATAGTAAAAAATCCTGAACAATACCCTTTGGCTCATTATTATATTGGTCTGAGATTATCTAACGTGTGTCGTTACAAAAACAATCAACCTCATTACTTTGGCACTTTACCACGGTTCTACAAACAATGCATACAAAGCATACAAGGAAATACACCTTTATTACAACAAAATACACGCTCTATTTACAGAAGTCTTATTAGTGCACAAGAACCCTCATTAGTGACTAGGATAAAACGTGGGTATAACTATTTTATAACTGATTACCAACCTATTTTTAAGAGCCTACACGAGTTACCACTTGCTCCACCCGCAAAGGAAGTCACGTTTAGATTATTATATAACATGACACCCATTAGGCAAAGACTTGTTGCACAGTGGAAGAACCTCCCAAAATGCAAATTATGTAATACCAATACACAGGAAACAGAAGATCATTTGTTTTTTTACTGTAGTACAGTCACTTCTACAATAGGAATTTTGAAAAAGGAATTGATGGTCTACTTTCCACGCAGTATAGACATGTACAGAGCTATCATGCTGAATTCCCTACCAAAGTGCACACAACAAGTAGAACTGAAACTTTTGAGCCTGATAGTGGAATTTAAATATTTAGTCTGGATTTGTAGGAACTGCGCGGTGTTTGAAGGAAAACAGTACAACGCCCACTTATTCTCAAAATTATTCTTACAAAAAACACAATATATCAAAAGTTGAAGGGATTGAGGGGGAGGGGAGGGGGGCGGTGGGAAGGGGGGAGGGGGCAGGAAACTAATTTCAACCCAGATTTTGACTGTACATATGTTTAAATAATTATAGCCATGTTTTGGCTTTCTGGATGCAAGTTCAATGTATATGTGAAGGTTTTTTTGGGAAAATTTCTTTCAAGTGTGCCAGTGAGTGAGAGTACGCGTGTTTTTTATATGTATTATACAATTTGCGGGTTCTTGTAAATTCTAAAAGGAATTTAAAAAAAAAAAAATGGAAGTGTGAGCAAGTGTAAGCTTTTTTATACATATGTAAAATACTATGAACTGTTTAGGAATTTGAATTAGCTATAAATCATTTTTTAAAATTTTTTTATTTTTTTATTTTTTTAAAATTATTATTTAAATAATTTGTTTAACTTTATTTGGGAGAGTGCGAATGAGGCTTTATATGTAATATACAATGTATTTGTCTGGTATTTCATGCAATGTACCTGGTTTGTAAAGTGGAAGAACGATAAATAAAAGTTAAAAAAAAAAAAAAAGGTGACAGGTATATATACAGCTTATGGTGTTATTATCACTAGAAGATGTTATGATTCGCACCTCTGTATAGCAGGGAATTCAGGAAACTGCGTTTCCCGGATCAAAGGTTTGTTCGTTCATTCTACTCAGCGATGCTGATCGACATCAGATGACTGGCCGTGCACGAGCCTCTCTTAGAATACGTCCCCTTGCGCAGATCAAACATTATCCCCCCCTGGAACGTGCTAACATCAAAGGTGGTCGGGAAAATATTATCGCCCCTTGTCTCTCTTCAAACAATCTGTTATTTCTACGCGCGTCTGCCTAATGACTGATAATTGGCAAATCAGCTCGCGTGAGAAACTCAGGTAAACAAACGCGATTCGCTCCCTTGTTAAACTGGCAGGTTTGCGAAATTGGTAAATGTCTGTTTGTTTACATGTCAAGAAAAAAGGGCGTGGATTAGATATGAGTAATGCAGTCAGAAAATTGCGTGGTTTGTCTTAGCAAATGGTAGACACTAAATGGGAAAGCAAAGGCTGTCAGATTACTGTATCGATATTTACATTCCACGTCACAATTCTTAATAACATTTAGGTTGCATAACTCGTAAAGTTAATCATCATCATCACAATTATCACATCATCGTCGTCCTCATCATCACCACCATCATCATCGTCACCATCATTATTATTACCATCACCATCATCACCGTTATCACCACCATCATCATCATCACCATCATCATCACTTTCATCATCATCACCATCATTATCACCTTCATCATCAACACCATCATCATCATATCCTAGTTTTCTCCTTACAGAATATCGAGGAACCACTACTACAGCTGTTCCCAGTATAGGATGCTCACAACAAACCATTCATGTTGCATTGTAGTTATAATTTTTGTAGCTATTTCTTTTACAACATGAGATTGCCAGACCAATGCAAAACTTCATTTTAGTCAACATTTACGACATGCATGAGGGAGCAGGAGCCCTATTCTTTGACTGTCTCCTTAGAGTCCCCCCGGGAACGACACGGAACCATAAGGCTAATCATCATCAACATCATTGTTGTGGCTCGCTATAGAAAATGCCAAGACTGTAACTGATCCCCTTGTAGGACACCTGTACACAGTATTTACCTGATCCCCTTGTAGGACACCTGTACACAGTATTTACCTGATCTTGTAGTGGTGGTTTCTGTAGCAAATTATTGTACATGATGAGGTTGCCAGCCATTTGCACAACCTCATTCTAGTTGCATTTAACGTCATGCCTGAGGTTGTTGGTGTCATGTTCTTTATTTGTCTTGTCAGAGACCCTGCGACCTACATGAGGTCACACGGCTAATGATCCGGTGACCCACATATTCTTTGGCACCTGGTTATTATTTGGTTGATTTTTTTTTTAAGATTACAAAAATGTATTCCTAGTAGTAATTCGTCTGGTATATATCAACTTCTCAAATATTTCTTGATTAATTAATTAATTTTTTTATAACGCTCATTTAACCAATTCAGATTTATGACATACTCGTAAATTAGGTCACGTCAGTCAAACTAAATGAACATGGAAAGATAACTACAGAAAAGGCAGCGCGCAAAGTTACAAAATCTATCACTTAATGGTCAAATACTGTTTCCTGTCAATGGGCTAAAATGAAGTCGTATGCCCTGTCCTATTTATTTTCCCGGGTGAAGATAACAGGATCTGGACGCCATCATTGCAATGTCCTAATGTTCTGTATTGATCAGATACGGACGTCACAAAGCGACCAAAGTGAAATTTCATTTTGAAGATCGTGGGAGTGGTAATGATACACAGGGGGGCTTAAATAAACGTATAACCAAAACACTAGGGCGCTTTTCTTGTGAGTGGCGAACGCTGATGTGTAATAGAGATAGAGATGAGAGAGAAATAGAGATAGAAAGAGATAGAGATAGAGAGATGGAGAGGATGAGAGAGCAAGGAGGATCGGAGTTGCAGTGGAAGAAAATCAGTTAGATTTTATATATAATCATTTCTTTTTTTTTCAACTTCAGCTATGCGTGATTTTCTTTAAAAATGACATAATATTTTGATTTATGATTACACAAACGAGTAACGTTTTATCATGTAGAAGCGGAAGAATAAATAGAATGACAAGCGGTCAGCCAACCAGATCGACTGACAGATCGAGGATAAACAGACAGACAGAAAGAGAGACAGAGAGACGGACAGACAGACAGATAAGTTGTTTTTGGACACATAGACGTAAGCGGATAGATAGATAGATAGACGTAGAGAGACAAATAGACAGACGTAGACAGACAGATAGACGTAGACGGATAGACAGACAGACATAGACAGATAGACAGACATAGACAGATAGACATAGGCAGATAGGTAGACAGGCAGACAGACAGACAGACAGGCAGGAAGATAGATAGATAGCTAGCTAGCTAGCTAGATAGATAGATAGATAGATAGATAGATAGATAGATAGATACATAGATGATAGATAGATAGATAGATAGATAGATAGATAGATAGATAGGCAGGCAGACAAACAGACAAATAGATAGATAGATAGATAGATAGATAGATAGATAGATAGATAGATAGATAGATAGATAGATAGATAGATAGATAGATAGATAGATAGATAGATAGATAGATAGATAGATAGATATGTGGTAGGGTGGGCGAGATGATGATGATGATTATATTGTGACCTGTGATCACTCTCTTGTCTCACTCGCACCGACCCGAACAACAATAAAACTCTTGATTCTAGAGGCAGGGGCTATATTTATTTTTATAACCCATTCAGTGACAAAGCAAACATTAAACAAATAGACTAGCGAACATAACAATACAAAACTAAACAAAACAAAACACCCAACAGTGCCCGATGCTAATCTGAAGAAGCAAACAAAGCACAGAATAGTTAAAATCATAATATAATACTGAATGAGAAACACCACGCTCTCACCTGTCAAACTGTCCTACGCCGCCACCTGACACACTCAACTATCACACACACACACACACACACATGTGTGTCATCCAATGCGACTAGTAAGGTGTTGTGCGTGGGGCTGGCAATCTCACCATGTAATACAGGTTGCTACGGAAACTACTACTGCAAGAGCACACACTCAGCTATCACACACACACACACACACTCATGCATGTCGTCCAAATGAGACTAGTAAGGTGTTGTGCGTGGGGCTGGCAATCTCACCATGTAACACAGATTGCTACCAAAACCACTACTGCCCTAGCATATGAATACTTAATATGAAGGCAAACCACACTGTTGGCCCCATGCTCCCTCAGGAGCGGAGAAGAGAAATATATATCTTGAAGTGAGCCCACGTGCTCTCACAACCATTCCTCACATAACCATAATTAAATAATCATAAAATGGACATAAAATAATATTCAACTATATGTACAACAAATACTCTCAGTAATGAGAATAAGCTACTACCTCGTAACCGATCCACATCAGTATTCGCTACTGCATTCTGAAGCATGTCGTATGTGACGACTGGTGCGCCTGGCAACAAGCGTGTCGTATATGACCACTGGTGCGACTGGGAATCTCATCACATGAAACACATCGTTACCGAAACAACCACTGCAATAGCATAAAAATGCTTCTTGTCGGCTTGTGATAGACATCAACCACATTGGTGTTTCCATGCTACGCCGGGAGCAACCAGAGAAACACATGTCTCAACAAAGGAGTGGCCTCGCGCTCTCCAGAAATCTAAATACATATTCTCACCTCACAGTAACCCATTAAATATACAGTAGAATTATGATAAGTAGGCTATCGTGAAATACACTCAATTACTTTTACATTAAAGAAATAAAATAATTACTCTTGACTTTAACAAAACTGGCATTAACACGAAAACTATCTCTTTCCTTTACTGGGGAACATTATCTTTATCTGCTTCCCACCCCCGTCTCAATTCACACAATATAAAACTGGCGTCTTCTTTATACACACGCGTGGTGACGCACCGCCTTTCATGACCACGTGGTTGCCATCCTAATAACAGTCAATATCATCTAAATTCAAGTAATAGATGCTTCTCTATCCGGTTTCATGTATAAAACACTCTTACTAAATTTGCCCGGTCTGATGGATGAAATACTTGATACTAAACTCTTACATACGTGATTTGGTCTTAACACTAGTGAAATATATCCACACATTATCTCCACTCAATTATATTTTAAGACTAAATTATCAGGTCCTGGAAACACATTCACTTTTTCATTTAAACATTAGAACAGACACGCTGAATACTAATAATAAAACTACAGAATACTAAAGCTAATTTAAATTAACTCACGTGTCATGTCTTTGTGTTCTTCTGTGTGGGTACACAGCGCGCCTCGTTTCGTCCCCTCTTGTCTGGACTGATACTTAAAAAAGGGCCGCTGGTAGTTCGTTATCTCTTTTTATAGGCACTAGGCTAATCACTCACTTTACTGCGCGCTAGGCGTATTAATCTTGGCTACTTAAATATCACACGCGATTATCGCTTTAGGAATAGCGAAAACACAAATAAAACCTACAGCTATTTAATATAACACACGAGTATCAAATATGATTCACAACTCTACACCACAACTATATGTAGGCTTTATTATGGCCTCATTACATATCTTCTACTTCAGACTTTTCACAACCCAGAATACTTCGCGCACATCGAAAATAATCTGCCTAGAAACAGGTAGGGGGCGGGCGTCTCCTTTTCGGCCCCATCACCCTAGAAACAGGTAGGGGGCGGGCGTCTCCTTTTCGGCCCCATCACAGATAGATAAACTGATTTATTGATTGAATGACTGATTCATTGACTGATTGATTGATCAAATGATCAACTGACCTGTTAATCGATCGACTGACTAATATTATGCTAATATACATTCACCACAGTGTTCCTGCCATGAAACATTTTGCGCTACACGGAGGTCCTCTAATTCGCCACTCAGTTAACGATTACTTTTCTCGTAAGTAGAAACGGCGAGAAATTAACTCGCAGGTAGACAAGGAGAGAAATTTTCCTAATAAGTAGAACGGAGAGAAATTTTCTCATAGTAGAATCGACAGAAATGTTCTCATAAGTAGAAACGGGAAGAAAATTTCTACCTTAAAGATAGAAAGGGGGAGGAAATTTCTCTTAAGTAGAAACGGAGTAACATTTCCTTAAAGGTAGAAAGGGAGAGAAATGCTCTCATAAGTAGAAACGGAGTACTTACTTACTTAGTCGTTCCCCTTCTACCGTGAGGTGTAGAGGTTTGGAAGAGAGAGCGCCAGAATATCCTATCGGCTGTCTTCCCCCTGGCTTGGTTCCATTCTAGTCCTCGGTCCTTCAAAGATTGTCTAATGTTGTCCTCCCAGCGGACTTTGGGTCGTCCTGGAGGTCTGGATCCCTGGCTCTTAGTTTCCCATGCTTGTCGTGGTAGCCGATCTTCTCCCATTCTGCAGACATGGCCAAACCATCTTAGTTGGGACTGTTCTATTTGGATCTGCAGGGGGTGGGATTTTAGGCCTTGACGTATCGTCTGGTTGCGGACCATGTCTCTTCTTGTTACTTCAACCACCTTCCTCAGATACCTTCTTTCTGAGGTTTGGATCTGGCTTTTGTGGGTTGTAGTCATTGCCCATGACTAGCATCTATATGTCAAGACTGGGACATAGGTGGAGCGGTATACAGCCATCTTCTTTTTCTTACCAACCTCTCTCTTGCTGAGGAATTCTCGATTTATGGCCTGAAAAAGTCTCCCAGCTGCTGCTTTTCGAGTGGCCAACTCTTCTTTGATGCCTCCCTTTCGGTCTATAATAGCTCCGAGGTATTTAAAGTGGTCGTCCTGCTCCAGGACCTGTTCTCCCAGCTTAATCTGATATCTTCTTTCTTCTCGTGATATCACCATGGATTTTGTTTTAGAGCTGCTTATGACAATCCCTCTCTTCTTCAGCTCTTCCTTTCAGACTTACAGGTTGGCTTGGAGATGTGCCTCTGATTTAGAAACGGAGTAACATTTTCTTAAAGGTAGAAAGGGAGAGAAATTTTCTCATAAGTAGAAACGGAGTAACATTTTCTCACAAGTAGAAAGGGAGGGAGGGAAATGTTCTCATAAGTAGAAATGGAGAGAAATTTTCTAACCAGTTTAATGAAATTCAGCGTTCACCAATCAGTTCATTTGATGGGGTCAAGAGGTCACTCCGAACTGATTTTGAAACAGTTAATTTGGCTCTTCATATTTTTTTTTTCAGTGCGCAATCAAAATTAGGACGAATTTTTTGTTTTCTTTAGAGTGACAGGTTTGTGAGAGAAGTAGAAAAGGAGATGGAAAGAGATATTGAAACTGCTGTAATCTTTGGGGTTACACCAGCCATGTATATGGCTGTAGGACCTATGGGAGATCGTAGATTAAGGAAAGAAGTTATATTGCTGAGCCACCACGAAACTGAAAAAAACTAACTTCAAGTTGCAAGCCACAGAAAATTAAATCCGAATTACGAGCCATCAGAAATCTAGGATAATAAGTTCCGGGTTGCGAGCCAGGACATAATTTAGAAATTTAAATTCGAGTTACAGCCACAAGAAAATGTTAAAAATTAAGTTGGAATTACGAGAAAATTTAAAAAGTTAAGTTCGAGCTGCGAGCCATCTGGAAATTACGAATTAAGGTCCGTGATAGGCAACAGTTTCAGTTTCCTAACAAGAAAAGACAACATATCTCTTTACTAGTATTTAATATGTTAGTGTCGCGGGTTGTCTCCCCTGCTCTGCAGAAGTGGTACACTATTGGCCAAACCTCGAGTAAAAGATGAGGGTTTCCAAAGGTCATCAATCTTCGCTCAAGATTACTCTTGGTAGAGATATAAATAAAAGATGAGGGTTTCCAAAGGTCATCAATCTTCGCTCAAGATTACTCTTGGTAGAGATATAAATAAAAGATGAGGGTTTCCAAAGGTATCAATCTTCGCTCAAGATTACTCTTGGTAGAGATATAAATAAAAGATGAGGGTTTCCAAAGGTCATCAATCTTCGCTCGAGATTACTCTTGGTAGAGATATAAATAAAAGATGAGGGTTTCCAAAGGTATCAATCTTCGCTCAAGATTACTCTTGGTAGAGATATAAATAAAAGATGAGGGTTTCCAAAGGTATCAATCTTCGCTCGAGATTACTCTTGGTAGAGATATAAATAAAATATGAGGGTTTCCAAAGGTCATCAATCTTCGCTCAAGATTACTCTTGGTAGAGATATAAATAAAAGATGAGGGTTTCCAAAGGTATCAATCTTCGCTCAAGATTACTCTTGGTAGAGATATAAATAAAAGATGAGGGTTTCCAAAGGTCATCAATCTTCGCTCAAGATTACTCTTGGTAGAGATATAAATAAAAGATGAGGGTTTCCAAAGGTCATCAATCTTCGCTCAAGATTACTCTTGGTAGAGATATAAATAAAAGATGAGGGTTTCCAAAGGTCATCAATCTTCGCTCAAGATTACTCTTGGTAGAGATATAAATACAAGAATGATACTTTTTTTTTCAGGGAGTCTCACAGGGATATTTAGAATGGCAAGTGTCACGTGATTTACTCCCATTGACCTACAGTGATGGTCCAACAGTGGCTAAAATTCAGAGTAACTACAGAGGGTTTTCAAAGGTGTCTACCTTTCGCTCAAGATTACTCTTGGTAGAGATGTGAATTGAAGAATGGTGCTTCAATTGTATGGAGCCTCATTGATATATAAAGAAATCAAGTCCTACGGCTGAAAGGATCCAGGCCGCGTAAATTTTCTATCTTCTCTGCGGAGTAATAATTGTGATCGTTCTGATGAATCCCAAACTGATTTAACTCAGTAAATATTACTTCAATAGCTCTGTTATAAGTATTTAAAATGACAGACATACGGGTGCAGTTCATTCAAATGACTAAATCAATTATAAATTTGTAAATTTACAGATAACCAAATTTAATAGTCAATTATTGTTAACAATTGTAAAATAAATAAGGGTAGGGTGAATTTAGATAGAGTCTTTAAAATTGTATCACTGGGTATGATCTGGATAGGGTGTTTTCTCTTTCGACTATAAATAGAAACAGAGTTCACTTGTCAGCTTTAAGTGGGTTCTTAGCTGCCCGTATGATGACGGTTGGTTTCCGCTCCAGCCGATGCTTGTTCTTTGCAGGTTATGGACTGGTTCACTCTCGTCACTGGTCACGTCTGGTGGCTTCAACACGTTCCGCATAGTATCGTGGATTAACTGCGAAGATGTTCCAGCATCTGTTAAGACCCGTCTGCTGTAGGTGTCTAGCTGTAACTGCAAGGTCACTTGTACCACTCATAAGTTCCACAGATAGCACCCCAATAGGTACCACCTACTAGCATAATGAAATAAGTGAGAAACAAATACCCTCCTGAGTTTCCTGACACAAAATCATGTGCACCCCCCACCCCCATTTTTCATTTCACCGTCCCATCTGTCTCAGAACTTTACCCTCTCTGCGCATTAATATTAATCCCAGTGAGCGGAAAACACCCACTGCATTTATATAAAACATGTTTACACTTTTATTTGCACTGATTAAAAAGGTTAATATAATAAGTATGTACATCTATCATCATCCACTCCCTGCTTCACCTGAAACTTGGGACTACCTCTGCTTTTGGTTCTCTATGAGAAACCCGCATAATGCAGTCACCAGATCTTGCAATTATGGTTCATGAAATCATCATTCCATATGCTGAGGTTTGTCACGTAGGTCTTTATATCATTAAATTACCTACATCTTCTTCCTATTCTCTCACCCAAATCCTTTTGTTTTATTATCTTTCCTTACTTGTTTTTCCTGTATTTTTCGCATCACCCGTTTGCGAAAAATATTTTCTTCAGTATGCTAAAACTTTACCTTGTGTTTTTCTCATACTGGGATACGTAATTCTATTACATAGATGTCAGTCTCTGCCGGTCGAACCATAGCTGTGAATATACAGTTCTCGCCAGACATTCGTCTGCAGTTTCCCCGGTCAGAGCGCGGCCCGACCGGATTTCTGGGCCTGGGGTGTGAGAAATTCGTTTCGCTGGACATGAGCAGACTTTTGGTCTACCAGTTTCACCTGACACTAACGTAGGTGCTAAAACTGCCAACCCGCTTTCGCCCAGAGCAGACGGTTGTCTGAGATTTGAAACTGACACGCGTACATCTTGGTCAGTAGGCGGCAGTTACGACATGTTAGGTGTTAAACGTATCGTTTAAGCCGGAAAGGGGAGAGCATTTCGTTATACGAAATAATAGTTCATCCTTTGTCTGGTTTAAAATATTAAACCTAGTTTGAAACTTTATTTTCATTCTTTCTCTATAATCTATTAGACAGGTTGTTCGCGAGGAGTAGAGCTGAAACAGTCATTATCACAGCAACATTCAATACAGCAATAGACGGTAGACAGCATTACAATGATGAGTCAGATGCATGGTATATTTCATAGTGCTGTAAATGTAGTCAGGTGAAAAACTCCATCCTTTTCTATAACAGCCAGGAGATAACCAGATGTATGAGATCAGTTCACTCTCCTTAGTCTGACTTCAGCAAGACAGACACGTCTGCCGAAGTATAAATAATGTCCTCAAAAATATCCTCTAGATAATAAAGGTTTTCCAAACCTAGTTCATTTAACAAAGTAGCAAGTAATGGTCCTTGGGACATGCATCAACCGATGCAGTACAATACAGCGACATGTGAGCTGGAAAACAATCTCGTGACGACGACTTTCGAAGACAGGCTATGAATCGAAATCGCTCACGACCCAAAATCGATAGAGTTAATGAAAAGTCAATTTACCTTGCCTTCAGGAAATACACAGAAATATCACGCCTCCCGACATGTGGGAAACACTAGAGGTATTATCTCGAATAAACGAAATATCCATTAAGAGGACTACACATCCCTGACAGAACAAAAAATAGCGGAGATCCCCTCTTCAACGAGGCATCTCTTTCGCCATTCAAATCGCTCACTCCACTAGTGGTGGGCGGAAACCGATCGACCAAAAAACAAGACCAGTCATGCGCAGTCCAGCGCAAAAAGACCACAGCTCAAAACTTAACTGCATTCAATACCAACGCGGGAAGACAAATGCTTACCGAGAAAAGTGACTATAAATTTCAAGCAGTTGTTGCCCTTGCGTTATAAAATAGATATTGTAATAAAACGATGTTGCGAGAATTTATCACGCAACATATCACCACCTCCTCCCGATAAAAAAAAAAAATGTGGAACATATTTTTTTTTTTTTTAAATATCAAAGAGCATGCGATAAGCGGCTCAAAACGCACGAATTATGCGCTGATAATTAATTAAATTGCCTAACATGAGGCTAAATATAGAGTGTCTGGTGAGGATATACCTCAACAGAAAAATAAATATGTCTCAAAAAATATTCACATCGGGGAGGTGTCACCAACACACATCACGTTAGCATGTAAACACAATATACGTATGCAAGTTACCATAATCATCATTAAACAGCATACTCTAATATTGTCTTTAAAAATGGATGTACAAATCTGATAGGAAAATTTAAATAGTACATTCTTTGACATGTAATGACATAAGTACATAGTAAAGTTAAACTACATGACGATCCAGGACATATGCTCTGGTATTCCGAGGGTAAGTACACAATCTAGAACTCGTCATGCTTGATACTATAAGGTAAGTCCTCAGCTCAACAATGACATTCTGAGAAAGTACAAGCAATATAATGCTAATTAATAACTAATATGCTTCATAAGGTACAATACATTATTAATAATTGTGGCTGTTTAGTAAACTAACGGCCCTTATATTAACTACTCAGTCCTCCTCTATCATCTTAAAAAACGAACAGAAGAAGATGACAACAAAGCACGATAGTGTGTACATATAAAGTAAGTACAGATGTGCTAATCTATTGTAGAAATATAGGTGTGTTATGACTCTGTAATAAATGGAAATATAGGACAGAAGTATTAGTTGGAGTCATGTGGGCATCTAGACAAAATGTCAGCCATCACATTATCCGCACCACGGATAGCTCGTACCGTGAAGTGAAAAGGTTGAAGAGCTATAGCATATCGAGTGGATCTCGAACTCTTCAAATTCTTAGTCTGAATAGCTGTAAGAGCTTTCTGATCAGTCTCTAGAATGAAATGTGCGCCCACGAGGAATCTTTGTAGCTTTAGAATTGACCAAACCATCGCTAACAACTCACGGTCTAAAACCGAGTAGTTCCTCTCTGCCGCATTTAGTTTTCTAGAAATGTACATAACAGGATGCAGAGTATTTGCATATTCTTGCATCAGTGCTGCTCCAATCCCAGTGGATGAAGCATCACTCCGAAGAACAAAAAGTCCTATCAAGAGTAGGTAATCTTAAGATGGGAGGAGAAGAAAATATATTCTTGATTTGGTCTAGTGAAGATTGGCATTCTTCAGACCAACGGACCAGATTAGGCGAAGCTTTCTTCAACAATGTTGAGAGAGGTGCCATGATCGAAGATAAATTTGGAATAAATCTCCCATAAAATTGAATTAAACCTAAGAGACTCCTAACTTGTTTCTTCGTTTTAGGAACAGAGATGTTCAGTATTTTTGGAAGTATTGTGGTCCTCTGTCTTCAAGAGACCATGACCAACACGATGACCCAGGAAAGAGATTTCACCAAAACCAACAAAAGCTTCAGAAGGTTTCGCTGTCAAATTATTCTCACGTAGAGTGGACAGTAAGTCATATAACCCTAAATAGTGATCTTCCCAGGTATCACTGAAGAGACAGATGTCATCTAAGTATGCGATGACATCCGAACGATGTGACAAGAATTCG
>JAMPIV010016265.1:0-42500 GCA_024509875.1 Oreohelix idahoensis
GTGGAGGTTGGGGGGGTGGGGGTGGGGGGGGGGGGGGGGTGGGGGGGTGGGGGGGAGGGGGTGGGGGGGGGGGGGGTTGGGGGTGGGGGGGTGTGGGTGGGGGGGGTGGGGGGTGGGGGGGGGGGGGGTAGCTGTTTGTGGGTTTGGGTATGTGGTGGTGGGGGGGGTGGGGGGTTTTGGGGGTGTGGGAAGTGGTTGGGGGGGGGGGTTGTTGAATGTTAGGTTATTTTTGTGTTGTTTAGATGTATTTTTTCAATTCCTGTTATTAGTATAAAGCGGTTGGGTCTTTGTTATGGTAGTTCGGGAAATAAGATTTTAAGGGGGGGGGGTTTTGGTGGTTTGGGGGTTCAAGTTTTGTAGGCAAATTTGAAAAACTAGCGCTATGTAACTATTTGGGGTGATATGTGGTTTTTGTGGTTTGAGTGTTTTGTGATTTTTACAATGGAGGTTTGATTTGTAGTGGTGTACTTCCTAATGGTTGTATATCCCCGGGGTCTTGATGGGGGTAAGTGATGGGCTGCGGGGGTTTGGGTGTGTGACTACTACTTTGTTAATGGGAGACTAGTAGTCCTGGTGACAGATAGGCAGTTGGTTTGGAAATTTACTGTTGTGGAAGCGGTACCATGAGTACGGGTGAATTTCGAGCTCAAAGGAGACCCTGTCAGATGCGTGATGCTCTCAAGGTAACAGGGGGGGGGGGGCGACAGAGGGGGCTTCATACCTGGGCTAACTTGTTATGGTAGGGGGAGTGTGTCAGGGGTGGGGAGTGTTAAGGTGGGGGTTAGGTAATATCTGGAAATGATAATTGGATCCAATAAGGTAATATAAAATGACAATGTATATGTATCAAATCTAAGCGGCGGTAATATCTCATCAGGAGCTTGAAAAAGCACAAAACATTTACTTATCATTTGCTCAACTATTACAAATTATCAACACACATAGAATATGTAATAGATATATATGTCACTAGTGAATGTTCATATTGAGGGAAATTCTGTAAAATATCTTTGTAATTTAAATGTGGATTGTGAATTCCTGTAGGGTGAAACCTTTGTTTGAATTCGTGGGCGGACACATATATATTGTTAGGTAACATTTGTGGAATGCAATACTTATAGTATTGTTTGGGAGTCAAGTTATCAGTGACTCTTTTAAGATATCCTTGTAGAGTGTTATATGTATGTGAGTGTCACAGTGTTGTCAAGTGTAGTGGAATAAATTAAATTGTTTATCCGTCTGTTGTTGTTATGACTTACACTTCATCATACACATACCCTAGACACATAACGTAGTCATCACACTATTCCAGAATAATTCTGACTGAGATATATAGATATGTGGTAGCAAGTAAGGTTATCTATAATACACTACTCTTAATAGATATAGATACCTTCACAGCTGATCTCAGTCAGTACACTAAGTCCCCTATAAATATTTATAACATCCCACTTCACCACACAGACGAAGCATAAAACAAAGGGGATTTCGAGTACTGTCATTGTGACAGCACTGTTCTTTACCATTCTTCTTCCTTTTATAGAATTTATTTGTTAGGCTTTACATTTACTTTTTAATTTATATATGTGGATTAGAATTTCTCACGACACAAACCAAGAAAGACGTGAGATCCTTTGTCTCATTATGTGGTTTCTACCAAAAGTATATCAAAAACTTTAATTCCATATGTGCACCGTTAACTGATTTGACACGTAAGGGAAATCCAGATCAAATTACATGGACACCACAATGTGAAATGGCTTACCAGGAATTGAAGGAAAAGCTCACAAGCAAACCTATTTTGAAATTACCTGACTTAAGTCAAGAATTCATTGTAAGGACGGATGCCAGTAATATTGGGTTAGGTGCAACTCTGCTACAGAGATCAGATGCATTGGATGGGGAATTAAGCCCAGTGGCATATGCTAGCAGAAAGTTGAATAAAGCTGAAACCAATTACTCAACTAGCGAAAAGGAATGTCTTGCAGTAATATGGGCGATAAAGAAATTCAATATTTATCTGTATGGGAAGGCATTTAAGTTGCAAACGGATCACAAACCTTTGTCGTTTCTAGCACAGGCTAGACATGAGAATTCTAGATTACTCCGTTGGTCCTTATTGATGCAGCCATTTGAGTTTAGCATAGAGTATATAAGTGGAAAAACAAATCTGGGAGCGGATTTTTTAAGCCGCCATCCGTGTGATGAGAATCACCTTAAACTCCAGGAAAAATAATAAATTTCTCTATGTGTATATAGAATTATAGACTGACATATAACGTCTGTTTTAAGTGGGGAGGATTTGTCGTGAGAAATTCTAATCCACATATATAAATTAAAAAGTAAATGTAAAGCCTAACAAATAACTTCAATAAAAGGAAAGAAGAATGGTAAAGAACAGTGCTGTCACAATGACTGTACTCGAAATCCCCCTTGTTTTCTAATTCGTCTGCAAATTGTAACGTTTCACGTTGATAGTAAAAGCCTACTGCTTCAATACCCGCTTTCTACGATAAAACGTGTACTTTTTTACTAAGAAAAACCTTGAGATACGCAAGCTGACCTATATTTAATATTCCATTCATGTCATTTTATACACTAAGTTACCAAAAACGAAAGACAGATGGACTAAGGATAGAAAGAAAGGGAGGGGCTGAAAGCCGGAACGCAGGCAATACTACCACAGTCTCGCGATACACAATTACTACCATCACGCGTGTAAGGCCACAAGCACTAGCTTTTTTTTCAAATCGACAGTGATAAAAAACACTACCCATACGAGTTAGGTTTTAAAAACCTGAAAAACGCTTATAAGGAAACATGACATTATACTGGTTTACGTTTGAAAACATTACAGTACCCAGACACCACATCGTATTCGAAGTGAACAGGAGGTAGAAGAAAATGCATATTTTGAACGCAGCCCCTTAGCCCCATTAAATTTATATATTTGGGTTCCTTAGGACTTGCTGACAAAGAATATGTTAAACGTTACGCAAATAGTCTAGGAATTAACAAATTATAGCCAAAAGAAATAGTGAGGGATGTCAGACAACACCAAAATCAGAATCACTCAGTGGCAGATTTTCACACCACCATTGTACGGGAAATAGGCTGACATGTTACCTCCTATTTGATTGGCGGAAAGTAAATGTAAGGCTAAACACGATTAGTCGGACTATAAATATTGATTCTTTGTTGTTAGGGAAACGTGAGTAGGTGTATTTTTTTTTCAAACGGTTGTGTAAACATGGCACGATTGGTTAGACCCGCCAATATAGTCAATCAGAGGCGTCAGGTCAGCACCACATTTTCAAATAAACTTACTAAAGAACCAGTGCGTTGAGCGCCAGTGCATAAATTTCTAAATAAAAGCCTGGGACATCGGCAGATCGAAATTGTGCTATATTCATTGCCAGTCAACGTAACTGTGTATTATTCCATGAATTGTGGTAAGCTTGAAATATTTGATATCTTTTTAATGAAAATTGAATGTAAATTGATAATTTATGTCTGTATATATGTGTGGTTCAGTAGCGAACATGAGGTAAAGCCTATATAGTGCTCCAACCTGAACAGAAGGTGTCGGAGGAAAGTAAAACTACATGGAATTGCCAAACAGTACACTGACACCTATCTTATTAACTAGAAAGAAATAATGCTGGAATTGCCGAGGCGTAGTAACCATTAGGGAGGAGTATACTGGTGAAAATTGTTTCAGATGAAGATAGCAGTTGGCCTACCGCTCTGAACTCAGTGTTTGTTATGTATTGTGTTCAGTCTGGAAATTTATTATAAATTAGTTCTGAAATAGGAGGTACAACCTTCTTGTTTCAGGGACCGTGGTCCTAAAGTTATTGAGCAGCACCTGGTCTGAGCTTTGCTGAACCTAGAGGCTGACAGCATACTCCTGGGTCCAGATAGTGACCAGTGAGGTGTCTCCAGAACACAGGGAGGCTATCGAGCAGAGGAGTCTTTTCCTGCCGCCATCACGAAAGATAAGCGTCTGTGGCCAGAGGAGCTCAACATTATGCCCCCCTCAAAATCTGACTTTATAAAAAAACAGAGGGAAAATACAGTGTTTAAATTGATAGGAATTGTGAACTTTTCCCCATACTATTTCCAAGATAAACAAACACTTGAAGTCATGATGACAAATAACAACATAGCTTGAAAAAACAAAACCAGTATTACCTCATATTACTACTACACTACTGACACACATAGGATAATATTAATAAAATATGTCACTACAAGGTTCATATTGATAAATTCTGTACATATAAATTGTAATTACAATTGATTGTGATTCCTGGTTCACTTTGTATTTGAATCAGGACACATATATTAGTGAAATTAATTAATACATATTTATATTTGAAAATTTACCAGTGACTCATTTAAGATAGTCTTATAGAGTGTTAAATGTGTGTGAGTGTCACAGTGTTGTTAAGTGTGGTGGAATAAATTAAATTGTTTATCTGTCTGTTGTTGTTGTGACTTACACTTCATCATTTACATAACCCTAGACATTTAACGTAGTCATCACAATATTCCAGAATAATTCTGACTGAGGTATAATGTGGTAGCAAGTAAGGTTATCTGTAAAACACTACACCTATTAGATACAGATACCTTCACAGCTGATCTCAGTCAGTACACTAAGTCCCCTATAAATATTTATATCATCCCACTTTACCACAATGATCTTAAATAAAACTGGTTAAACAAGCTCCGTTGTGGCCCAGGCTGACTCTCGACCTTCACCTTCAGATTGTAATAAAGCTAAAGGGATGGGAATATATGCTCCAGGGAGGGACTTTTTCTGAAGATCAGATTGCCTAAACTTGCGTTTCTCTGTGGTTGATTTTTCTAAATATGCAACGCTCAAATATAACAATTCTGATAGAAATAAATGTCGAGATAGGTTGAGACACGTACTTAAAAAAAAATAATAATAATAATAATATTAGTTGCAACAATTAGACAATAGACCCAATGTACTTTCCCGGGGGTCTCTGATGAGATGAAGAAAGACTAGTACTCCTTCTCCCTCCGGCATGTCGTAAAAGGCGACAATTATCAGGTTTTACATAGGGCTGGTACTTCATTTAAAAAAAAAAAAAAAAAAAAAAAAAAAAAAAAATATTGCTGCATGAACACGTGAATCCATTGGTGGAGGCGATATAAGGGCCCATGGACGGGGGGTGGGGGGGGGGGGCTATTTGTAATGGTGGTTGCATGCTCAATAAGGAGCGAAAAGAAAACACATGAAATAGTCAAAGTCTGAACTTTCTGGGGGGAAAAAAAGACAAAAGACGGGAGGAAAAAAGTAGATGTTAAATAATGATACGGATACAGTAGTCCAATAGCAAATACTGCCGTAGAGGAGTGAGGCGCTAGAAACTACACTTTACTAGGTCCAGTATCGTGAGGGGAGGGGGGGACCAGTTCCCCTTCCTCGCTGCCTTTTCTTTACCTAGCTTAAGAGCAAAATCAGGTTCCCATTTACAGCTGAGTAGACTGGAACCTGTCAATACCATGAATCGAACCAGGTACCTTTGACTCGAGAGACCAGCGCCCTAACTACTCTGTCAATCGGACGCTCTGTCTGTCTTAGCCGTCTATATTTCTCAGTACAGAATACAAATATCACTAATCATGTGCAGGAAACACAGCAAAGTATAATCTCTTCAGATGTTTCATATGAAAATTCATTACATATTTTCCCCCATTATATGTTACAGAAAAATAGGACTTCCTTTTATGTGAGCATACATTTTCTCTCATCTAAGTAAGAATAGTTACTTATTCGCTTCCCATTTTTCTTTCGGTGATTTCAGTCAATGGTTCACATTTATCGATATCACTTTCGTGGCTTAATTTCTACTGATCTATGGAATGAATGCAGCTTTCATATCTCCCTGGGAAGGAAACACTCATAACAGCTACTGCTGACCCTACACTGTACGCATGTGTCTAAATCAGGGTCTCTCAACCATGGTTCCATGGAACCCTAGGATTCCGCTAGAGGTCGTTAGGGGTTCCGCCAGAGATCATGATGGAAAAAAATACAAATAAAAACAAACGTTGTTTTTTTTTGTTCTTTTAACTTTGTAAGCCGGGCTATGTTAGCGCTCGCACTCATGGGCCGTGACCAAGCAGCCCCGTATGGCAGTGCTCAATAGGATCGTGTTCACTCTTACTTATACCATATTTCATTAGCATCTTGTAGAGTAGATATCTGTGATAAGAATTTTAGGCTTACTTGAATAAAGTAACAAAAAATCAAGGAGAAAATTTTAAAAAAAGGACAAAATGAATTTTTTTCTAATTATACTACTGACTTGCATTATAGTTGATACCATTTGTGGGGATGGGAAACGACACAAAAAAAGTAGGCTACTAAGTTGGTCAAAATAAACAGATGAACAGAAAAAAAATCTATCTCTACTCAAAGGAGCTTTGACAATTATTATTCGATTATTATATTTACAACTTATTGATCAAACTAAGGTACCGTGAGCTGTAAATATAATAATTTTATGCAAGGGTTTCCACGAGACCTGAAAATTATTTCAGGAGTTCCTCCAGGAAAAAAGATTAAGAAAGGCTGGTTTAAATATTCAGTGTGCTTTCGCTTTAGCGATTTTTGAAACCTTTGGTTTCATATGGTGAGGTTGATAGTTCCATGCACAACTGTCACATGAATTATTCCTTACGACATGCATCAGTGTGGCTAAATCTTGGTGTCCTATAACAGAAAAAAAAGCATTTAAAATCGTTTCTACTATTTCAACATAAGGAAGCTACGTAAGCAGTTCCTCCAAAGCCTTCCTGGAAAGGGGGGGGGGGGGGGGGGGGAGGGAACTTCACCAAACAAAGTAAAAAAATATGACAACACACACACACACACACACACACACACACACACACACACACACACACACACACACACACACACACACACACACACACACACACACACACACACACACACACACACACACACACACACACACACACACACACACACACACCACATACTGAGGAAATCTCACGAGCTAGGATTAATGCAAAAGTCGTTTCATTCTAGTGAACTTTATGTGATTATATACGTTTCTGTTCGTAACTGAGTTTAAGTGAGAAACCAAACAAAGTTTCAAACGCCCAGAGGGACAAGACAGTTCCGTTTGTTGTGGACTTTAACGCTTGTCAAATGTTTCTTTTTGTTTAGCTTTAATTGTCGTTCTGCCTGTGCCGCAGGGAAGTCGTACAAGAATTCAAGAAGACAGTGCAAAATCGAAAAAAAAAAAAGTGTAGCGCAGCTTTTGTGGAACAAAATTAAGCGCATGTTTTTCTGTGCTTCTTTGCATGTGCGTATCTGCGTTTCATCTTTTCAATACTTCTGTGAGAGCTCTTCTTGTGTGGAAGAGTTAAAGTTAGGTCAGTGAGAGAGGTAGTTATTTCACGTGAGTTGACGAGCTTTGTGTGTGTGAGAGAGCGGGTGGAAGCTTCGTGAATTAATGCGACGACTCGCGCCTTCATGATATAAACATAATTATTGTATATAACTCTAGCAAACACATCTTTTATTCCCCGCGTTAGCACAAGGTAAGTTTTATTGATATTAGAAACAGTATACTTTGTAAATATAAAATAAAAATGTTCCTTGATCTACAAGAAACAAAAATTCATTATGTATTATGTCTGCTACATTATTTGTGTAGCTCTCATTGCTTATCGGTACACATACACACACATATCGGTCCATCCTGTTGTTAGGTACAGCAATAAATAAAGATATTCTTCTTCTACGATCAGTTTCCTATGCTCAGCAATCTAAACCAGGAGACGAGTTGCCTCCATGAATCCAGTCGTCAGCAGGAGGTCCTCGCGGGTGCCCCACAGTATCTCTTCCACTTTCGTCTCCTGGGGCCAGGTCTGAGCTCTCAAATCGCCAAAGAGAGGGCACGTTTGAATAAAGATATTCAACACAACACATTGTCGTACCCGTATAAATAAACAAAAGAAATGTTCGTAATTATCTTTCAATCAATCAATACCCTTTCGCTCCCCGAGGAGCATAGGCCTTCAACAAACACATGTCAAGTCTTCCTGTCCTGTACCATCCCGTAAAAAAACTTTTTACCAAAAAATTTCAACAAAAATGAACAAATCAAATACAGAATATAATTATCTTTAATAATTTGCCGTTCATGTCTAGATAAACTTCAGGAATTGTCGTAATTGTCTAAATAGACACCAAAAGCGTTCATATTTATCTAAATTATTTTTTTCGTTACTATTCAGCTCGCGCAGGAGCATAGGCCTTCAACAAACGTCTGCCAAGTCCTCCTGTCACGTGCCATCAGCTCAAGATCTGTCCATGTCTTACTCATAATTTCCACAACTGTCTCCAGTTCCCATCTCCATGTGTTTTTTTTAAATCTACCTCTGCGTCTATTATTTTGGGTATTACAGAACAAGGACTACCTAGTAATGCCTCAGTACGTGTCCCATTCATCTTCAACGTCTTCTTTTCCTTTCGTGTTTTACCTCCCTTTGTCTGGTTCTTGTCATCAGTTCCATATAGGTGATCTTGTCGCATAATCTCAAATCTTCTATTCGACGCTTGACCCATGTATGAAAGTTTATAATTTCGTGATTGTTGTGTTTGCTGTTCTCCATCTTTTTTCTTCTTCTTCTTTGGTCCTTGGCCACTGACTAACACAACAATCAGTGACCTGGTGGTATCTTGCAGGGCAGCAATAAACATGTCTCCACCTTTATGGGTTGGCAACAATCTTTCGTATAGTGCCCCACGTTCTAGTTCATACTTCGCATCTCTGCCCCCACAGTTCTCTGACAGGTAGCTTTTGGTCGGCCCCGCTTTCTCTCTCCTTCTGGAGTCCGCTGCATCTCCATGTTTCAGGGTCCGCTGCATCTCCATGTTTCAGGGTCCGCTGCATCTCCATGTTTCAGAGTCCACTGCATCTCCATGTTTCAGGGTCTGCTGCATCTCCATGTTTCAGAGTCCGCTGCATCTCCATGTTTCAGAGTCCGCTGCATCTCCATGTTTCAGAGCCACACAAAATGAATGACGTGATATTTGAGCTGAAGGTTCTTCTTGTGTTGGACTTGATTCGTTTGATCTCTTTATATTTCCCAATGTAATAGAACACCTTTTACCTTTTGTATCCTTATTTTGGGACCGAAGACGCATCAAAAGTGAGGAATGCAGTTAGCGACCCATAGCTTGACTGCTTGCGTCAGGGTCAACAAACCAGAGCTGACCAAGACCCTACTCCACCTCCAAGTGGTGGTCCTGGAAACACTGCAGTCTGGCTGAGAGAGTAGGGATCGAAGAGGAAAGGCAAATCCGGTCCCAAAAAATGCTGTGCTGAAGTCGGATGTGTCCGCCGAAAGGCGCAAATATCGTAGTTACGCTGTAAACGGACACAACGCAACCAACGTCCTTTTCAGGGCGAACGAGGAAGAAGAAGAAGTATCTTTATTTTGACATTACTGTCTGTCCTCCAGCTCTGTCTTTATTGCTGGTTAGATATATGTATGTTTCTGGTCTAGATATCTGTCTATATTGCTGGTTAGATATATGTATGTTTCTGATCTAGATATATGTATGTTTCTGGTCATTTGGAGAAAAGCTAGAAAAAGATGCGGAAGAAAACCAAAAATTGTTCTATAAGACCCTAAAAAACATGAGGAAGGAAAAACAATGCCCTCTGAAATTTATAAAGGACAAGCAAGGCAAAATGCTTACTTCCCCGAAGGAAGTAATGGAAAGATGGAAAGAATATTTCTCAGAACTCCTGGATGGTGAGCATGGTAAAGCATCAGAAATGATAACCACTAGCACAGAAGAGAAAACCAATGATGGTGAAGATGACATAAAGATGGAAGAACTGAAGGCAGCACTGGAGAAAATCAAGATGGGCAAAGCAGCAGGGCATGATGGTATAACACCAGAAATGGTTAAGTACATGGGAGCATCAGACGACCTATTACTCTTAAGGGTCCTACAGGCAGCGTGGTGCAACAAGACCATACCAAAGGATTGGGAGATTGCCATCATAACACCAATTTTCAAAAAGGGTGACAACCGACAATGTGGAAACCACAGAGGCATATCCCTTCTCAGTGTCCCTGGTAAAATCTACTCTAGAATCCTAGAGCAGAGACTCCGATGCCTAGCTGAGCCACAATTGGATGAGGTCCAGTGCGGATTCCGAGCAAACCGAAACACTCAAGACCTAATCTTCACACTCAGACAGCTGAGTGAAAAGGCCCTTGAGTATAAGAGTGAGATCCATCTTTGTTTCATAGATCTGGAAAAGGCGTTTGACAGGGTTCCCTGGAGCAAACTTTGGGACTGTTTGGCAAGGAAGAACATTCCAGCACCTCTGATTCATGCTATACAGAGCTTCTACAAGTCTTGAAGAAATTATGTGAGGACAGCAAACCATAAGTCAGAAGAGTGCAGGATCACTACTGGTGTAAGACAAGGTGATATCCTGTCACCTTATCTTGTCATACTCCTCATGGACGATGTCATCAAGGCATGTAAGGAGAGAACAAGAAAGTATTCAGTGGGGTACTGGAAGATGAGACAGGTCTGTATTTCAGAGCTGGCATTTGCTGATGGTGTTGCCCTGATTGCTAAATCAGAGGCACATCTCCAATCCAACCTGCAAGTCTGGAAGGAAGAGCTGGAGAAGAGAGGGATGGTCATAAGCAGCTCTAAAACAAAATCCATGGTGATATCACGAGAAGAAAGAAGACATCAGATTCAGCTGGGAGAAAAGGTCCTGGAGCAGGTCGACCAATTTAAATACCTCGGAGCTATTATAGACCGAAAGGGAGGCATCAAAGAAGAGTTGGCCACTCGAAAAGCAGCAGCTGGGAGACTTTTTCAGGCCATAAATCGAGGATTCCTCAGCAAGTGAGAGGTTGGTAAGAAAACAAAGATGGCTTTGTATACCGCCCCACTTATGGTCCAAGTCTTCACATTATGGATGCGAGTCATGGGGTGTGGTGAAGTGGGATGTTATAAATATTTATAGGGGACTTAGTGTACTGACTGAGATCAGCTGTGAAGGTATCAATATCTATTAAGAGTAGTGTATTATAGATAACCTTACTTGCTACCACATATCTATATATCTCAGTCAGAATTATTCTGGAATAGTGTGATGACTACGTTAGGTGTCTAGGGTATGTGTATGATGAAGTGTAAGTCACAACAACAGACAGATAAACAATTTAATTTAATCCACTACTCTTGACAACACTGTGACACTCACATACATATAACACTCTATGAGAATATCTTAAGGAGTCACTGATAACTTTTCAAATAACAATATGTATTCATGGTTATCATAAAGGTATATGTGTCCTGATTCAAATACAAAGGAACCAGGAATCACAATCAATTTTAATTACAAGTATATGTACAGACTTTATCAATATGAATATTGTAGTGACATATATTATTAAAATATCCTATGTGTGTCAGTTGTGTAGTGGTAATATGAGGTAATACTGGTTTTGTTTTGTTCAAGCTCTGTTGGTATTTGTCATCATGACTTCAATAGTTTGTCATTTGGGACTAGTATTGGAGATGTTCTCAGTTCCTGATATTAAGACAATTAAATTCCCCTCTGAATGTTATTTTTACAAAGTCATTTCAAGATGAGGGGACATAATGTTGAGCTCAGCTCGCCAATCAGCTTAATCTCAGGGGTTGCGTGATGGCGGCAGGAAAGGACTCCTCTGCTCGAATTCTCCCCTGGGCTCTGGAGACACCTCACTGATAGCTAAAAAGACCAAGGAGTATGCTGTCCGACTCTGGATTCAGCAAAGCTCTGACCAGGTGCTGCTCAGTACCATCAAGACCACGTTCCCTGAAAACAAGAAGGATGTACCTTCTACTTCATAACTAATTGATACTCTAGTTCTACACTGAGCACAATACAACACAAACATTGAGTTCAGAGCGTTAGGCCAACTGTCAGCTTCATCTGAAATACTTTATACCAGCATTACCCTCTTTAATGGTTACCACGCCTCTGCACTTCCAGCATTATTTCTGTCTAATCAATCATACAGGTGTCAGTGTACTATTTGGCCATTCCATGCCGTTTTACTTCCCTCCGACACCCTCTGTTCAGGCTGGAGCATTATAGGCTTTATCTCCTGTTTGCCACTGAACTACACATATATAACAGCTCATAAATTAACAAGTTTACATTCATTTTTCATGTAAAATTTACTGACAATGGTTCAATGCTTTACCATCATTTTTCATGGGGAATTAAACCACAGTTTCGTTGACCTGGTTAGCACATGTATTCTGACACAATTACGTTTTGGCACAAATTTAGGCCCATCTGCAGTTTATGGCCAGGCTTTTATTTAAACACAAATATGAGCTGGCTTACAAGCACTGTAACTGAGTTGCTTTTCTAAGGACTTTTTTTATTCTATCCTGGATGATTTTTCTGGATTTTACATTTAGCTTTTCCTGTTATGTGCAGTATAGCAAAACCTGCTTCAAGTATTCCATCAAGATCCATTTGCTTTCCTTTTCTTGTTTTTGATTTTTAAAGATTTTTTTTTAAAATTATTACCTATTTGGGTTGTGTGTTTGGTTGTTTGGGTGGTGGGTACAACCTTTAGATTTCACCATACTAAACAGGTTTTGGGGTTTTTTTATGAGCGTTTGAGGCACAACTTTGCAATTCATTGTTGTAAATTCTTTATTTACTTTTTTTTACGCTTTTATCAGATCTTTATTTGATTGGTTACCACTGTTGCCCCTATTAATTATCTTTCCAAGGTTTTTGTCTTAGTTTTTGATCCAGGTGTCACGTGAAGATTATGGTTTTTTTCCGTGATATTTTATAATTTTACTTACCTTTTTAATTTTAATTTTTATTTTTTTATGATTGTTTTTTAGTAGGCTTTATCTTTTGTTTTTGCCAACTGAAAATTTGGTGTGTACAGCATTCTATTTTGTACAGGTTAATCAATTTTTTGTTGTTCAATTTTCCTTTTGGTTTGTACTGTAATGATGTCGTTTAATGTTTGTTTTGGTAAGGGATTTCATGGATATTCTGTTTTTATGGTTGATGGAGTTTTTGGTTGTATTTGTTCTTTATTTTGAGTCAAATTTATTACCAATGACAACTAGTTTTTTCTGTAAAAAAAAAAAAAATTGTTGTTTTGATTGGCTTGTATTCCCATTTGCTTTTGGTTTTTTCTTATTTTTGTTTTTATAATTTAACAACGGTATGTTGGCTTCAGGGGCATTTCGTTGGTTTATCAGGGATTATTTGCTTACTAGTGTTGGTATTTGATACTAACGCTCCTAAGTCGGCCGGAGGTAGGGGGGGTGGGGAGTGTGAGGTACTAGCCAATGTTGATGACGCCTGCGGGGTTTCGAAATGTGTTTGGGAATGATTAGTTGTTACCTTTTCACGTCTCCTCACGGTTAACAACGTAACGTGTATTTATTTTTTTAGCCCGAGTTTTTTTTTGTTCAGGTTGTGACTTTTTTGGGGTTGCGATTTCTGTGGCGTTTGGAGTTTACATGGTAGGGTTTCTGGTTTGTTGTTTGTAAGTTTGTTTTTTTTCATTTAATCTTAACGTTATAAATAAATTTTGCGGATGGAGAGGTGGGAAAGTTTACATGCTTTTGTCTTTATTTGGGCATTGCAGGTCACTATTTTTGTTTTGTGGTATTAATTTATTAATTCCTGGTGGGTGCGTAAAACGTGGGTTATTCTTGTTTTTCTAAGCCCCTGTTTGGATGTTTTTTTCCAAATTTAAAAGGAGCACGATGGCTTTCTGTTCCTAATGATGCTTATTTTCTTTCCATGTTTCGAAGATGAGAGCTTTTTTCTTTGTTTTTGTGTTATGTTTTTCTGTCCGTAAGTTTTTTTTTTATTGTTTTTTTTCTTAAAAATCAAATTATTGCATTTTACTTTCGACCGAACGTTTCTAATGAAGGATATACTAAACGGGGGAAGGGGTTATTTTTGAATTTATCACGTGAAAAATTGTTACCTTTTAAGTCTCCGAACAAAAATAGTTTCTTTCTAGCCCTCCAATCGTGGTTAGTGCTCGTTGTTGCCGCTTCACAATCAATTTGGAGTTTACATGGTGGGCTAATTCTGTAACATTTTTTTCAAAACACGTTATAAATTTTATTATGACAGATAATGCATGCGTTGTTGCTCCCCACATTTTAGTTTGTGGGTAATTATTGAATAATTTGCTATTTGAGGGGAAACGGTGCTATTCTTGGTCCAAGCCCTAAGGAACCCAAATATCCCAAGTTATTAAAAGAGCTACGACTACTTGGCTGCGTTTCAAAATATGGCGCGAAGCGTGTTTAGTGTTTGGCTTTCTGCCTCTCCCTTCTCGCTATCCTTTTGTCCATCTGTCTTTTGATCTTGGTAACATAGTGTAGAAAAAGACATGAATGGAATTTAAAATTTAGGTCAACTTGCATATTTCAAGGTTTTTCTTAGAAAGGCAGCACATTTTATTGTGTGTTTGGGAAACGCGTGTATGTTGCAGAAGGCCTTTAATATCAACGTGAAACGTTACAATTTGCATACGCAGTAGAAAACAAGGGGATTTCGAGTACAGTCATTGTGACAGCACTGTTCTTTACCATTCTTCTTCCTTTATTTATTATATGTATTTATTAGGCTTTATATTTACTTGATAATTTATATATGTGGATTAGAATATTCCACGACAATGGGCAATGACTACAACCCACAAAAGCCAGATCCAAACCTCAGAAAAGAAGTATCTGAGGAAGGTGGTTGAAGTAACAAGAACAGACATGGTCCGCAACCAGACGATACGTCAAGGTCTAAAATCCCACCCCATGCAGACCCAAGTAGAACAGTCCCAACTGAGATGGTTTGTCCATGTCTGCAGAATGGGAGAAGATCGGCTACCACGACACGCATGGGAAACAAAGAGCCAGGGATCCAGACCCCCAGGACGACACAGAGTCCGCTGGGAGGACAACATTAGACAATCTTTGAAGGACCGAGGACTAGAATGGAACCAGGCCAGGAGGAAGACAGCCGATAGGATAGTCTGGTGCTCTCTCTTCCAAACGTCTACATCTCACGGTAGAAGGGGAACGACTAAGTAAGTAAGTAAGTATGTTTCTGGTCTAGATATATGTATGTTTCTGGTCTAGATATATGTATGTTTCTGGTCTAAATATATGTATGTTTCTGGTCTAGATATATGTATGTTTCTGGTCTAGATATATGTATGTTTCTGGTCTAGATATATGTATGTATCTGGTCTAGATATACGAATGTATCTGATCTAGATATATGTATGTATCTGGTCTAGATATATGTATGTATCTGGTCTAGATATATGTGTGTATCTGGTCTAGATATATGTATGTATCTGGTCTAGATATATGAATGTATCTGATCTAGATATATGTATGTTTCTGGTCTAGATATATGTATTTATCTGGTCTAGATATATGTATGTATCTGGTCTAGATATATGTATGTATCTGGTCTAGATATATGTATGTTTCTGGTCTAGATATATGTATTTATTGGTCTAGATATATGTATGTATCTGGTCTAGATATATGTATGTTTCTGGTCTAGATATATATATGTTTCTGGTCTAGATATATGTATGTTTCTGGTCTAGATATAAGTATGTATCTGGTCTAGATATATGTATGTATCTGGTCTAGACATATGTATGTTTCTGGTCTAGATATATGTATGTATCTGGTCTAGATATATGTATGTTATCTGGTCTAGATGTATGTATGTATCACTTTTCCCTGTTAATTGTTTGACCTAATTGCTGTGATCTCTCAGCGAGTATTTCTATTCTGTCTTGCACCTGGTTACGGTTGCTGGGCAGAAGAACAAGATCTTCCACAAAATCTATATCGTCAAGCAGTTTGTATAAATAAACATAGGAAATGGTAGTATTAGTATAAACAACCGCAAGAAATTGTCGAACGTGTATCAATTAAACACAAGCTTACTTACCAGGGAGCCGCGGTAGCATAGTGGTTAGTGCACTGGCTTCCTAGCTCAGTGGTCTATGGTTCGATCTCCAGATGAGGTGGGATTTTTTAAGGCCGCAAACGGCTCCCAGCCCCAACTGGGTACCAGAGCAACTTCTGAGAAGGTTAAGGCGGCCGGCGTGATGCTGACCACATCACCCCTAGTGTGCCGATGGTCAAGAAAATATGGGCCTAACACCATTTTCCCAATATGCCTCAATATGGGCGTGTAACGGGATCCTTTACCTTTACATTTACTTACCTACTTAGGCGTTCCTTTTCTACATTGGGGTGGAGAGGTTTGCCAGAGTCACCGTCATACATCTTATTAACTGTCTTTAGCCTGGCTTCAGTCTAGGGCTCGGTCCTTCAGGGAGTGTCTGATATTGTCCTCCCAGTGAACTCTGGGAAAGTAAACTCAAGTAATAGTCACAATTGTATAGATAACCAAAAGTGACGTATTTGTATTACCCAACATGCTCATTTTGAAAGACAATCAGGAGCCGCGCTGGTGTATTGATTATCACACTGCGCTGGCGATCGGGTGATCCAGGTTCAAGTCCGGGCGTGAACATTTGAATGACTGTCGTCGACCGGGACTTGGACTGGATTAATTCGAGACCTGGGGAAGACATTTGAAGGAGTGTCGTCGACCAGGGACTGGCGGCTCCTGAACCGACCCAGCTCTAATGGGTACCCTCCGAAGACGGCGAGTATCTGCCTGAATGGCGAGTGGACACCTGTCAGTGTACAGGGAAAAATCAGTCTCAGGTTAGATATACTAACCGGAGATTCTCGCCTCGAGTAATAGCGGGTGTACGTTAAAAAAAAAAAAAAGAAAGACTATCAGCAGGATAATATGTAAGTTGAGCAAAAATTGAAAAAAAAAAGTTGATTATGAAAATATGATACACGATGCCAGTTAACTAATTCAACAATAATTCATTTATTTACTTCTTCCAGATACAGCGAAATGAACAAACTCCAGATCTCCATCTTAGTTGCTCTTCTATCGCTCCTCCTTGTAACTCTTTCGCATTCAGCGGCCATCGCGGAAGCAGCAAGGTGAGATTTTTTTGTCAATGTCTAGTCAGTGTTTATTCTAACAACCAAACTATCGCTTCTGTTTCCCTAAACTGGCAATCATGATTGTCCCTGCAGTTAGATTTGATATATCTTTTCAGTCTGACTTCTTTTCTTCTCCTCCTTTGCCTTACTCTGTACTCATTGTAATATTTTTATTTTATTGATTCTGCCCTTGAGTGCGTTAGTACTGCTTTATTCCATCATCTCCATTTTTTTGCAAACAGTGGATTGAGTTTATAAATAGACGTCATATAGTTTAATCTATCACACTACACATTCTAACTATCATCATAATCTATCATCCTCTCTTAGAGTTAACAATCTGGATCATCATGAAAAATGTAATTTTAACGTGCTACTTTCTTCACTTAGTACCACAACTTTGAAAACGTTTTGGAGTGGAGATGGAATGAAGCAGAACTAAGGCTAAACTCTACTTACCTGGAATCTTTGTAGAGACACAGAAAGAATAATATTATCGTAAAAGGCGATACTATAAGACATGACATGTAGCTGCCAACTTCATCCTGTAAAACAAACTGCTACATAAGTCACAGCTTGAAGAGCACATGAAAACTTTGATGCAGGCTTCAAGCTGAGGTGCTCTAAGCTACATAAGGGGCAGATAAGGGAAATAATGATGAATATTGCGACTTCTGTTCTTAAGTCCCTTGATATTCATACGTTTAGTATTATAAGTATTTTAAATTGATAGGAGTATCATGTGTTTTCTCGCATTTCGCTTTTATCTCAATTGTTTGTTTTTTCTAAAGCGTTCACGTTGGACATGTTACGAGAAGAGGAAAATTGTAATCTTTGTGACAACATTAACGCTTTAAGTGAACAAAATTGTTACAGGATAACAAAGAGAAAAGACACTGGATAATTTAGAATGATTACCCCAAGCTGGACTTAGTATAGTGAATTCTCTAACACTTCACCACTCTACGACATTATCTGTTACAGGATTACCGTTACTTTTTTTTACATTGAAAGTAGCCAAGAATAGAAATGATAAACAGCGCGGGGGACGGGAGTTTGTGAAGAGACATGATCAACTATCCTGGCCGCACGGGTATTTTAAGAAGAAGAATGGATCTTTTGACATTTCCAAATCACTTTATTTGTTTTATTGTGTGTGATGAGAAGAGAAACACTCGAAAACTTGTTTACCATTATTCATTTAAAAACAAAATGACAGATAGATAAACAGAGAAAGGCAGAAAGAAAAGATAATGTATAGCTTGACACCAGGACGTGAGAGGAGGCCAGTAACAGAACTCATAGACGGCATAACACACAAAAAAAGTTAAAGCTATGTCGAGACATTGTCACCTTGCAGTCAGGTGTGACGAGATCACCAATGTGGAACTGAAGGCAAGGAGTATTTGATAAAGTGTGTTCTGGTTATTTGTTTTGTGTATTCTGTGTGTAAGTGAATTTGGTTTTTCCCATTCATCTGGTATTTTCATTGATATTTGAAATATCCCTGATATTAGATTTATTTTTTTTAATAACTGTGAACTTGTATAAGGTGATAAATATCGAGATGCTGTCACGTAAAAAGCTCAGACAGTGCAGACTTCACTGGCTTGGCCATGTCCGCCGCATAGACGATGTTCGCCGCATAGACGATGTTCGCATCCCCAAAGATATTTTCTGCGTACAACTGGCAGATGGCAAAAGAACACCCGGTCAACAGCAGCGGAGGTTCAAAGGTGTGTGCAAGAGAGACATTAAAACATTGGACATCAATTCAGCAACCTGGGAAAATGAAGCTGCCGACGCACCAAGTGGCGATGCTCCACACGGCGCCATCTCAGATAATGCAAAAAGAAGCTTTCACAATAGCAGAAGAGAAAAGAACACGCTGAAAGGAACATCAGGCAGGAAAGCAGTTGAGGAATATCACCTCAAGAGCGCATCATCCCCATAGTCAGTTATGACGGGAGGGGGGGGGGGCGGCTACTGAGCTTTTCATCAGGCCCTCCTGTAGCTGCTGGTCTCCCCTCCCCTCCCCCCCCCCCCCATTTTGTTTTTGGTTTGTTTTCGTTGTTTGTCATAAGCGCTATGTTCGTTGATCACACTGTATCCTTTATTAAACATGCAGGTATTTCTTGCACGATGTTCTCACTCTAAATTTTATTCTGACTTTCGATAACTGAAGTTCCCGGACGAAACGCCAATCTGCAGATGTAAGGACGGCGGAATATTTGGCCTGGATTGCACTCGGTGGAAAAGTTCCATCCCAGGGCTGTGAACTTGTAGCGTGTGGTGTTGTTGATGTCCATGCCAGGTCTGGCGACGTCAGTTGTCCATGTGTACCGTGCATGACGTCGTAGACAATTATTTGTGTTACGCATGGCGTCATTCATGTTTTGTTGAGGTCACTTCGGTGTTGAGCTTGTCTCTAATGACGTCATCATGTTTTGTGTAGTTACAGTTTTGTTTGTGACGTTCCAGAGCTTCTCTAGACCTGGGCGGATTTCGTGTTGATTTTGCAATATGGCGTTAAAGTATGTGCTTGTGTTCTGCATGAAACATACCTACACAGCGCCACGGATTATGTGTTGTGTTTAACCCAAGGTTATAGCATACGCGCACCTCCATTTAAGAAAAAAAATTACTTTGCAAGATATAAACTCTGATCCATCTATTTATTGTAACGTGATATGAAATTATTTGTATATTCTATATCAATGTTGTTCATGTAATTTTATTGATAAAACTTGCATTTTTATTATGTCTACTAATAGAAGTACATACATAATGTGCTTCCCAGATTTCGATGGGAAAACAAAATGCACTGATTCCATCTGGCATATCGTAAAAGGGGAGGTTGTCCACATGCTGGCAAACTTATAATGTACAGCAATCTGTTACAGGAAGCGGTTTGAAAACAGGCTTCCAGACTGAAGGCCAACTATGTTGTATATATACTGTATATATATGTATATATATATATATGTATGTATATATATGTATGTATATATATGTATATATATATATATATATATATATATATATATATATATATATATATATATATATATATATATATATATATACATATATATATATATATATATATATATATATATATATATATATATATATATATATATATATATATTTTTTTTTTTTTTTTCTTAACCAGCAGCACTTGGGCTTTCAGCCCTTCGGCCCAATGACATGTCATTGCGAGGCTGGGGAACCTGAGGACTTTCCTTCCAACCCGGTCAGGAGCTTCGCTCCTTCCCATCCACAGAGGGTTTATCACAGGAGCCGTTCAGGCTATTCAGTCAAATTTCCGGCCGTAAACATTTCTTCAAACGCCGACGCCCGGGTTTGAACCATGAACACCTGGTCGCCAGTACAACGCCGAAGCCATTACACCAGCGCGGCTCCCATATATATATATATATATATATATATATATATATATATATATATATATATATATATATATATATATATATATATATATATATATATATATATATATATATATATATATATATATATATATATATATATATATATATACACCCACACACATAGACCTAGTTATTCATGCAAAGTACGTAAGTTGTTTGATGTATTTAGCGCTGAGAAGATTGGAAGCCATATATTGCTGGTATTTTAGGATGAATGTAGCATGTCCCATATAACTTATCATTACGTCAAATCATACCTTACGCATGAACCAATTCCTGTCTTGTTAGTAGGTTTTGTGTTGATTTGACTTAGCACGTGTAATGTGTCAGTTCTGGTGTGTTAAATATGTTGCAACATTAATGCAGGTCAACTTAAAGTGTGTGACATCTTTTGAATATTTCTAGCAGAAGGATGGATTGTCCATTCAGCGTGTGCAGCAGAAACAAGAACAACCAGTATTTTATTCATCCTCCTAACATTGATGAACTAACAGCTGCAAATAAAATGATCTGAAACATTAAATTATAAAGAACAACAACAATAACAAATATATATATATATATATATATATATATAGTGATTATATTTGTCATTTGATTACGAAGCTAACAGGAAGAAGTTAACCCAGGATATATGAAAAGACGGGGCGAAGAGTACTTTAATGAAATACAAAGACCCAGACCTCACTCTTACGGAAAAAAAGAAGCGAGCATTTTTATATATATTTTTATGCGCGGTTTAACGATATTATTGTAGAAGAAAGGTGAAGAAGAGCAACCAGATCATTCAGCAGCACTAGACAGGCGGGTTACCCTGGCTTCACGACGAAAAGGTGCAAAGCTTCTAAGAAAAACTTGACAGTGAAATCGCAAAGGGTACAAAATTCGCTTAGCACTCGTGCGGGATTAAAGGAATCTTAAATCAGTTGCTTATTGTGTAAAGAAGACGGGAAAAAAAGGCAGAGGATTTCTATAGAAAACTCAAAACTGCAGTGAAATACGGCAGCGTTTTAAACATAAATTTGACGGAATTTCATAAATTTAATGCAAATTAACGTTTCTATGATTCGTTTGCAGAGAAACTCACTCGAACATTTCAATTATTATATCAGTCGTGAGATTTTGATATGAAAACTATTTGACTCACGTTCTCAAACCTCTGATTGTCCTAACCAATCATCATTTCTCTTTTTCTCACATGACCATTCACCGGTCACTCTAACACACACGACTCTAATCTCTAACTGTCAATTCATTCACACCATAACTGCACTGCACGTAATTAACTTCTACCATGTAAGATATATTCCATCAGGAGCACAGATTCACAAAATCCGCACAAAACCTATTGTGATAGCCATGAATACGTTGATGTTTTAATTTCACAGAGTTAGAAGATCCTCTGCTGATCAAAGAATAGCAGAGTTGCAAGCACTTCTAGCTCTGGCCGGAAGTAGAAGCCGCAGCAGAAATGTCGTTGCGCACGGGCTTTTTGACCCGGATGTAATGTAGGTACTTCCTGTCTGCCGTACGCCACAAGAGCACGTCCTGTTATTTGCCGAGACCTGACAGCCGGTGAAGTAATTGTCACGTGTTTCCACTTTGACCTGCTTTGGCGGTCAACTTTGGACGCCATGTTTCAGGCGTTTTCTATGTTTGTTGCCAACATCATTGTCTTTCTGCCGCACTTCTTTTTTATCTCCACAAGCCAGCTTCTTCTCTCCTGCACTAACGTCTTTTAATATGTCGGCCTTCATGTAGTCTCTCTATGTATCCTTCGTTATTGTACACCCGGCAAGTCGCTCGGCATGTTTGAACATTTTAAAACATTTCTGAGTCAAATTCAATATTGCTCCATGACAGATTTATTTGTAAATACGGAGATTCTTATGAATGAGAAGTTCATTATCAAACAGAAAAAAAAATTAATATTATAATTTTTCAGAATATACTCATATAACAAGTCGAATATTGAGGTATAAATGCCTTCGTTAGCTGGCTAATACAAGAATGCCGAATGTGATGAAACTAATAAAATCTAAACAATACAGGGTGAAACAAGGATAAAGACAAACAAAGTTATTTAACTAAGTAGATTCGTGGGTTCTTTTGTGTTAATAATTCTTGTTTTTATGCACTGACGAAGACATTTATACCGAAACTAGGGTCATATTGTGGCATATAAAGATAGATAAATAGATAGATGGATGGATAGATAGATAGACAGACAGACAGACAGACAGACAGACAGACAGACAGACAGACAGACAGACAGATAGATAGATAGATAGATAGATAGATAGATAGATAGATAGATAGATAGATAGATAGATAGATAGATAGATAGATAGATAGATAGATAGATAGATAGATAGATAGATAGATAGATAGATAGATAGATAGATAGATAGATAGATAGATAGACATAACAATGACAAACTTATAATGTAAGCAAAATATACTACATGTTTGTTATGAATGTCATCTACGTTATATATTTTCTGTTTACATGTGGTCACGTGGACAAAGTGTATCACTGTATATTAACATAATGTAACAAGTTAATTGTTTATTGTATGTATGAGCATGCAGGTATCATGTTGATCCTCATCAGGTAGGTAATTATACTTTGCTACTCTGGGGATCGGAGTGGCTAAGACGTATGACTTCCGCCTCTAATTCTAAAGGTACAATGTTTCATCCCAGTATTGGGAATATCAATCAATCAATCAATACTCTTTAGCTCCCCGAGGAGCATAGGCCTTCAACAAACACATGCCAAGTCTTTCTGTCCTGTGCCATCCGCTCAAGTTCTTTCCATGTTTTCCTCATCATTTTCACCTCTGTTTCCAGTTTTCTTCTCCATTTGTTCTTTGGTCTACCTCTGCCTCTCTTTCCCTGTGGATTCCAGAACAAGGACTGCCTTGTAATGCTATCAAAGGGTCTCCTCAGTGTGTGTCCTATCCATCGCCAGCGTCTTCTTCTCAACTCTTGTTTCACTGACACTTGTCTGGTTCTTGTCTGGTTCTTGCCTGGTTCTTGTCTGGTTCTTGTCTGGGTTCTTGTCTGGTTCTTGTCTGGTTCTTGGGAATATAATTGATGGACATTTTTTAAATCCAGAACCAGTTGTTCCTAATGATTCAAACTCCCCCATAATCCCCTGGGTAGTGAGATCGGGTGCCTAGCCTACTTGGGTAAGGGCGGAAAATAGATGATCCCGTGTGCAAGTTAAAAATCCCTCCGCAGTTGGAAATCGTAAACAATAGGCCATACGGCCACATTTAAAAATAAGGGAACCTACCCACCACAAAAATATTTATAAAATGTGTGATTCATGTATACACACATTGGGATCCTCGCCGGTGCTACGGAGTTCGTGTATTGTGATGATGTTTGAGGTAGCATTACTTCTATTTTGTCTTTGCCTCCACTGACACCCCATGTAACGTCATAGGGTATATATCTGCACTCATTGTATCATTAGAGTAGATATTCACTCTAGCTCACTGTACTATCGAATCACTCACCCATTCGTCGTGTCACATAATCTTCCACTATTTCTCTACATCTGTTTTCATTCCATCTGCCTCACTTTCAAGAACTTAAACTTTTTCACTCACTTGCTCTTATTCTACGTATTCTCTCCAGAACGTTGTCTCCATTACACTCACTTGTCACTTTGGCACTTTCTCTCATACAGATCTCACAAAGTTTAGCTTACAGTCATTTAACTTTCTCCCACACACCTCACTAATTGTTTGTATCCTGCACTCTTTTAAACCTTCAATCTCACGAACCTCATGAAATAAGCCTACTTGTCACTATTTTAACTTTCTCTCAGAATAATCTTATTAAATTCCTCGTTCAAATTCTCACCCGCATTCTCTGCTACTCATTTGTACTCACAGTCTCGCAGACTCTTACTCTATATCTTTCTCCTACATCTTCAAACTTTCTGACTTAATCTGTCTTTTTTCCTTCACTCACTCCCACATATCTATCTATCTATCTATCTATCTATCTATCTATCTATCTATCTATCTATCTATCTATCTATCTATCTATCTATCTATCTATCTATCTATCTATCTATCTATCTATCTATCTATCTATCTATCTATCTATCTATCTATCTATCTATCTATCTATCTATCTATCTATCTATCTATCCATCCATCCATCCATCCATCCATCCATCCATCCATCCATCCATCCACCCACCCACCTCTATCTATCTATCTATCTATCTATCTATCTATCTATCTATCTATCTATCTATCTATCTATCTATCTATCTGTCTGTCTGTTTGTCTACCTACCTACCTACCTACCTACCTACCTACCTACCTACCTACCTACCTACCTACCTACCTACCTACCTACCTACCTACCTACCTACCTACCTACCTAACTTATCTGCTCCTTCACGTAGATGTATTCAATGTTAAAATGTAAGATTGTATTAAATGTTAAAATGTAAGATTGTATTCAATGTTAAAATGTAAGATTGTATTCAATGTTAAAATGTAAGATTGTATTCAATGTTAAAATGTAAGATTGTAATCAATGTTAAAATGTAAGATTGTATACAATTTTATGTTCAAAGTGGAAAGAAGAAAAGAGATCCCCAGTATGTACCAATCTCTGAGGAGGAAAGATACAACCTTCTGAAAGCCCTGATCCAAAGAGCAGCGCTAGAAAACGCTTCGTCATAGGTCAGTAAAGACACACATTTTGGTTAAATACCAATAAAAATCTTTGTTATATTTCAGCTACCTATTTATAGCGATGTGACTAATTGTAATATTTTTCATATCTACACCTTTCGTAAATAGAAGCTTGAGAAAAAAAGAAGAACTGAAGCGGTATGACACGATCACCAATGTGAAACTGATGACAAGAACCAGAAACGTCCCAAAGCGACAAGAGATGATAATCAGAGGCGTATGCGATGGGTAGGACACACAATGAGGAAACCTGTTGCAAGCATTACAAGACCGTCTTTCCTGTGGAATGCCCAAAGACAGAGAGGTAGAAGGAAACCACAGAACACACGGAAAACAGAACTGCAGATAAAACATGAAACGAGTGAGGAAGACATGGACATGTAAAGACATCGACCGGATCGCAAAGACAGGGAAATCTTGGCATAAGTTTTTGTTGAAGTCCTATGCTCCATGGGGTGCTGAACTGTGATGGTGGTGATGATAGTATCTACATAATAACATCATCATCATGTGACGTATTCTCTCCAGAACGTTGTCTCCATTACAGCTGCTCTGAACGCATCCCGATTCTGGGCAAGTCGACCTGCATCAACCAAAGACAAGTTTAGACTCTCTGTGATGTCCTGGGTCCACCGTCGTCTGGGTCTACCCCTTCCCTTTTTTCCAGGGACCATGCCTTCCATTACTAATAATATTTATAAATTACAAAATAATATAATTTCGTATATCTTATTGTACAGGTAATAGTTTTCGTAGTTAATAATAAAGGCATAATGAAGATTTTTGTATGGAAAGGATAGTAACAGTAACAATACTAGTTATAGTAGTAATAGTAACAATACTAGTTATAGTAGTAAGAGTAACAATACTAGTTATAGCAGTAATAGTAACAATACTAGTTATAGTAGTAATAGTAGTTGCTGTGTTATTAACAGCAGGGCCGTTTCCAGGAGCGTGTCAATGGGACCCCTGGCTAGGGCACCAGCCTCACAGGCGCAAAAACCGTCCCACATTAAAACATAAACACAAAGAATCAATCGTAGATGACAATATCGTATTTAATTAATGATGCTTAGTTTGAGTGTTTTAAAACATTAGTTTGAGAATAGCACAATACAATGTTAGAAGAATTTCGGTACTTATATATATATATATACGAGGGGCGTTCAGAAAGTAATGCACCACATCGTTTTTCTCAGCTAATAATGTAGATAGAAGCATGAAATTTTGTACACTTCAAATATGGCTTGTGCCAATTGTGTGCACCAAATTGCACTACAACCAGCCAAATAATACGGCTGCCCTAAACCGTTGAAGTGGAGCATGTTAGCAACTTGCGTTATAAACAGCGAATTGTGATAGAATTTCTCGTTGCAGGGAAGGAAACTGTTGTGAATATTCACAAGCGTCTATGTGATGTGTATGGAAGTTTTGCAGTCGACAGGAGTACAGTCAGTCGCTAGGTTCAGAGAATCAAAGAATCAGGAAGTGGAGATACGGAGCTGCTTGATCGGCCGCGCTGTGGACGTCCTGCCACAGCCACCAACTCAGAAATGTTGAAATGCGCTGAGGGCATTATTCTTACTGATAGGCAAATCACTACTCAACAATTGACCTTACAGCTGTCAGTCAGCATTGGTAGTGCAAATGCAGTTATAAAAACTCTCGGATTTTCTAAGGTTTGCGCAAGATGGGTTTCTCGAAGTCTCACAAATGACCACCGATTGCAAAGGAAAGCAATTTCTTCTGAATTGTTGGAGCGTTTCAATGCTGATGGAGAGAACTTGTTGGCTAAGATCGTTACAGGTGACGAAACCTGGGCATATCATTTTGAACCTGAGACAAAAAGACAGTCAATGGAGTGGCATCATCCGCAATCACCAAGAAGAAAGAAATTCAAGACAATTCCTTCAGCTGGAAAGGTCATGATCACTGTCTTTTGGGACATTGAAGGTGTGATTCTTGTGGACGTTATGCCAAAAGGAGAGACAATCAATTCATAAGCTTACATTAAGACATTGAAAAAACTCAATCAACGTTTTCACAGAGTTCGGCGCACAAGAATCCACCAGACCTGCTTCTTTTTCACGACAATGCGCGCCCTCACACAAGTCTGGCAACACGGGAAGCAATCACCAAATTGGGTTGGACTGTACTACCCCATCTACCCTATAGTCCCGATTTGGCACCCTCTGATTTTCATCTATTTGGTCCACTTAAAGATGCACTCCGTGGGACAAGGTTTGAAGATGATGAAGGAGTGATTCATGCAGCGAAGAAATGGCTACATGATCAAGACAAAATCTGGTACAGGCTAGGAATACATGCACTTGTTTCGCGCTGGCATAAAGCCGTACAAGTTGATGGGGATTATGTTGAATAATACCGATGTTTACATGACATATCCATGTATATTGTATATAAATTTCATGCTTTTTGAATAAACAGCTCCTGAGAAAAAAACGATGTGGTGCATTACTTTCTGAACGCCCCTCGTATATATATATATTTATATATATATATATATATATATATATATATATATATATAATATATTTTATTATATATATATTATATAAAATATATATATATATATATAATATATATATATATATATATATATATATATATATATATATATATATATATATATATATATATATAGGTAGAACTGCACCCTCAATCATGTCGTACAAGCAGTGCCGGATTAAGGCCAACTGATGCCCTAAGCAAAGCCCAACTGAGCACCTATGGGTTTGCCTGGAGTGCAATGAGGTCAATTCTGATTAACAATTAACAATTAACAACAATGGTGCCCCAATCGACCCTTCCATTGCTTAACAGACAAGACGTTAAGACTCAATAAGTGCTGAAGGTGAAAAAAAGAGATTGAAAACTTAATTTTCTTTCATGCTAGATCCCACTGCTATTTTAAATAAAAACTGGTTTGAAACAAAAGTTAATTTAACAATAAATAGCAGTAAGCAATATAAGCACATTGTTTACTTAAAACCAATGCAACAGAAAAAAATGCAAATTTTCCATACTGTTTTATGCATTTCTTAATGAAATTGTTACAAGGGACAAAATGCAAATACAAATATTTATTGAAAACGGTTTTTAATCACTCCCCCCCCCTTCCCCCCCTTCCCCCCCCCCCCCCCATTCCCCCACAGATTACAAGGCAAAATAAGTTCTGATTTTACCTAATAATATTGTCACGGATTGCCTCCCCTTGCTCTGCATTAGTGGTCCAACAGTGGCCAAAACTCAAGAGTAACTAATGTGGGTCTTTAAGGTATCTACCTTCGCACACGATTACTCTTGGCAGAGTTGTAGATAGAAGGATAATGATGCTTCTACCTCGAGGGAGTTTCCATAAGATATTTCAGAAGTCAAGACCAATGATGAATGAGTCTTAGCATGTTAACTTTATATCTGACCCGCCGCCTTTTGTGCACGGTTATCTTATAATAGCTCGTAAGCCCCCCAGCTAAATTCCTCTTATTAGCTCGGTATCTTTATATATATATATATATATATATATATATATATATATATATATATATATATATATATATATATATATATATATATATATATATATATATATATATATATATATATATATATATATATATATATATATATATATATATATATATATATACACATATATATACATGTATATACATGTATATATATATATATATATATATATATATAATTGAGCATTAAATTTGTAAATTTGACAAATTCTTAGTTGAATTAATCATTACAGAGAGAAAGGCATATGTATGATCCAGAACTTCTAGTATACATTCATATATATATATATATATATATATATATATATATATATATATATATATATATATATATATATATATATATATATATATATATATATATATATATATATATATATATATATATGAATAAATACTAGAAGTTCTGGATCATACATATGCCTTTCTCTCTGTAATGATTAATTCAACTAAGAATTTGTCAAATTTACAAATTTAATGCTCAATTACTTTGAATCAAATGTAAATCAGTATGACTGGTGATTATGACAAATAATTAGGTTTCTTCATCAAAAAGTTTTTAGGCTTGATGAATTTTGAAAAATAAATTTCGGTTGTTTTGTTGGCCTGTTAAAATTGTGACTTGCCAAAATGCTGAAGTGCCGATGCTTCCTTTCCGTAGATTCGTCTCTGTGGTAAGGACTAGAATGGAACCAGGCCAGGAGGAAGACAGCCGATAGGATAGTCTGGCGCTCTCTCTTCCAAACCTCTACACCTCACGGTAGAAGGGGAACGACTAAGTAAGTAAGGTGATGGCACGTTTCCAGATCAGTTCAGGAAGTAACCGCTCCGGGTCAAGGCAAGAATCTTTAGGTGTCGATTTCAAGCTTCGAACCATAGTCTAGAATTCCAGTAAATGGTCTCTACGGGTCGTACCACAATTAGTCGGGTCGCCTCGTACTAGTACCACGAACTCAATAATTGAGAAATCTTAGACTTCTTGCTCAGTAGAACAGTCTTGGCAACTTAATACATGTCTGTAGTATTATTTCTATTTTAGAATCCCTCTGTGACTTGTGAGTGGTCATGTAGAATTCCTGGTTCCGTATTAATGTTGGTGAGTTTTCTTACCTCTTCATACTCCTTATGGACGATGTCATCAAGGCATGTAAGGAGATAACAAGAAAGTATTCAGTGGGGTACTGGAAGATGAGACAGGTCTATATTTCGGAGCTGGCATTTGCTGATGATGTTGCCCTGATTGCTAAATCAGAGGCACATCTCCAATCCAACCTGCAAGTCTGGAAGGAAGAGCTGGAGAAGAGAGGGATGGTCATAAGCAGCTCTAAAACAAAATCCATGGTGATATCACGAGAAGAAAAGAAAACATCAGATTAAGTTGGGAGAACAGGTCCTGGAGCAGGTCGACCACTTTAAATATCTCGGAGCTATTATAGACCGAAAGGGAGGCATTTAGGTAAATATAAAGCCTAACAAATAAAATTAATAAAGAGAAGAGCAATGGGAAAACGACAGTGCTGTCACAAAGAATGTACTCGAAATCCCCCTTGTTTTCTGCTTCGTCTGCAAAGTGTAACGCTTTCACGTTGATAGTAAAAGCTTACTGTATTATACCCGCTTTCTTCAATGAAACGTGTGCTGCATTTCTAAGAAAAACATTGAGACGTACTGCGTAATGACCTAAATTAATCCTAACATTAATTATATTACGTTACCAAAACGAACGAACAGATGGACAAAAGGATAGCGAGAGGGGAGGGCTGAAAATCAGGAACGCATGCAACACGCGACGCGCGATATACAAATGCTGGCATCACGCGTGTAAGTCTACAAGCACTAACTTTTTCAGACGGACAGTGATAAAATACACTACCCTTTCCCAGAGTTAGGTTTATAAATCATAACAGACTCTTATTAGAAAAGATAACAATAGATGGGTTTACGTTTGAACACATAACAGTACCCAGACAGCACATCTTCCAAACAGGAGGTAGAAGAAATTGCATATTTTGAACGCAGCCACGTAGCTCCTTTAAATTAGTATTTTTGGGTTCCTTAGGGCTTGCTGACAAATAATATGTAAAACGTTACGCAAATAGTCCAGGAATTAATAAATTATACCCAAAATAAAATATTGGGGGTGCCTGACAGCATAAAATCATTTCTGCTCATAAGATTTTTTTTTTAACGTGTTTGAAAAAAATTTACGTTACAGAAATAGCCTACCATGTAAACTCCAAATTGATTGGAGCGCAACAAATGAAAGCCTAACCACGATTGGTCGGGCTATAAATACTATCTTGGTTGTTAGGGGAGACGGGAAAAGATAACATTTTTTCAAACACTTGTCGAAACGTGGCTCATTGGCCAGTCTCGCTGATATACACACTTGGGAGCGTTAGTTCGAAACCACTTGTTTAAATACACTTGATAAAGCATCAGTGCGTTGAAGCCAGCTTATATTTGGCTCATTAAAAGCCTGGAAGATAAGCAGAAGGAAATTTGTGCCAGTTTGTGCCAGAATTCATTGCTAATCAACGTATCTGTGTTATTCGTATGAATTGTGGTAAGCTTGAACCATTTAATATCTTTTAATGAAAATTGAATGTGAATTGTTGATTTATGCCTGTATATATATGTGTAGTTCAGTGGCAAACGTGAGGTAAAGCCTAAAATGCTCCAGCCTGAACAGAGGGTGTCGGAGAGAAGTAAAACGGCATGGAATGGCCAAATAGTACACTGACACCTGGATGATTGACTAGAAAGAAATAATGCTGGAAGTGCAGAGGCGTAGTGACCATTAAGGATGGTAATGCTGGTATAAAGTATTTCAGATGAAGCTGACTGTTGGCCTAACGCTCTGAACGCAATGTTTGTGCTGTATTGTGATCAGTGTAAAAGAGAATATAAATTAGTTATGAAGTAGAAGGTACATCCTTCTTGATTTCAGGGACAGTGGTCTTGATGGTACTGAGCAGCATCTGGTCAGAGATTTGCTGAATCCAGTGTCGGACAGCATACTCCTTGGTCCTTTTAGCTATCAGTGAGGTGTCTCCAGAGCCCAGAAGAGAATTCGAGCAGAGGAGTCCTCTCCTGCCGCCATCACTCAAGATAAGCAGAGTTGGCCAGCTGAGCTCAACATTATGCCCCCTCATCTTGAAATAACTTTATAAAAATACTATTCAGAGGGGAATTTACTTATCTTAAAATCAGGAACTGTGAACATCTCCAATACTAGTCCCTAAAGACAAACTATTGAAGTCATGATGACAAATACCAACAGAGCTTGAACAAAACAAAACCAGTATTACCTCATTTTACTACTACAAAACTGACACACATAGAACATTTGTAATAATATATGTCACTACAATATTCATATTAAATACATTCTGTACATAACTTGTAATTTAAATTGATTGTGATTCCTGGTTCCCTTGTAGTTGAATCAGGACACATATTCATTCATGCTAGTAATGAATACATATTGTTATTTGAACCGTTACGAGTGACTTCTTTAAGCTATTCTCATAGAGTGTTATATGTATGTGAGTGTCACAGTGTTGTTAAGAGTAGTGGATTAAATTAAATTGTTTATCTGTCTGTTGTTGTGACTTACACTTCACCATACTCATACCCTAGACACATAACGTAGCATCACACTATTCCAGAATAATTCTGACTGAGATAAGAGATATGTGGTAGCAAGTAAGGTTATCTATAATACACTACTTTTAATAGATATAGATACCTTCACAGCTGATCTCAGTCAGTACACTAAGTCCCCTATAAATATTTATAACATCCCACTTCACCACATATATTGGGGTCTCGCTCTTGGGATTTTGAATCTTTAACTATTAAAAATATTGGGGGTAATTCACTTCAGGGAATATAAGAATTAAAAGGTATCCTTGGGTGGAATTAAATAAGGTTGAGCTCACGGTGCCTGTGTTGTCCATTAGAGATTGAATTGTTGGTTAGACATTGTATAAATTTACATAATAGACAATGGCGGACCTGGCCAAATTTCGATCTGCTGCGGTTCAGACTGCAAAAGAGTTAGGATTAGATGGGCAAGTTATGGTTGCCTATGTTACTACGGAATGTGACAAATTTATTGAACGCGAAGAAAGAAGGTTTGAAGCCGAAAGAAAGTTAGAGGCTGACAGGGAAATTAAGAGGTTGCAGATTGAGGCTGAGGCTAAGAAATTGGAGGCAGAAAGAGAAGACAAAAGATTAGCTGCAGAAAGAGAAGCCGAGGAAAGAAGACAGGCTGCAGAAAGGGAAGACAGGAAATTAGCTGCAGAAAGGGAAGCAGAAGATAAAAGATTACAAAGGGAACATGAATTACGACTAAGGGAGTTTGAGTTTCAAGGCCATGCTCCTGAAAATGGTGCCAGTCCCTTTGCCTCTGATGCTACGGTTACTCAAGGAGCCTCAATCTCAGCTATGAACTTTCATTTAGATCATTTTGTTGAGAAAGACGATGATATTGAGAGCTATATAAATAGGTACGAACTATTAGCTACCACGTATGGGTTAGAGAGAGAAAGGTGGAGCTTAAAGTTATCTCAGGGACTTCGTGGGGCAGCTTATGAAGTTTTTGCAAAAATGAGCAGAGGTGATCAGGAAAATTATGACATGCTAAAGCAGGCTCTTTTGTTAAGGTATGAAAAGAATGCAGAGTTTTACAGGAAAAAATTTAGGAATGCTAAACTACTGTCAGGTGAAACCTATCACCAGTTCTCTGCACGAATCGAGACATACTTGGAGAAATGGACTTCTCTGGGGAAAACCCAAGATCTTAAGGAAATGGTCCTTATAGAGCAACTAAGAGAGTCCATGGCTCCAGACCTGAGAAAGTTTCTCATGGAACAAGGTGCAGAGAGGCTGGGTGAGTTGCTAAATGTTGCTGAAAGGTATCAAGCAGCTCAAGCAGAGGTAACAGGTAATAAAAAGAAACAGGTGGACAACTTTAGGGCACCACAGAACTTTAATAAATTTGATCCTAAGGATCAAAATAAAGGTAAGCACCAATTTGATAGGCCACGGTATGAAAATAAAAATAAATTCCCACAATTCGATGAAAGGAAATATGATGAAAGAAAATCTTTCAACCAAGGAAAAAGGTGGTGTAAAAATTGTAAGATGAACAATCATGACACTGACCATTGTAGAAGGAAACCTCCTCATTTTGCTGCTATGACATCGGGGAAAAAGGAAAAGAAGGGCAAACCTGAAGAATTACAGGAACCATACCACCCCCCAGTGTGTGAAGATGTCATCTGTAATGGTGTCACTATAAGATGTTTATATGATACCGGTTTAGATTACGATTCCGTTGTGAGTTCTCACCTGGTGCAGGCCGATCAATACACCACAGAAACAGTGGAGATTCAAACTGCAACCAAGGATGTAGCTACCATGACACTTCCCGTCGCCCGAATAAAAGTGAAAACGCGATATGTGGAAGGAATCATAAAAGCAGCAGTGATAAATGAGCCAATCTACCCTCTAATATTGGGGTGTAGATATGTCTTCTTGGGGAATCCCAAGAGACCTGTGATATTGGCAACAGTGCAGACCAGATCACAGTCAAAGAAGGAGGAGGATAATCCCATAAATACTCACCCAGATGAGATGAGGAAGGCACAGGCTGAGGACAAAACACTCAAGCCATGTTTCAAGAAGTTGCCCAAATCTCATACACCTCCAGGCAAGGGAGAGTTTTATATGAAGAACAAATTGATATATAGGAAGGCTGGATCTGAATCCAATGGTCACGGACAGCTGGTCCTTCCCACTTCATATAGGACTAAAGTGTTGGAACTAGGGCATGCGATTCCCTTCAGTGGTCATATGGGAATCAGCGCAACAGGACAGCGAATAGCTTGTCACTATTTCTGGCCAGGAATAACTGAAGATATCAAACGATATGTAAAATCCTGTCCAGAGTGCCAACGAGTAGCACCTAAACATTGGACTGCACCAGCAACTCTGGGGGAAATGCCCATAGTGGGAACACCCTTTGAGAGAGTTGCCGTGGATCTTGTGGGACCTCTCACCCGAACCAAGAGAAGGAACAGCTACATTCTGACTCTGGTGGACACTTGTTCTATGTGGGGAGAGGCAGTAGCCCTGTCATCGATTGATTCAAAACATGTGGCAGAGGCATTGCTCACAATTTTCACAAGGTTAGGCTTTCCCAATCAAATCTTGACTGATAATGGCTCTCAGTTCAAGGGGAAACTAACTGAAGAAGTTTTCAGGATCTTCCAGGCCAAACACTTCCATTGTAGTGTGTATCATCCCCAAGGGAACGGCCAAGTGGAAAGATTTAACGGCACATTGATGTCGATCCTGAGAAAGTTGGCACACGAAAAACCAGATACATGGGACCAGTACCTGCACGCCGCCCTCTTTGCTTATCGGGAGGTACCCCATAGTTCAACCGGTATGGCCCCGGCAACATTATTGTTTGGAAGGCCAATAAAAGGTCCACTTGAAGCTTTGTTAAGAACGTGGACTGATGAAAAGGCAGAGGAAAACATTACATCTTCATACCAATATGTGAATGAGCTGACCACTCGGTTGAAAACTGGCTGGAAACTTGCCAATGAAAATTTGAAACAAGCCAGGAAGAAACATGCTGCCTATTATAACAGGAAGGCGAAAGACAGAAATTTGGCTGTGGGAGAGAAGGTACTGCTTCTTTTGCCCGGGAGTCAGAATAAGTTACAAATTGGATGGCAGGGTCCATATACAGTTCTAGAGAAGGTGTCTAGAACAAATTATAAGATAGATAAGAAGGGGAAAGAAAAAATCTATCATGTGAATCTCCTGAAGAAATATTTGGAAAGAGAACATCAGGAAGAGACACACTTGTTGACCTTGTCCATCGCCATGGAGATGAAAAAGGAACCACTTTCATCATTTGAATATCCATTACACCCCTGTGAGACAGCAGCACAGGTGAAAATCAGTACACATTTAACGAAAACTCAGAAAGAGAGAGTGCAACAGGTTCTAAATAATCATGCAGAGGTGTTAACAGACCGACCAGGGCATACAAACCTATTGGAATATGATATGAAACTCATAGACTCCACACCTGTCTGTATGAAACCATATTCGATTCCGTTTGCTAAGGAAAAAGCTTTGAAGGAAGAGATAGACTATCTATTGAAGGAAGGAATTATTTCGCACAGTGAGTCTTCGTATAGTTCCGGGGTGGTACTCTTAAGGAAGCCCTCTGGAGAACATAGACTCTGTATAGATTACAGGAGACTGAATGCTATTACAGAAGGACAGGTGGATCCATTGCCGGATACAAATCAGCTGTTTGCCAGACTAAATAAAGCTAAATATTTCTCAAAAGTGGATCTGAGTAAAGGATACTATCAGATTCCGGTGAAGCCTGAGGTTAGACCATACCTAGCTTTTAGTACCTCAGAAGGACACTATGAGTTTAATAGATTGCCATTTGGATTGAAGAATGCGCCTAGTGTCTTCTCTAGAATGATGAGAAAATTATTGGATCCTCTGAATAATCCCTGTATAACAAATTTTATGGATGATATCCTTATAGCAACAGAAACATTTGAGGAACACATTGACTCTCTGAACATGCTGTTTGATCGACTTAGGGAGGCAAATTTAACAGCCCGACCAACCAAATGTTGCGTTGGATGTAAAGAATTGGAATTTTTGGGACACACAGTTTATCAGGGAAACATGACCCCTGACCCAAAGAATTTAGAGAAACTACAGAAAGCCCCGAGACCACAAACCAAGAAGGACGTGAGATCCTTTGTCTCATTATGTGGTTTCTACCAGAAGTATATCAAGAACTTTAATTCCATATGTGCACCGTTAACTGAATTGACACGTAAAGGACTTCCAGATCGCATTACATGGACACCACAATGTGAAATGACTTACCAAGAATTGAAGGAAAAGCTCACAAGTAAACCCATTTTGAAATTACCTGACTTAAGTCAAGAATTCATAGTAAGGACGGATGCAAGTAATATTGGGCTAGGTGCAACTTTACTACAGAAATCAGATGCATTGGATGGGGAATTAAGCCCAGTGGCATATGCTAGCAGAAAGTTGAATAAAGCTGAAATCAACTACTCAACTAGCGAAAAAGAATGTCTTGCAGTAATATGGGCAATAAAGAAATTCAATATTTATCTATATGGGAAGGCATTTAAGTTGCAAACTGACCACAAACCTTTTTTCGTTTTTAGCACAGGCTAAGCATGAGAACTCTAGGTTACTCCGATGGTCTTTGCTTCTGGCTCCATATAATTTTAGCATTGAATATATATCTGGAAAAACCAATCTGGGAGCGGATTTTTTAAGCCGCCATCCGTGTGATGAGAATCACCGTAAACCCCAGAAATAATAATAAATTTCTCTATGTGTATATAGAATAAAGGACTGACATATAATGTCTGTTTTAAGAGGGGAGGTGTCATGAAATATTCTAATCCACATATATAAATTATTAGGTAAATATAAAGCCTAACAAATAAAATTAATAAAGAGAAGAGCAATGGGAAAATGACAGTGCTGTCACAAAGAATGTACTCGAAATCCCCCTTGTTTTCTGCTTCGTCTGCAAAGTGTAACGCTTTCACGTTGATAGTAAAAGCTTACTGTATTATACCCGCTTTCTTCAATGAAACGTGTGCTGCATTTCTAAGAAAAACATTGAGACGTACTGCGTAATGACCTAAATTAATCCTAACATTAATTATATTACGTTACCAAAACGAACGAACAGATGGACAAAAGGATAGCGAGAGGGGAGGGCTGAAAATCAGGAACGCATGCAACACGCGACGCGCGATATACAAATGCTGGCATCACGCGTGTAAGTCTACAAGCACTAACTTTTTCAGACGGACAGTGATAAAATACACTACCCTTTCCCAGAGTTAGGTTTATAAATCATAACAGACTCTTATTAGAAAAGATAACAATAGATGGGTTTACGTTTGAACACATAACAGTACCCAGACAGCACATCTTCCAAACAGGAGGTAGAAGAAATTGCATATTTTGAACGCAGCCACGTAGCTCCTTTAAATTAGTATTTTTGGGTTCCTTAGGGCTTGCTGACAAATAATATGTAAAACGTTACGCAAATAGTCCAGGAATTAATAAATTATACCCAAAATAAAATATTGGGGGTGCCTGACAGCATAAAATCATTTCTGCTCATAAGATTTTTTTTTAACGTGTTTGAAAAAAATTTACGTTACAGAAATAGCCTACCATGTAAACTCCAAATTGATTGGAGCGCAACAAATGAAAGCCTAACCACGATTGGTCGGGCTATAAATACTATCTTGGTTGTTAGGGGAGACGGGAAAAGATAACATTTTTTCAAACACTTGTCGAAACGTGGCTCATTGGCCAGTCTCGCTGATATACACACTTGGGAGCGTTAGTTCGAAACCACTTGTTTAAATACACTTGATAAAGCATCAGTGCGTTGAAGCCAGCTTATATTTGGCTCATTAAAAGCCTGGAAGATAAGCAGAAGGAAATTTGTGCCAGTTTGTGCCAGAATTCATTGCTAATCAACGTATCTGTGTTATTCGTATGAATTGTGGTAAGCTTGAACCATTTAATATCTTTTAATGAAAATTGAATGTGAATTGTTGATTTATGCCTGTATATATATGTGTAGTTCAGGGGCAAACGTGAGGTAAAGCCTAAAATGCTCCAGCCTGAACAGAGGGTGTCGGAGAGAAGTAAAACGGCATGGAATGGCCAAATAGTACACTGACACCTGGATGATTGACTAGAAAGAAATAATGCTGGAAGTGCAGAGGCGTAGTGACCATTAAGGATGGTAATGCTGGTATAAAGTATTTCAGATGAAGCTGACTGTTGGCCTAACGCTCTGAACGCAATGTTTGTGCTGTATTGTGATCAGTGTAAAAGAGAATATAAATTAGTTATGAAGTAGAAGGTACATCCTTCTTGATTTCAGGGACAGTGGTCTTGATGGTACTGAGCAGCATCTGGTCAGAGATTTGCTGAATCCAGTGTCGGACAGCATACTCCTTGGTCCTTTTAGCTATCAGTGAGGTGTCTCCAGAGCCCAGAAGAGAATTCGAGCAGAGGAGTCCTCTCCTGCCGCCATCACTCAAGATAAGCAGAGTTGGCCAGCTGAGCTCAACATTATGCCCCCTCATCTTGAAATAACTTTATAAAAATACTATTCAGAGGGGAATTTACTTATCTTAAAATCAGGAACTGTGAACATCTCCAATACTAGTCCCTAAAGACAAACTATTGAAGTCATGATGACAAATACCAACAGAGCTTGAACAAAACAAAACCAGTATTACCTCATTTTACTACTACAAAACTGACACACATAGAACATTTGTAATAATATATGTCACTACAATATTCATATTAAATACATTCTGTACATAACTTGTAATTTAAATTGATTGTGATTCCTGGTTCCCTTGTAGTGAATCAGGACACATATTCATTCATGCTAGTAATGAATACATATTGTTATTTGAACCGTTACGAGTGACTTCTTTAAGCTATTCTCATAGAGTGTTATATGTATGTGAGTGTCACAGTGTTGTTAAGAGTAGTGGATTAAATTAAATTGTTTATCTGTCTGTTGTTGTGACTTACACTTCACCATACTCATACCCTAGACACATAACGTAGCATCACACTATTCCAGAATAATTCTGACTGAGATAAGAGATATGTGGTAGCAAGTAAGGTTATCTATAATACACTACTTTTAATAGATATAGATACCTTCACAGCTGATCTCAGTCAGTACACTAAGTCCCCTATAAATATTTATAACATCCCACTTCACCACAGCAATGACTACAACCCACAAAAGCCAGATCCAAACCTCAGAAATGAGGTATCTGAGGAAAGTGGTTGAAGTAACAAGAAGAGACATGGTCCGCAACCAGACGATCCGTCAAGGCCTAAAATCCCATCCGCTGCAGACCCAAATAGAACAGTCCCAACTAAGATGGTTTGGCCATGTCTGCAGAATGGGAGAAGATCGGCTACCACGACAAGCATGGGAAACAAAGAGCCAGGGATCCAGACCTCCAGGACGACCCAGAGTCCGCTGGGAGGACAACATTAGACAATCTTTGAAGGACCGAGGACTAGAATGGAACCAGGCCAGGAAGAAGACAGCTGATAGAATAGTCTGATGCTCTCTCTTCCAAACCTCTACACCTCACGGTAGGGGAACGACTAAGTAAGTAAGTAAGAGTTTTCTCCTGATGTACAGAGATGCTCTTAATACTTTTTGTCCGGTCCTATAAATTCAGAATCAAACTCTATTCTTTTTCTGTGGCAAGGACCGAGCTGTCTACGGTGACGTTTTCAGGAATGCAATGCCGTATGTCAAACATTTTCTACGTTATATCGTAGGTTCCCGGCTCACGCTTCCACCTGACGTTTTCTGACAAACTCCCAATCAGCGCGGTTGTTTATTGGCGTCTCAAATATTAGCCAATACATTTAAAGTTCATATTGTGAAAACTTTTCCTCATGTAGTATTCTGTATGATTCATGCGTTTGAAAATTTAAAACAGTCATCCTCCGTATATGGAGTTACTACATCCGACACATGTTGTCAAAGTCTACTTATATCACACTTCCTGCTCACTCTTCCAAATGGCTTCCGAAATTGCGTTTATCTATAATCACCTAACCCAGCTGTTGAGTCGGAAGTAATTATGCAATCTTAAGCAAACACTTCATGCTCCCATTCACCTGGAGTCAATGTGGTATTATCACGTTTTAGGGATTCAGTTAATCTCTCGGGGATGGGCAGTACGCTTATCTGGCCCTGTCATGCATCGAAGCGTGAAACGTGAACAATGACAGTAGGAACAAGAGTGTTCTAACAATAGAATAATGCACCTAATTCAGTACGAACAACAAATGTAGTTCATTACTGCCGGAGAGGAGAAGAGAGCGCACAACTTATGTCACAAATATACCAACCAGATCATAAGATCTTTTATATTTGTACTTAATATAACCAACGGACATTGTGCGGTATTGTGTCTAGGTTGAACGGAGCGCGCCTGGCCAAAACGAGGGAAAACTCCTATTTAAAAACAAACAATGATATTTCCTTTACTGAAATTACGTGATCTCTAATGTCGAGTGCGGCAGTGAAAGATTTGAGAGAAGGGCATGATAGCTACGGGGAAAAAAGCGCTGTGGTGCCCTCTTTCCCTTGGTGCCCTAAGCACGTGCTTATTTTACTTAATGGTTAATCCAGTACTGCGTACAAGGGAAGTAATAACACTAGTCAACAACCAAAATGTACCAGAAATGAAAATAGCTGATCTTAACTAATTTTGGTGTGCTGAAAACGAAAATGACATTAAAAAATGTTGATTGGCTCTAGTTTTCAAGATATATGCTACTAGTTTATTTAATTACGGACAATTTATATATATGACGCAACTGTTGTGGGCGATTGCATAATTTTTTCTATTGACCAATAAAAATGTAATTAGAAGTTGATGATGCAATCCTACCTATGATTACATCACCTTTGTGTATAAATATCTTATCTCTGATAAAATTTTGCCATTAGTTAGTGCATTTGTCCTTATCAAAAGTATCGTAGTTAGAAATGCCTAGAACATGTGTGAACTGGCAAAAGGCAAGCTATTCTTTTTGCAGTCCCAATGATTTGGAGAGAGCCCACTGATCATCTCAACAACTGTTACTTTTGCATGGTTCCTCTAATTGGGAAAGGCATATCAAAGAAGAAAAAATGGACTCTGGAATATCCAAACATCCCCTCTGCAATACGTCCGGTACCACATGGCGATGACCTACCAGTTCCCAAAGTGCCAGAATCATTTTCAGCTGCTTCCACTGATGAAGAAGAGGACATTGGTGGTCCTAAACCATCAACCTCAAGCGACCCAGATTTTGAGCAAACTACATCCACTAAACCAGTGGTGGCCAAGTTAATGTTGGCCGAGGGCCAGATTATGGTAAAGGGTAACACCAGAGGGCCAGACCTATAAAATCCTTAAAAAATAACGTTCTGAGATTTAGTTTTACATATATAATGAACCACGTACAGAAAGCAACGGCAAACTACTGTACTGCACATCTGCCAAGACATATATACCAGTCTTCGAACTGAAATTACTGTAAAACAAAAATATAATGAATCTGTTGTTTTAATTTGTTTTGTAATTTGTAATATGACATGTAATTATTTATTTCAAACATCCATTTGTGGGTTATTTCATTGTGAAGAGTGTGGCTTCAATCAACAATAAGAGGCCGGCCAAGACAGGTTGGCGGGCCGATCAAAACTGGTTGGCGGGCCGGATCTGGCCCGCGGGCCGTAGTTTGGCCACCGCTGCACTAAACCACACTTAATAACCCAAGGTGAACTGAATGATCTTGTAAGAGATCTGAATTTACCGAAGAACAAGGCGGAGCTTTTGGGTTCCAGATTGCAACAGTGGAATCTCCTGGCAGAAGATGTTACAATTTCTGTGTATAGGAACCGCCAGAAGCCGCTTATTACATTCTT
>JAMPIV010016265.1:47500-88253 GCA_024509875.1 Oreohelix idahoensis
TATATATATATATATCTTACTCGGAGCAAGCAAGAGGACATGCACACCATCATAGCTGGCAGACGCTGGAGCTTGGTTGGCCATGTCCTCAGAAGAGACCCCGATGCCATCACAAGAACAGCTATGCTATGGACCCCTGAAGGAAAACGAAAGAGAGGCCGACCAAAAACAACTTGGCGGAGGACTGGGGAGGAAGAGATGCAAAGAATGAACCAGAGTTGGGGCACTGTACGAAGGATGGCCGCCGACCGAGCAAAGTGGAATCAATTTGTTGTTGCCCTACAAGACGCCACCAGGCGTAATGGCCACTGACTGCTTTGACGGTCGGCGGTTAAGGATCAAAGAAGAAGATATATATATATATATATATATATATATATATATATATATATATATATATATATATATATATATATATATATATATATATATATATATATATATGGGCTGCTATCTTTAGCGATTAATTAATGGATTAATTGGTAAACAGTTTTAATCGGTTAACTGATAACAAGAAATTGTAATCTATGGTTCGAATGATATGTTAACGCCATTGTGTTATTCAGTGATAAAGGCGTAAATGTGTTCTCCTTTTATAGGCCTCGTCCACCCAGGGCTATTTGTAAATATGTCACTACTGATACTATGCCTAGAATGTTCAAAGTAGGTGTGTACTGGTGCATTCATCCATCACAGTGACACACATAGGATTCATGGATCGTTGAACGCTGGGTAACGTTTAAAGCACAGTTTATTTACGTTACAATACGATCACACTGACATAGACGACATACAGCATAAAGTACAAAGCATCAAGTGAAGGTACTCATGAAGCTCCAACACTCCACAGAGCTCAATCACAGCGCCTAGTGGCGCACACCTCATAGAAATACACATCCACCATGTTCCTTAAAGAACTGCGTTCACCGCAGTTGTATATACGGCCTCAAATACGGCCTCATACATATGGCCTAATCCAGAAAGACTGCTCACATCGCAGTACTACTAAATTCATCAAATAGCGGTGCAATTCTTATAGAAGATGCACATTAATGATTTTCCTCAAAAGACTACGTCTCCCCTTCTCAACAAAGGCTGCTCCCCGGCAGTTGAATAATCATCGTCATCGCTACCCCTTCTTAAGGCCCAATAATAAATAGTGGTGCACATCCACAATATTCCTCAAAGGAAAGACTGCGCACACAGCAGTCTGCAGTAATATAACCTGCACAATATATATGGCCTAATCTCCTTCACAAAACTGTCTATGGCCTACAAAGTAATCTCTCTACCTCTCAGACTCTTCATAGCGCCTAATTGTAGACTAGTGGTGCACTTCTCATAGAACATGCCCAATAACAAAATCTCTCATAAGCTGCATCCATTGCAGTCATAAATATTATAGTACATACCATCTTCAAATAATCTAACACATGGAAGAATATTCAATATAGGAAGAATATTCAAATACAGGAAGAATATTCAAATACAGGCCTGTCCAAAAAGTCTCCACCGAGACACACATTGTGAAAAACACTATACATCTTCACCGAACACTGGTCGGGAACACACACTTAGAAAAAACACCAGGGTTGACTTCACTCCGTCAACACCTAGAACCCGACTGCTAGCGGTCACAAAACTCCCGCCTAAACAGTCACGGGACTTCGCTGTTTAACGCAGCTCAGTCCCTTCACGGACTAGCCGTGCGAACTATTTACAGTTCTACAATACAGAACAGCGCTCACGACGCTATCTGTACACTATGACTTCTTTCATATATTTATTTAAACAATTCACCGTTAATCAAGTCTACAAGCGATGTAACTCTTAATTTACTCTGTCCAACCCGTATACAAAGGATCACCTCCCTTTTTGACCTTAACATACTACCACCACCTCCGGAGAAAAAAATGATTTATCATTTTTTTGACAAGAACTACATCAAAGAAAAATGAGGGGTCCGCTAAGCTCTAAAATACTCATACAAAATTTAGCTTATGTTAAGGTTATAATAATACGTCGACAAAAAATATAAGCAAGTGTACAATAAAACAAATTATACACAATAATGTTCTAAGTACACTAAATAATCAGTTTCAAACAAAGTTAAGTATGATCACTGTAGACCAAGTAGTATACAATAAATAGAAAGTAACAGACAAGATCAAGCAAAAGAAGCATGATCAACACCGAAAATCAGCAATGAAATCAATATAGTAACAAAGATCAATAATACCTAATAGCAACAATTAAGCTAATCAATTCCTTACGTCAAACTAGATACAACCGACATAAATAGCTACCTCATACCAAACCATATAATCAACATAACAATTCTAAGGAAGGAAGTATAAGAAGTGTAAGAAGTAAACGTATACAAATAGAATTAAGTGACACCTAGATGAAACATAGAAGCATCACGAAAGTATAAACTGCTTCAAAAGAAATGGAATGAAACGAAGAATCATCCGAAAAGAAAGAAGAAACTTCAAGAAATGAATGTATAGAATAAGTAGCAATACATCCCAATAACTATCTAAACAAACAATGTATTGTAAAACAAATACAATCAATACAGAAAATCGTATAACAAAAAGACAAAGTATATAAATGTATCAAACACGAATAAAGGATATAACTACATAATGCATAATAAATAATTTAGCGAAATTACAAAACTTATACATAATTAAAATGGATTATCACAGACATCACACACAAAAAAGTGCGATATGTAATACAAAATATCACAATCTCAAAAAAAAAAATTATTAATATATTTTCTTGTTTTTTTTTTTAAATCTGGACATATCGACATATATATTATTACTCATAATTAAACACTGAGCACACACAAATATAACACTTTCAAAAAGAAAACAAATACATTGTTCTAAAATTACAATACAAAAAAGTTTCTTAAATCTAAGTTAAATAAAAATAGTATTTTAAATTTTTACAAGTTTCAACCTGTAATTAATAAATCATAAGTGAAATGAACTTTAACAAAATGTGAGATATAAAAAAAAATATTCCCATCTTTAAGTAGACACAAATAAACACCTATAAAAAAACCACACTATTAACATCATACCAACTTGCAAATATAAACATAACATTATTTCTCATGAACAAGTGTTTAAGTCAGACTACTAAATTCTTCAAACAAATAATAGTATCTGCTATCTCTGACAATTCTACATGTTATAATTTAGTTCCAAAATAACGTTTCACAACACAACAATTACTTCATATAACCTCTGTATAAGGTAATATATTAACTACACATGGAGTCAGATACGACAAAGAAAAACAAATTTAGTAACCAAAAAACTCTCTGAAAGCGACTAACGACATATTCATAACTAATGAGTTTGTGCTTAGGGCTGGCAATCTCATTATGTATAAAACTATCCTAATAATTAGTCCTGCAAAAACATATCAATGTTTTGATGTATCAAACTTCACAACAAATCACATATTGTCAAACATAATATGGTCTAAGTGGAATAGTCTTCTGACAAATGTATGTAACTACCAAAAATCCATAATTCCATCAACAATAAAAAAAATAATCAAAGACAAGTCACTACAAAACGATATGTTACAATTCATTACACTCATAATACATACAATGTTTATCAACAACACAATCATGTAAACAATAACATGGTGTTGAAATAGTGTATAAATATAAATATACTCACCATCTATACAATAGACTAATACATTATCTTAAAAAAAAATTAAGTATAAGAAACACTGTAGCAATCTTGAATCAATTCCTAAAGAAAAAAAAATAAATAGGTCAGAACTCCGGTTTCCTTGATGGTATGCTATAAACCGCACGGGATGACATCAAATAATACTGGGTCAACATGTTGGCTGGGTTACGCTTGATTGGGCACATGGTCGAAAGGTAACAAACATTTCTGTCACAGTTAAGAAAACCAGGCACGCTGACCCTTATCGCATAGCTGCTACTGTTTGAAAAATACAAATGAAAATCTCCACTTTAATCAACTGTAAGATTATAAGAAAACGGATAGGTTAACTAGACAATTACCTAACCCGTGGTTATGAAAACGTCTGGTTTCTATACGATGTCATCAATTCTTCCTTCGTCACATAGCATACAGCATAGAAGGATAGGGTCAACCTGACCGAAAATGACGGTCATCACGCCAGTAAGCTGAAATAAAGTTATGTATTCACAAAAAACGAGATACTCTCTCGTAATCCAAAAACATAACAGCAGTATTACTTGAGACATCAATAGTTATTGTTACTTTGTTTACCACCAATAACTTTGGGCTTTTGTTGCGCAAAATGTGTAGTAATATTTAGAGAGTTATTATCTCTATTGCTATTTCCCTTATTATTCCATTTGTTCTGCCTAGAACTGCAGTTAGCATTGTTATGCTTAACATCTCTCCTAGGATAGAAATATCTGGTAAATGAATCTTGTTGACTCCTAGAACAATTATTATCAGATTTGTAATCTTTAATGTAATTATTCCTACCATAATTTCTCAACTCTTCAGAATCAAAATTTTGAGATCTGTTAGACTGTCTCTGGTTTCTTAGAGAGGAAAAACTACCATTTAATGGGCTTCCTTGGTACTGTCTAAGATTATGGTTATTTCTTTTACCAAAAGTGTTTTTATTCTTTTCTATGGTAATATGCTTAGTCGCAGTATCACACTGCCTATACTTGGTATGACAAGCAGTGGAACTGATCGAATCCTTATGGTTACTAACATAATGTGTGTTATCTTTATTACCAGAACTGGATGTTAGACATGAAGTATCTTTGCTGGTCTGACGCCAAGAGTCAGTAATCTTAGATGCAGCGTCTTCCGTACGTGGGAAATTGTATTTGCCACGCAGCGATTTACGTCCATCATGTTTGATTTTCGTCTGAGCAAAGAGTGTATAGGGCTGACTCTTTGCTTGCCTCACTTGGTGATGAACAACCTTCTGTCTACCATTGTCATTATTGACAGTAGACAATCCCTTGATGCCTAAAATAACATCCACTAAACCATCCACTCTTCTCCTAAGTTCAGTAATTTCAGCAATATTAAGAGAAATCTCTTGGTTTAGTTTTTTATTTAAGTTATCACATGTCATAACTTTGCATCTCTCTTCTGTCAGTAACTTCTCAGTCTTAATCATTTTCTTTTTCTGCACCGTTAACTCTTCTAATCTCTCCTTGTCATCCTTTTCTTTATTAGCCCTCAACTGCACCAAGTCCATCTGAAGTTCCTCAGTGTCACTATCATGGCTATCTACAAGCTCATGACTCTTCTCGAGAGATACCAAATACTTTTCTTTAAGTCGGTGACTAACAATCACATTGTCACTTAATAAATCAGTAAGTGTTTCATTACATAAGTCTTCACATTTCTTGGCTTGAACTTTTAATTTCTCGTGAATTTGTTTCTTTTCTTGAACTACTTGAGTGAGATTTCTAACTACGTCCTGCTTATCTTTTATCTGGACTTCCAAGTCCTTTACTCTACTGCATTCTGAGTCTAATGCTGTTTTCACACTAGAAAGCTCCAAGTTTGATTTATGCAAATCACTTGTGAGTTTAGACACTGTTTCTTGAAGTTTATTCTTTTCCATTATATCCTGCACTCTGTTTGATTACTTTTATTCGCTCCTTCTCTTCTAACTCCTTTTTGTTATCACAACCTTGCCAAATCTCTAGCCAAGATAACTTGAGGAGCTGACTGACAGTTATCGTCAGTAAAATAATTTAAAGCTGCTACCACATTAAACAAAAAACCATCCAGCACGTATCTGTCGAGTGCTGGGCCTTGTAATTCCTCAAAATATTCTCCTTGTTCAGCTAAATATCCCATTATAGGCCTCATGTCCTCAGGATCCAACTCATCATTCATATCAGGATCCATCGTGATTCAAACACTGAGTGTACTAAATTTATAGACCACTTATAATTCTAATAAGATTATGTCACGTAGCCATCAATCAATTATGCAATAAATCTCATAATACAACACTATCACCATGAAATACTCAATAGCATAAATAATAATATTGGAAGGCTTGATAACATCCTATAGAGACACAGTTTTCACACAAAAAAACCACTTATCTTGTAAATAGAAAACAGTTCCTTCTTTTCCCGCTACAACTGATGGACATCAAATGACACAGCATAAGCAGACTCCCATGTTGAAAAGCGCAGGCATAAGCACTGGACTCGTCGTCAACTGTCACCTCTGGTACTTGACACAGTATGATACAGGAAACTTTAAATGCTGCAAATATGTTATAGGAAGCATGCATACATTAGACACATCACCGTGTCACCGATTACCGGTCACGAGCGACACCAAACTGTCTGTGAGCAATGCAGGTGTCAATAAGGCTTGAAATGTTTTACTGCCGACTCATTTAGGCTGGAAATAAGCACCTTTGTCATAGATGAATGTTATAATCATCTATTCCTAACTTATATTAGTCCACTTATTGCTACTGTCATATGAATACTAGCCCGTAGGCATAGAGGACGATTAACACAGTTAAAGCTGAACTGGGTTCTAAATCGAAGCCCCGCCCACACAGGCAGATGATAAATAGGTCAAGATCTCTTAGTCGTAAGTCCACTATGTATCATGACGCGAACGTTGCAGGTTTATGATCCAAAAATGACTGGAAACCACCACTGATAATAACGGAAAGTGTTGTTATCTATATAAGTTTTTAAGCCACCTAATGATATGGTTCGAATGATATGTTAACGCCATTGTGTTATTCAGTGATAAAGGCGTAAATGTGTTCTCCTTATATAGGCCACGCCCACCCAGGGCTATTTGTAAATATGTCACTACTGATACTATGCCTAGAATGTTCAAAGTAGGTGTGTACTGGTGCATTCATCCATCACAGTGACACACATAGGATTCATGGATCGTTGAACGCTGGGTAACGTTTAAAGCACAGTTTATTTACGTTACAATACGATCACACTGACATAGACGACATACAGCATAAAGTACAAAGCATCAAGTGAAGGTACTCATGAAGCTCCAACACTCCACAGAGCTCAATCACAGCACCTAGTGGCGCACACCTCATAGAAATACACATCCACCATGTTCCTTAAAGAACTGCGTTCACCGCAGTTGTACATACGGCCTCAAATACGGCCTCATACATATGGCCTAATCCAGAAAGACTGCTCACATCGCAGTACTACTAAATTCATCAAATAGCGGTGCAATTCTTATAGAAGATGCACATTAATGATTTTCCTCAAAAGACTACGTCTCCCCTTCTCAACAAAGGCTGCTCCCCGGCAGTTGAATAATCATCGTCATCGCTACCCCTTCTTAAGGCCCAATAATAAATAGTGGTGCACATCCACAATATTCCTCAAAGGAAAGACTGCGCACACAGCAGTCTGCAGTAATATAACCTGCACAATATATATGGCCTAATCTCCTTCACAAAACTGTCTATGGCCTACAAAGTAATCTCTCTACCTCTCAGACTCTTCATAGCGCCTAATTGTAGACTAGTGGTGCACTTCTCATAGAACATGCCCAATAACAAAATCTCTCATAAGCTGCATCCATTGCAGTCATAAATATTATAGTACATACCATCTTCAAATAATCTAACACATGGAAGAATATTCAATATAGGAAGAATATTCAAATACAGGAAGAATATTCAAATACAGGCCTGTCCAAAAAGTCTCCACCGAGACACACATTGTGAAAAACACTATACATCTTCACCGAACACTGGTCGGGAACACACACTTAGAAAAAAGCACCAGGATTGACTTCACTCCGTCAACACCTAGGACCCCCAACTGCTAGCGGTCACAAAACTCCCGCCTAAACAGTCACGGGACTTCGCTGTTTAACGCAGCTCAGTCCCTTCACGGACTAGCCGTGCGAACTATTTACAGTTCTACAATACAGAACAGCGCTCACGACGCTATCTGTACACTATGACTTCTTTCATATATTTATTTAAACAATTCACCGTTAATCAAGTCTACAAGCGATGTAACTCTTAATTTACTCTGTCCAACCCGTATACAAAGGATCACCTCCCTTTTTGACCTTAACATAGATGTTGCCTTACAACAAGTAAAATAAAGATAATCCTTAATGATTTAACAAATAAATGTTATTTATGGTAATTTATCAAATTGTTCGAAATTGATCGATTAATATTCGATCAAAGAAAATCGATTAATCTGTTAAGATTTTAAAAAATCATTCTTGTCCATATATATATATATATATATATATATATATATATATATATATATATATATATATATATATATAGAGAGAGAGAGAGAGAGAGAGAGAGAGAGAGAGAGAGAGAGAGACATTAAATGGTTTTGCTATCTCATGAGAATGGAGCCCGATAAATGAACACTACGCGCCTATAACACCCACAAGATCTGGGTACAGAGCACAGGGAAGACCAAGAAGCTAATGGATAGATAACACCAGAAACATCCTACAACAACAACAACAACAACAACAACATGGGCTCACAGCAGCTAATGCGACATACTTGGCTCAAGAACTCAAGAACACAAACTTTAATGCCCCACTGCGGATCATGGTTAGAGTGGATACGTTGTTGTTGTTGTTGTTGTTGACTCAGCGGCGCTTGAGCTCTCACCCTTCGGCCCAATGCCATGTAGTGATATCTGCATGTTTTCACAAGTTGTTTTGTTTCTCCGTACAAGATGTTCCACTTATCTGCCCTCCGAGGAAGGAGAATTTTCCTAACATCATCGAGTGCTGGACACTCAAAGAGGTGGTGTTCAACAGTTTCGTAGGTGTAGTTACATAGCTGGCACTCTGGAGAGTGTTGTGGTTGGATTCTATTTCAGTGACTGTTGAGTGGTATGTGTTCTGATCCGAAAAATGGTACTCAGATCCCTCCTTGTAAGATGGCCGATGTTGTCATTAGGATCAGGACCGGCCATATGTCTGTAAACCTCTGTCTCGGTGTTTTCCATGACCCATCTGTTCAGCCAAGTTTGTTTGTTTTTCGTATCTGGAGCGGATAAAAAAATAAAAAAATTAAGTAATAACTGAATCGGCTGCCATATCTGCTTTGGTGGTCGACAGTAATGGATCTTCAAAGTCTTTTGCGTCTTGTCTTGCTGGTACACTCTGATAATATCTTTCCTGTCCATCTCTTGATGTTATCTTCCCATTTATAATATTGTCTTCTTCTCGATCGTTTGCCCGGAACCTTTGCTTCTGTTATTGTTTTCAACACCGTGTTGTGGCTCTATGTATGTCCAACATATTTTATCTGCCTTAACTTTGATTTAATTTGCCAGTTCTCTTTTCATTCTTAGCTTTCCGGGCCGCAGGTTGGGAACCATTGTTTTAGAAGACCACTTTTATTACTGTTAGCAAATTTATAAAACATCTGTAATTAGATTGTTGCACTCGGCGCTACGAGCTGCACAAAAGCTACAACAATGTTTGCAATTATTGTGTACAACGACACCAAGGTGTGTGATCCTGTTCACAATTTGGTGTACGTCATCAGGTTCTGTTATCCTTTTCACAATTGCGCGTACAACATCATCAAGTTGTGTGAAAATTTCCCATCTGTATCTTTTAAAAATTATATGACATTTTTTTTCGGTTTTAATTTTGACATGGCGGGCGCGGGACATGTTACTCGAGGTTCCATTAAATTTTGAGGCTTTAAAATGTACCACGTTAGAGGGTCGTGTGAAAAATGTCAACTCCCTAGGTCATCTGAAACCTAGTGAACCAAGCACTGATATTATTGAGACATCCACACAACGACCACACACAATTACATAAAAATGTTTAGAAAAAAAGTAACACATTTTACAAAATGTTACACTATCTGCAGTAAATCAAAATGTTGATAAGTTAACAGAAATATGATCTGCCTAAGTGTGACGGTATTGCCTCCCCTGCTTTGCAGTAGTGGTTCAACAGTGGCCAAAACTCAAGAGTATCTATTATAGGCTTCAATGGAGTCTATCTTTACACAAGATTACTCTTGGCAGAAATGTCGATAGAAGAGTAGTAAAGCTTCTATCACATGGGAGTCTTCATAACAACATTTAGATAAGCGAAAACAATGCTGGCTGTCGCTAAGCACGTTCATTCTATAATCTGCCGACACTTTAATGAAGAATTTTAGCAATGGTTTATTCTAGCTCGTTAAGCCCCCACCGCTGAGTTAGTCAGTGGAATTATTATTACAATGTATATCTCTGTTTAGATTGTGTGTTTAGTAACTTTGAGACAAACATGTAGTACATTTAAAAGGACTAAATCGAAGTTAAATTTGTAACATTACAAATAACAAAATTTAATAATCACTTTAAGTCTTAACAGTTGGAAAATAAATTGAATATTTATGAAAAGGATTTTCATCACTTGATTGGGATTTAAATGAATAAAGGCGGTCACTTTTGGCAGCGGATATTGTCACTTAGCTGCCAATGGTAGTTTCTTCTCCCGCTGGGTCAGTTCCTTTCACTCTGCTCTCGTTCGTCTCTGGACAAAGTTCCGGCGCCGCACGTTCCCAGAACGTTCAGGAGTAACGGCCAATAAAACCCTCTTATGATGGTGTCTCGTGCAACGTCAGTACATCTCTACCTTCACTTGGTTCCAGAGATAGTACTTTCTGCTGGTACCACCAATAAGCCAATCCTGGCTATAGAATTGTTTGCTCAGATGAATAAAAGAGACGAATCGTTCTCTTACACGCGTCTATGATGCTGCAATTCTACAATAGATTCCCTTTCTGACTCCGTGTTTCTTCAGTTTCCTAGTCCCGGTGTTCCTTATTAAAATTTGAAAGAGATTTCCTGTGCTTCATAAGTCGTATCTGATTCTCCAATAAAAGGTCCGGTAAACTAATAGGAATTCTGAATCTAGTTCTTCAATCTGATGTTGTCTTGGCGAGCTTTAAATTCACAGAGAAATAAAACTGCGAAAAAGTCAGCTTATATTCCCCTCCAAGTTTGTTATGAATCCAATCAGAAAGATCCAATCATTTCAAACAGGTCGGGTGTGGAACTTTCAAAATATTTCCTACACGGAAAATTTTTTCAAAAGGTCATATCTCCCATATATGGATTCCTCGGTAAGCCACTCACGTCTGTTGTATTTCGGTTATCTAGTTTTCTACTTCTTTATTATTCACGAGTGCCTGAAAACATACCTTTATGTGTGTAATATAAAAAGTTACATACATTAATGGGCGTTTTACATAGAAATAAAGAACGAAATGGTATGATAAAATCACCATTATGGAACTAATGAACAAGTAATCAATAAAGAAAGGTAATTAACAGGCACTCGTTGGACAAAACGGAAAAAACCAGACAACAGAAATAAAATGTAAGTGATAGACTTACTGAGAATGGAACCGATCACCATCCAAACGGCGTCATCGCCTTGCTGTGAAAGTAAATTGTGAAAGAACGCACAGCCAATTTTGCACCCGCCAAAAAAGTGCATCATTGGCTCAGGTCACTATCACTACACCTACACAACTACGGTATATAGGACCTGTGAACGACCCAGACAGTTTTAAAGACGCAATCACTAATATAACTTTCCTATCAGCAAGTATAGACCAAATAAAGGCTGAAATACTTGTGTCCAGTCATATGTGGTGGACGACGAATAGACGGGCAAGTTAAAGTCACGGATGGGTGAACTCTTTAATAAATAATGGAGGAACTAATGAATAGAACTAGACAAAGTGCCAATGGAGCAAGAGGAGAAAGGAAGTCCTGACGTTAGATAGGGCATACATTGAGTAAACTTGTTGATGGCTTTACAAGGCATCCATTATTCTAGATTGGCACGGTATGCCTCCCCCTTAGCTCTGCAGTAGTGGTCCAACAGCGGCCAAAACTCAAGATTAACTTATGTGGGTATTCAAAGGTGTCTACCTTCGCACAAGATTACTCTTGGCAGAGTTGTAGATAGAAGGATAAGAAATCTTCTACCTCAATTGAGATTCACAAGATATTCTGACAGCGAGAACAATATCTGTCGTCAACTTTTATGAAGGATTATATAATCTTATAATTCGTTAGCTCATTCAAGCCCCCAGCTGAGTTAATTCAGCGAATTTCCTCCTATTTTTGTTTATAGCTCTGTTTGAGTGTATTTAAGAAATGACCTGAGACATAAGGATGTAGTACATTCAAAATGATTAAATCAACTTTAGATTTGTCTTTATACTAGTAACAAATTAAATAATCAATTATGTTTAACAGTTATAAAAATTAATAATTGTTTAGAAAAAAGTATTCATCACAGTGTGCAGTTATGATTTTCGAAAATAGACAGTTCACTTGGCAGCTTTTAACTTTTACTTAGCTGCCAATAGTTGTTTCTGCTCCCGCTGATGTTTGGGTCTTTGCAGATAGATGACTGGATTGCTCGCGTCCCTGGTCAAGATTTAAGAGTTGCAGCACGTTTCAAGTAGAATCAGGGAGTAATAACAAAGCTGGTCCCGTGTCTCTAAGACCCGTCTGATGATGGTGTCTAGCGTCGACTTCAGACCACTTATACCCTCACTTGTTCCAGAAATAGTATCCTCAACTGGTACCATCAAGCCAATCTTTAGGCTGTCTTCCCCCGTATTTGTTTGTTACGATGTTAAGCAGGGCTCCAATCGGAAGCGGTGTTGTGCCTTCATTCCGAATGTCTGCCAAGCGTTTCAAACATGCGTGTTTTGTGGGGTAATTCAAATTATTTCCACATGGAAATTTCTGCGCGTTACTGCAAAGGTCATGTCTCCCAAAAATGGAATGAAAACATCCGAACCTCTCTCGGCAATGTTTTCTCAAATACAACATCTTACTTTCATTAAAAGTAATGACTTTGTAACAAGTTATACCGGAAACGATTATGTCATTCTTGTCTGTCCAGAAATTTGCCGCGCAGGCGAGTAATGTAACTACCTGTCGCTTGCGCAAACAAAATTCCTTCTTTACTCATCTGGTCGAGAAAGGCACATCATCCTTATCAGCGATTAAACAAATTCGCTGGGTGATTTTAGTGCTAATTCGTAGCCTAATGTTGGGCACACTCGAAATTTTCCATCATGATTGTCGGTTAATGTTACCTCATCTGTCTCCTTCTCCAGCAGGGATGAACGGGTAAACAAACAGGCATGACGACTTATCACTGAGAGAAGTGTAAGATGATTTGAAAGTACTAAATATCTGCATGATAGCAGGGAAAGAAAGTGTGTCGACCACAGAAAAGCACGTAATTTAGTCCATTCACAAAATGTAACTAAATACTGCCGAAGAGGAAAAGAGATCGACGCAATAATTATGTGACATGGATACCCCGGGGTTAGTACAGTTGAGAGTGACAAAATAACGCACAGAGAAGAGAAGTGCAAACAGACATACAATAAAGACGACATGGAAGGATTTTGAACGAAAGGTACATGTTAGAGCGGGTTTGGATGAACTTATCGAAGAGTATGCTCCTTGAGGTGCTGTCCGTTGTGCGCTTTCTTGGTCATCTCTTGATGGTATCTTCCAGATTATAACAGTGTCTTTCTCTTGTATTATGGGTTACATGTCATGAGAAGTGACAACAACAAATAAAGCAATCCTAGAAAAACTAGAAATGAAAAAAAAAAAAAAGAATTTATGCGAGAGATCGAAAAAAAAAATCATAAAATATTTTGATAACATAAAAATAAAACAATACACCTTGCCGAAAGCCATAATAGTTTTTCTAAGATTGCCTTATGCTTTTGTTTCTTCTCGTGAAATATGACCCATTCTTGTATGCAAACTGGAATGCATGGAGGCATATCTGGAGTCATCCTTATATGATCACTAGCTATGCACAATGCTATAATATGTAGAACCTCTGTATGTGAGGCTAATTACACCCACATTGACTGTTGAAATCATCCACACACTTCCAGGGATTCTACTTGCGTGAAACATTTTGAGAACTCAGCATTGCACACTAAGCTTGGAGGAGTCACTTGAGCCCCAGACGTAACCCTGGCTTTTACCTGGTTGCCCGCATGCAGGAAGATCTCACTGTGGTCATTATAGGCAACGGGAGCTGAGAAGTGGCTCTTTGAAGGAGGTGATGATTCCTTTGGACAGCCCAGAACCAGAGTACAGTATTTTAACTCTGCCTATTTGGAGAGCCCGCTTTGATGTCGGGGAATCCACAGTATGCCACACACTTCTTACTCCTAACTTGGGACCAGATGTGAGGATCCTTTAAATGCAAGCCAAGCTGGAGAAACTGGAGCTCATGACTTCAACTCAACACGTTTCGGAATGAAAGAAAAGCCACGAAAAAGCCTAGATCTACATTGTAGATAATACCAAGGACTCTTCAACTTGGAGATTTGCCTACAAAAGAGCGAAAAGCTCAACAGTCCTAGTTAAACAACAACAAGAAATACAAAGTGGAAGATGTTTACAGCAAATCACGATACCCATATTCGCATTAGCTGTAGGCAGAACCACAAGAAAGGGAGACAAACGTAACATTGACACAATGCTGTGTTTGTAATTTGATTATTTCCCTGCCAGCTGCACTCGCGCGCTTAGTAGTTACCAGGGGCCTCTGTTGAGACATAGAAAGAATGCCACCAGACATGCAGTAAGAGACGACGAAGGTGAGGTTGTGCATGGGAAGCTGCCCCACAATGAAAAACTAGTTGCTACAGAAACCTCCATTACTATGATGCAGGCTTTCTGTATGGGAGCTGCTGCAACGTTGGTTCCCATGCTCTATAAAGAGAGAAATACGGAAGAAGGAGAAACTACACTAGCGCACACTCGTGCACGCAAATGTAAAAATCTTGTCTACTTAGTCAAGATCACTAGGTCATGTTTTTTACACGATGATGGTTGCCAACTTTATATTAACCAGCTCTTACGAAATGCCCGAGGAAACAGTGGCTATATTCTTTCGTTATCTCCACATTGCATGGATACAAGCGAGAATGTGTTTATATATTTTTTCGTATTGAAGATTGGTGATCAATGCAGACATTGTGGTCAGATTAATTGTTAACGGTCTGACCACGTGCGGGAGTGGCAGGATATGAGGATGAAAGACAAAGGGCTGGGTGTCAGACGGACCTGTGTGGGTGTCAGACGGACCTGTGTGGGTGTCAGACGGACCTGTGTGGGTGTCAGACGGACCTGTGTGGGTGTCAGACGGACCTGTGTGGGTGTCAGACGGACCTGTGTGGGTGTCAGGCGGACCTGTGTGGGTGTCAGGCGGACCTGTGTGGGTGTCAGGCGGACCTGTGTGGGTGTCAGGCGGACCTGTGTGGGTGTCAGGCGGACCTGTGTGGGTGTCAGGCGGACCTGTGTGGGTGTCAGGCGGACCTGTGTGGGTGTCAGGCGGACCTGTGTGGGTGTCAGGCGGACCTGTGTGGGTGTCAGGCGGACCTGTGTGGGTGTCAGGCGGACCTGTGTGGGTGTCAGGCGAACCTGTGTGGGTGTCAGGCGGACCTGTGTGGGTGTCAGGCGGACCTGTGTGCCAAATTCTCAACCATTTTAAAGTAAAATTCGTTCGTTCGTTCTCTCCTCCGTATGTTTTGGTTTCCCACTATCTCTCTTCGTAAAGGTAAAGGTAAAGGATCCCTTTACACGCCCATTGAGGCATATTGGGAGTATGGTGGAAAACATTCATAGAAGCTTCGAGTTGCAGGAGCTTGTGTGGATCTACTGTCCTGGTATGCAGGGGTATGCAGTAATGAGAGAGCTGACAGACTAGCATCAAGAGCTTGTGTCGATCTACTGTTCTGGTATGCAGGGGTATGCAGTAATGAGAGAACTGATAGACTAGCATCAAGAGCTTGTGTGGATCTACTGTTCTGGTATGCAGGGGTATGCAGTAATGAGAGACTAGCATCAAGAACACCCATGGTGGGACACTGGATAAGGGAGAGATACTGAGAACAATCAATGATCGCCTGTTTGAGAACGACACTGCAATAGATGAATCATTAAGGTTAAAACTGTTGGAATTTGGCATCAAACGTCAGGCTAGAAGATATGGACGTATGAGAGGATGCATCCGTCGTGTATACAACCAGCGAGCTACAGGAACAGTTAGCATTTACACTCTTCGACATATACTGAGGGAGACTGAGCACCTATGGGTGTGCCCGGAGTGCAATGATGTCGATTCTGTTCAACAATAACAATACATTTGAATTTATGGCGGAAGTTTGGGATTTTGGGAAAAGCTAAGAAGAAATCTGACATATGCCAGGTTGAAATGGGAGTGAATGGCGAGCTTGAACAATGTAGCTTAATAATAAATAAATCCAATATCGTGAACAGTCAGGCCCTGTGCTCCATAAAGAGAGAAAAAGGAATCATGATGATGATGCATACTTCAGAAGATGATGACTTCGAAGAGGAGCAGGATAAACGGGATAGACATGGCCGAGTTTCTGTGAATCATAACAGAAATTACTATAATATAATTTTTGTTCGACACCCTTCTGTCACAACATTGTTCCCACCAAAGTTGCAGCCTGGAAATTATGTAAAAGTCGTGCGCTACAGGCCAATGCACTAAGCTGAACGACGCATAAAATAGCGTACATCTTTTTCCCCACCAAAGTCGCGTTCTGGAAATTACGTAAACGTCTCGCGCTTCTGACGATTGCACTTAATTGCATGATGATTGAAATAGCGCGCATAATCTTTAGACTTTTCTTTTGGTGTCCGTACCAAAATTTGTCCCTTCTTTTCCCCACCAAGTTGTAATCTTTTTCAGGGCGAATTTTTTTATTTTGAATATGGGGGGAACAAAACATTGTGTTTCCATCATTTATAATGACATTTGTCTGATTCTTGACAGTTTCTTGAATTTGCCCCCTTGTCAATTCGGGTGAGTGTAAATAAAGAATTACAGTTGCAGTAACTTGGCCGCTTTAGTCGCTCAGGTCAATACCCCTGTAAACAATGATTCGGAGACTGAAGTACATTTTATTTTGGAATTTTTTGTTTTTGTATTAAATATGCACCAAGGCAAGATTAAAACAATAATATCAGCACATCTACAAAACCCGTTGTGATAAAGCAGCAATTAATTAATTAGTCAAATTTAAGTCCATTTGCATACCCCCCTCCTCCGCTCCCCCTCTCCCGCCGCTCCTCCCCCTCCCCCCCGACACCGGAAAATAAAGGAATGAATGAAGATTGTCATCGTACACATACATAATCTAGGTGCAACGTATTTTTGTTTGAACAAAATACACTCAAATTAAAAAGTAATAGAAGAAAATTTCATTCAAGTGACAACTTCGATCTGCAGAGGCTAGGTTTTGAGGCTATGGCGTTATCGTCTGGTTGTGGACCATGTCAGTGACATGGTCCGCAACCAGACGATAACGCCATAGCCTCAAAACCCAGCCTCTGCAGATCGAAGTTGAACACTCCCAACTAAGATAGTTTAGCCATGTCTGAAGAATGGGAGAAGATCGACTACCACGACAATTATGGGGAAACTAACAGCCAGGGATCCATACCTCCAGGACGACCCACAGTTCGCTGAGAGGACCACATTAGACAATCTCTGAAAGACCGAGGACTAGATTGGAAACAGGTCAGGAGGAAGACAGCCGATGTGATAGTATGGCTCTCTCTCTCTGGCAAACATCCACACCCTAAGCAGAAGAAGAACAACTAAGTAAGTAAGTGACGGTGGTCTCATCCATAGAGTAGAGAGCGAGTTGCTGATACTGTGGTTTCCGGTGCGCCTTCTGGCCCAGTATCGACGACTTCAGCACCTCTTCAATGGGAGAGTGGGCTATCCCTGTCCCAACTGGCTGGGAAAATGATTTCGCCTGAACCTCGTCTGCTGTCTCATCCAGCTTCCCACTAGGGATTGAAACCCCAACCTTCAGCTGGATTACTGGTGAGAACAGGGTCCGCCGCTTGTAGGTGAGGTAGGCTTGAGCATGAGAGGCTGAGAGACATTGTGAGTCTTATGTTGCGCATCATGCTACATGCACCCCTGCGTAAGTAAGTAAGTTAGTTATTTCTCCCCATGCCATTTTTTACGCTTTCCTCCATAGCTTCTTAATTCATGCATCCAGATAAAAGACAACATGAGAATTCAGGGCATGCAGCAGACTGAACACAACAGAATTATTTCCCGCATTATTTAGGTGGGTATACTGCTTGTGAAACAATATTCTAGAGACATTTAGGGAAGATTATGAAGCCCATTGATAGGATACAAGTTAAGAATGTTCTTGGGTTTATTCACAGCTGCTTACACGACATTCAGGCTACTACAGGCGGTTTCTACATGGTGTGAGGAAAGTGGATCACAGGTCAATCCCAACAAAGCCTGTGTGATGTGGTGCTCTTTGAACAACTCCATAGTGAAAGCAGACCTTCCAGACATTACTTTCAATGGGCAGAACATTGAAAGGCAAGAAGTATCTGATAGAAACGTTTGATCGTGGGCTATCGTTCAAGTATCATGTCGAACTGATCATACAGAAGTGCAACCGAGGAATGGCAGGCTTAAAAACAATGGCTGCTGCGCGCGTGGAACAGAGACTACTGTTTCTCCTGTATCATCAGCTCGTGATTTCAGTAATCGAGAATGGGCTAGGAATACTCACGCTGTCAGTGTTACAATGTGAACGACTGGAACGCATTCAAAATGAAAGGAAGTGACTAGTTTTGGGCTGTGCGCGTGATACTCCCTTTATGACAATGAGATACATGCTCGGATTGCTGTCGATTAGATCCAGGTATGCAATGGCCCAGGCAAAAGCCTGTGTGCGGGTAACCACCGACGAAAGACACTCCTACATGAGAACGTAGTTGACATCAAAGGAGCAAGAATAAAGAGGGGTATGTCATGGATGGCACAGGCGATTGGTCAGGTGACCAGGGTTGAAAATATATCCAAAGGGGAAGAGTGGAGTAAGTCAGGTGAAAACTGAATAAACTACCAGCAGGTCATCATTAGCCTTGGCAAAGAGTGCAGAACTTGGGGCAATGGAAAAGCAGAGCTGGAGATTAATCAGCTGTTAAGTGATCATGCTGGAGATGTGTCGCCATTGTGTAAACTGATGGGTCTGTAGTGCGTGGTGAGAAATCAGGGGGCTTCTCTGCGAGAATAAAGGGCAGGGTCGTTGCTGAATAGAGTGGAGCCTACATGAAAACAACCTCCAGCATGAGAAAGGAGGTAAAGGCAGTTACTGCAGCACTGAGGTGGCTGTCTGAAAACTGCATCAACCAGGGCAGTTATATTGTTAGAGTTTGTTAGACTCTCAGGCCATGCTTCGGAAAGTTCAGAACTGATGGTTGCGACAGGAACGGAAGACATCAATTGAATCATCAAATCCTCAAGAACTGGTGTGGATCTACTGTCCTGTTCATGCAGGGGTACGTGGCAATGAGAGAACTGACAGACTGGTCTTAAGAGCACCCATAGTGGGGGACACTGGACATGGATAAGGGAAAGATACTAAGGACAATTAATGATCGCCTGCTAGATAATGACACTGCAATGGATGAATCAACAAGGCCGAGACTCTTGAAGTTTGGCATCAAACGTGTGACTAGCAGAGATGGACGTGAGAGAGGATGCATCCGTCGTATGTACAACCAGCGTGATACAGGTACAATTAGCATTCATACTCTTCGACATTTGCTGAGGGAAGCTGAGCGCCTATGGGTTTGCCCGGAGTGCAGTGACGTCGATTCTGATTAACAATAACAATTAGGCTACTTGTGGAGTCGCTTCGAGCATGCCAGCTCATCAAGCTGTCATGGCTACTGTTTTCGGCTTTAATGTTAATTATTTTAAATGATGATCAACGACAGGTTTTAAAAGACGATTTTATTGCAGTAGTATTATTTTACAGACGAAATTATGATTATAAGAATGGTGGAATGATTCTAGTTTACGTGATATTTCAACTGTTTGAGTATTCTTGAAAAAATAGTCTTTTTTCAAAGTTACAATTACATTTTTTAAATTTAAAATTTAAAAACAAAAATAACTTAAAAAAAAACAATGAGTAGGAGTGTGGAGCGGAGCTGGAGCAGTCACTATCGTAGCCGGAGTGGAGCTGGAGCAGTCACTATCGAAGCCGGAGCGGAGCCATTCACAAATTTGGTTGCTCCGAATCCCCTCCTACGTCAGTATCTGCTAAAGGACTCAAAGCTGCTCGTCTCTGTGACAATCTTCCACATACCCTTCCAGAAGTAAACTCATTCAATAGCAGACTGTTCGGATATTTCATCAGTTCTCATTATATGCCACCCAAATCTGATTATGTTTCAAATCATTGTCTAATGTTCTGTTTGCAGGGTTTGGACTTTGTTTGTTTTGCCTTTTTCATTCCTTTTTTTAAACATACTTAATTTTGATTATGATTGGATGTTATAAATATTTGCTGTTTTTTTTTAACTTTATAATGTTGCATGCCCTTAAATTAATGCTTAAAGTAATATGTGGGAATAAAAGGATACAATTTTGAAAGATGAGAGAGAGAGAGAGAGAGATGGAGAGAGAGAGTTGGTGAATAATGTTAGACTGGCCAGCGTGCCCGATTCTTAACGTTTGAAAATAAAGTTCGTTCGTTCACCTCAAGGACCCATGGGGACAGGTCTGTTATGTATATCTCCTCTTATTGTGAAGCTTCTCTGTATATTTACACGTGGTAGTAGTAATTATTATTGGGATAAAGAAAACATGTAGGATTATCGACACATTAAGAGTTTTCGTAAGAAGTTTTCCTCAATTATTTTTATTACGTCCAATATTTTTTTCCACAAGAGTTACTATCTGTTTTCATGGCGCATTTGTCGGGTGAGGAACTAAATTGCGCGCCTGTTGAAATAACACTTTGTTCTCATCTTTAATAACGGCGTATGTTTGATTTTAGACGGAATTTCTTGAATTTTCCCCATTTGTATTTCAGATGAGTATAAATAAAGAATGTAGTTCGTTACATCTGCAATAACTCGGCTGATTTAGTCACTCAAGTCGATACTTTCTTAAATAATTACTCCGAGACGGATATTGAAAGTTTATTTATATTTTTTAGTTTCTTTAATACGTCCCAAGTGTGAGGATTTATTGTGATTTTATTTTCAACGGGCCCCACTCTTCTTCTCTTGGTAAATATTTGCGTTTAGTTATGAGGAGTTATTGTGGGTTTTAATGTCACTTTCGCCCAGTCCCTCTTCTCTCTGTAAGTAATTGCGTTCATGTTATTTTAATAGGTTGGAGTTCATATTATTAGGCTTGGTAAAATCTTCAGACGTTAGGAACACCTACCTGTTTAACTGTAGGGATGGGGCAGAAACACGACCCGGTAGCGCAGAACCAATCAAATTTATTTAGGTACGAGAACGGTCAGAAGCATTATCTAAGGTGACGCAATAAGTAACGCGGGAGGAAAATATACACTGAGTCATCGCGGTTGTTTACGATATCATTGGTGGAGGTCAGAGTTTATTTAAATGCAGCAATATAATTGGTTAAAGGTTGTCCCAGAGAGACGCCACGCGATGACTCATCGCGTCTTATTTCATCATCATATCTTACTATATATGTAGCATGAAAATCGGTTAGCGTTTCTCTGGTCTAAAAATGTTGCTGCCGTGAAAAACAACGCCTATCATCTGCTCAGCGAGTCAGAGGTTTCTACGCGAGAGATATTCGGTAATTGAGTATGCCAATAACGTATTAGCAAGTAGATAGTGTTTCTGTAAGGTCTTAGCACGTTAGAGTAAGTTTTCCTAATGGAGTTAATTTTATTTTATTAAACAGAAGTGCCATCAATTGCTTACTTATGCCAAACGATAGAATGTAGTGTAAGTAGTGTCTATGATTTTCTTGGAAATAAGCTAGTAGTATGTATGATTGGTGTAACGGTTTTGAGATATTAACTGTGTGAGGATAAGTGCTAAGTTACATGGGTGCTCTGTAATATGTAATAGGAGGTCTGTGTCACCCGCATGTTGATTACGATAATTTGCAGTATGTATATACGCGAGCGTATTTGTGTATTTTATTTAATTGCGTATTAATTTGTTGGGTTGTAGGTGATGTAATTAATATTACTGAGATGGTGTAGTGCAGGGTGGTTAAATATTGTGTTCATTGTTATCTTCCCGGGTCAGTCCATAAGAAAGTAGGGCCGGGGAGCTTATACCGCGGATTTTCTTTTAGCTTGCGGTGAATGCAATTGTTGTGACGCCGAGGCAAGCCTAGCACAAAAGATTTAGGTCAGCCTGTGTCTGGGAGTTCACATAAGACAGATATTAAGGGGAGCGGGGAAAGAGATAGGAGGGACTGTAAGTTAGTTGACCCTTGGGTAAGAGTATTTGATTATCGCTTGTGTGTAGGAGAGATGTATTGATTTAAGGGGAAAGAGGAGAATTTCCCTTCTCAGGAGCCGAGGGCCCGACATCGCCATAGGTGAAGAGACCTGGTGACGCGCGAATCTCGGCGCCCAGTACGTCTGCACCAGTAAAAGAAAGAAGTTCTCATGCAGTGAAGCACAGTCTTCAGCGGGAACGGGTTTTCTTAAAATCCGGAGCTCTTAGCTCGTTATAACACACTAAAATAGGCGCGTGGCCTGGTGTTGTTGTGTAATCCGGCCATAATAAAACCGTTTGTCCTAAACCCGAAGAGGTTATCGGGCAGTAGAAAGAAGTGTTCATCAGTCGTGAAGCGTCTACATCCCAAGTCCAGTATATCGTTATCAATACCAAAGTCATCAGCAGCAGCAGTCTGGAAAGGAGAAAGGGAAATCATTCCTTTCCGAATGCTAATGAGAGAAGGAGCGTAACGGAGACGCCACTCAGCAGAAGACGGGAGTGTCAGAGAGACAGTGAGCAGAAGCAGAGGGGAGAGTGAAATTAGAGAGTTAGATAGAAAGTTTTGTTAGGACAGCCTCTGAGTTAGCACTGAAAAGGTCCGTTAGGGGATCAGTGCTTGTGGTATAGTGGTTAGCTGTGTAGGACATCAGAGTGCATGTCATATTTGTGTAGACATTTAGGTATACGTCGGCAGCAGGACAGTGGGTAGACTTAAAAATAATAATAGGATAGTTAGAAGCGGTGGCTCTTACTTAGAGACTCCCACCAAGTAGATTTTGTTTATTCCTTAATTCCTTTTTTTCCATGCAGGTTTAAGGAGAGGGTGGAATTGGTTGTGTATATTGTCTGTCATTTTAATTGTTCTGTTTTCCAGGTTTGTGCGATCTCGCATGTTATTTATTTTGCTGTGTTATTTGATATTGTTGTATAATAAAACTATAAAATGTACACTGCATCAGTTTCTCTAACTATACTGTACCTATATACTTTTCTGTATAGTATGTCTGTGGACGTTAATGAAATCTTATCTCCTATATGGTAGTCAGAGGTGGTGGGACAGTACTTAGTATTTATGTCACAAGTGGCGAGGGAGAGTCAATCTAGGTTCTCACCCTCAATGCTGTAAGTCTCATCTTTACACAGTCACTGTCATTTCTCATACAAAATCTATCTTCTGAGACTTTCTCATAACTAGTGTCTTGTCTCTATACTCAGACAAACTCTAAACCTAAATCCACTTCGTGACACCAAGACAAGATTGAAAAAAGTATCCGTACATTAGCAGAAAACTTTGTGATAAAACAGCTGTTAATTAATAAGTAAAACTTAAGTCCATTGGCTTTTTTTTCACATCTCGCCAAGCCATTTTAGACGAGTTGCTTCACAGCTTCATAACCAAATACATCCAGATAAATGACTACAGAAGAATTAGTGACATGCAGCAGTAAAATTACAACATAATTCTGTCCCGCTTATTGCTGGTCTAGAATGGAATGATTGAAATGTTATAACAAGATTACTAATTTGAACTCATTAAAATAAACCAGACAAGTGTCAGTGGAACAAAAGATGAGAAGTAGATGCTGGCAAAGGATAGGATACACAATGAAGAAACCCGTTGATAGTGTTACAAGGCAGTCCTTGTTCTGGAATCCACAGGGAAAGAGAGGCAGAGGTAGACCAAAGACCACATGGAGAAGAGAATAGGAGACATATATGAAAGAATGAGAAGGACCTTTGATGTTTAGCACAGGGCAGGTATATTTGGCACGCGTTTACTGAAGGCATATACTCATTAACGAGCTGAAGCGGAAGAATGAATGAATTAGGGCTACGACCCGGAGCGCCAAGCGCTAGACACCGCCCTGTCGCGTGTCTGGAAACTTCCAAATACAGCATGTATTTTGTTGTTGTTGTTTTACTAACAACATGCATTTCCATCAATCACTTATTCTTTCAATTCCAGATTCACTTTTCTAACCATGCGTACGGCATGTCAGTCGGTGAACACTCATTAGATATCATACTCAACTGGCTTATGTATTTCAAAGTTAATTATTATTAGATGTTTTTCTATCCACAATGTCTTCGTACACATGTCAATAAATATGGTTAGTCATTTTTATTTAAATTATTATTAATCCTCACCAATCTGTTAGTCTATGTAGTTATGTCTGTTAGCATAAACTATTTTGATTGTATGTCCTAAAACAAAAATAAAAAATATCAAACATGTTAAAGGTCGTCAAATCTTAGCTTTGCAACCTCAGAACCGGGGCTCAAAATGGACAAAGAAGTACGTGGATTGTGCTCAAGCAAAACACAGATCATCATTTCCACATTTTAATCAATCATCAATACCATTTAGCTCCCCAAGAAGCATAGGCCTTCAACAAACACATGCCATGCCCTCCTGTCCCGTGCCATCCGTTCAAGTTCTTTCCAGTTCTCTTCTCCATGTGCTTTTTGGTCTACCTCTGCCTCTCTTTCCCAGTCGATTCCAGAACAAGGACTGCCTTGTAATGCTATCAACAGGTTTCCTCAATGTGTGTCCTATCCATCACCAACGTCTTCTTCTCAACTCTTGTTCCACTGGCACTTGTCTGGTTCTTGTCATCAATTCCACATTTGTGACTTTGTCATACCATTTCAGTCCTTCTATTCTACACAAGTTCTCGTTTATAAAAGTCTGTAGCTTTTTGGTTGTTGTTTTTGTTGTTCTCCATGTTTCAGAGCCATACAATAGGACTGACTTGACATTTCAGTTGAAGATTCTTATTTTCGTGTTGGACTTGATTTCCCTTGTTCTCCATATGTTTCCCAATGCAATGAAACCTCCTCTTGCTTTTTGTATTCTTATTTTGATATCACTGTCTGTCCCTCTGTGACAGTGTCTATATTACTGCCAAGATATGTGTAGGATTCTACATCCTTTAGTGGACATACATTTCCACATTTACTGCCTATAAAACATGGAACAATCACTGCAGAAGGTTCCCTTGCGGAAGCCAGCATCAAAGCTTTCATGCGCATGTGTAGCGTTTGTTTCTGTAGAGGTTTTTTTAGAGTATGTTTGTCAGCACCTTGTACATCCTCATATTAGTTACCTCATGCGACATACTATAGCCAGCAGTAATCCTATTGTTTTCATTGTCTCTCAAGCATGCCAGGGATCTACTGGAATAGGTAGAGAGAATTTGAAACGAAATAAAAGCATGTGAATATGATTGAACAAAAAAAACACCGACAGAAAACATACGGTAGGGACATCAGCAAAACATCAAATTAATAAAAGCTAATAAAACGAAGTTATTTCCGTAAAAAACAATGGAGAAAGTAACATTTCAAAAAACATATAGCTCAAAATTGTGCAGAATTAACAAGTAAAACAAACAATTTAGGTGACTGTAGACGGAAGAAAACCGATATCGAACAATATAATGTCTTTGTAAATCCTGAAACGTATGAAACCCGGGACTTTATTTCACATTATTTCATCACACGTCGCGTTTTTAATACAAGCCGAGTCTTAGGTGTATGATGGTAAGAATAATTTGCGTTATATTTTTTATTGCATTTCATCTAAAAAAATAAGTCATAACCAAACAGATTTCGTTCCTGCTAACTAAACACTAAGGGATAGATCGCTCAAATACCGAAGTCTCACTACTGAAGCCAGTGAAAGATTTCTTTGCTGACAGCCGTCGCCTGACTCCAAACGTGATCAATCATTAAGCCTGATATAGTTTTCACTGCACATAAAATCCAATACAGACGGGCCAAATAAAGAAACTGGAGTAAACATTTTGATATTTGTAATAGCCAGGGTAGGCAGCTAGGGGTGATAACTCTATTATTGGAAGCAGCATGGCGAAACTCTAATATACGCTGCGGCAGGTATGGTGGCGACAGGTGCAAAATTTAGATTTGGTGGCAACAGGTGCAAATTTCGATTTGGCGGCGACAGGTGCAAAATTTAGATTTGGCGGCAACAGGTGCATTTTCTGGTATAGGCGGAGAAAGCGTATTGTCTAGAAAAAGAGTTTGCATAGGCAAACTGTATTACAGGCTGCGTCAGGAGGAAACTGAAGGCCGGTAGTAATCAGGCATACAGTATACAGCCATTCAGTTGAACCTTCTTGCATTTGCGATTTGGTTCCTCATTGTAGATGCTGGGGAAAAATGTCAATTTTGATATGTTAATATTTTATTAATATATGAATACCTAAACTTTGTTTAAAGAAGCAGGCAAATAAACCTAGACTTTATGACTGAAAAAAAATGTAAGCAGAATGCAAAAATAAATAAGTAAATAAATAACAAAACAAAAACAGAAAGTATGACAGTAACAATATTTTAAAATGAAATTTAACGCTAAAAACACCATCATTGAGGGCAAACGCTGTAACTGGGTTGGCCATGTCTTCAGAAGTGACCCATGACACCATCAAAAAACTGTTGTGCTATGGATCCCAGATGGAAAGCGAAAGAGAGGCAGACCAAAGACAACCTGGCAGAGAACTGGGGGCTGAGATGCAAAGCTACAACAAGAGTTGAGGCACTGTACAAAGGGTAACCACGGAACGAACACAGTGGGGACAGTTTTTTGTTGCTGCCCTACAAGACGCCCTTAGGCGTGATGGCGCTGACTGCTATGTCAGTCAGGAGGTAAGTATCCAACAAGACAAACAAGACGAAAGCTAAAAAAAAACAGTAATTTGGTTGTGATATCGTCGACAACTAATGGCTGTCAAGTCGACTGAATTACGACAAGCCTCCTAATATGCTTGCAGTATGACCATGAGTAAGGATCGAATTTGGTGGTAACATTCCTGACGAAGACTATTTAGTAAATTTTATAGTAAGCGCTATCTTTTGACATAATGGCACTTGGGGTGGTTCATGGAATTTTTTGAATTGCATTTGTTTGAAGACAGTTTTTGTTTTGCTATTAATGTATTTTCTTAGGGCTTCTGCAAGATTGAAAATTGTTGCGAAGTTTTATGAAATTCTGTAAACATTATATTTGAATTGAGTGCCTGGACTACGCTGACAATTTTTGGGTGTGTTTGGCTACAGTCAAGAATAATTAGACTAACAGAAACATGAAACAAAAGCAATAATTAATAACATCTCCCACACAATGTGTAATCAGCCACTATAAGTCTTAGAGTACAAGTCTTGCAACTTATATGTACTGGTCCATCGTCTAGTAGGAGCACTGCAATGATTATATGAAAATGATTATATCAGAAATGATTTTACTGAAATGAACAATAACAGTTTTACTTATTCAAAAGTATTTTTTTTAAAACCCACTGTGCATCACCACAGTACACGAACTACGTAGCAGCAGCGAGGATCCCAATGTGTGTATGCGGCATCACACATTCTATAAATATTTTTGTGCACACTGTCATTTGCGCATTCGTCTTTGGTAAGTGTTACTATTTTCAGGAGAGTACATATAAGTGAAACAATACAATTAAGGTCTAACTTTCAACCAAAGTTGCATCCCTTAGCGTTACGCATTTTTTTTTTGACAGAAAAAAGGTGGGGATTTTATATATATGATTATTTTCTTTATTTTTCACTCCCTAAGAAGCATGGTGGCACAACTGCAGCCGGTTCACCTGAAGGAAGCCTGCACAAAGCACTCAAACGCTCTTGCAAAGGAGCTCTCTGGAGGAGATTGTTGTATATAGATAAGGTTTTTCTAGCTCGACGCACAACTTCAAATTAGTTTGCCTTCTAGGACATGTCTGAAGGACAGTAGGCACATTCGTTGTTGTCTCATAAGAGGCCATTGGGAACCACGCAGAGCACAAAAATATATAAAATGCTGTGTGTGCGTGTTTGTTTGTGTGTTGTTTGTTGAAAAAACATACATGTAGAACAATTGGTCCATATTATGCCTGGGAAAAATCTATAACTGCCAGGGAGAGAAAAATTAATAAAAAACAAAAAGATGAGTAATCACGTGCCTGCTAGAATGCCATTTGCATTAGCAGCTTTTCCATCTTTTAGCAGCTTCATGGCTTTCTTAATTTCTTCCTTATTTTGTCTTTCACAGTTAAACTTGCAGCTCCTCTTCTACTGGCTGTATGTTTGGGGATATTTGTGGAGGTAGTCTATTGAGAGTTATTTTTTTCTTACAATGTTTTGCAAATCTCTTCATTTTCTCTTTCATACTGAGAAGCAATTTTCCATTCTTATCTTTGATGCGGCCATTTGCTTGCTTGTATTTTCTTGTTAGCGTCTTAGTGTTGTTTGTCTCGTATATTTCGTTTGGCTGTAGATTCCTCTGCCTTTCTCTGCAACTTCTCTGTGTATTTGCTGGTGTCTCTTTTGATGCGTCTTCTTCCTCTGTTTGCTTCTATGTACACTTCGTGTGTCTAAGATTTGGAGCTTCTGGTTTTGACTCTGTTTAAATCTGTTTTGTGTTTTTTATCTTTGGCGTTTTCACTTGTTATCCGTGTGTTGTACTAGTGTTCTCTTTGCCCCAGTACTTCACCACCTGTCGCATGCAATATATTTGTGAACTGTTGCCAGGGTCTTCTGTGTTTGTACATCTTCCAATGTTGGGTAACTTGATATTAGTTGGATATTGTAACTATAAATTTGTCCCAGCTTTCTTGATTCTAAGTATCTTATATAAAACTGTTGTCTGTAACTATGTATTGTTTTATATCTTTCGAGTTTCATTTATATTTTGGCTAATAGTAGATGGTGATCTGATGTCATATCTGCCCATCAAAATATTTTGGCGCCACACAATGATGAACACACCCAGGAAAAAACGGATAGACTTAATAAGTATAGCCAACAGGTGAGCTTGAAACATCAACCTAAAAAAGATGTCAGAGGTCATGACGCTCAATGTGAGCAACCCTGAGCCCATATCAGCAACGAATCAGCAACTGGAACAGACAGACACCTTTACATACCTAGGATGCATAGTAACACCAGACGGCGGAGCAAGCAAAGACATCAACAACAGAATGAATAAAGCAAGAACAGCCTTTTTTAGTCTAAACAACATCTGGAAGTCCTCTCAGTACAGCACAAACACAAAATGAAGATTATATCAGAGCTGTGTACTTTCTGTGCTTCTCTATGGTGCGGAATGCTGGAGAGTTACAGAGAAGGAAATGTCAAAATTGTCCTCTTTTCACACAACATTGCCGAGGAAAAATTCACCGAAGAGATCAAAATAGAAGAAAGATGATCTAAACTTCTTGTATATGCATAAATGATCAATCAATGAGATGGACGTATTATGAGAGGATGCATCCGTCGTGTTTATAAGCAGCGAGCTACAGGAACAGTTAGCATTCATACTCTTCGAGGGAGACCTAGCACCTATGGGTGTGCCCGGCGTGCAATGATGTCGATTCTGTTCAACAATAACAATGACAATGATCAATTAGATTTGTCTGTCATGGTGATAACTGTGTTGCTATGTGTATTCTTTTATGTGGAAACGTGCTTTCTCTTTCAGCCAGTTGATTTGAGGAACAGACATTTATGAATAATTCTCCTTTATTTTTATGTCCAAATCCGCGTTTTTCCAATCATTTGTTCAAAGGCGCCAAGGTCTGTTCCTATCTTTGCGTTTAATTGTATCTATAAAAGTTGTGTGATGCATTTCTTCTCTTTCTGTCCCAAATATTTTGTAGTCTGGCATAACATTTTTCTGCTACAGATTTTTATTAGTCATTACTTGGTGCTAAACAATGGATGATGTTTGACTTTATTTGGTTTGTGGCTTGTTTTGAATGTTGCTGTCACCATTCTGAGTCCCACTACTTCCCATTCTATGAACACATTCATGTGCTTATTTTAGATAGCATTTGAGCCAACACCTCACAAAAGTGTAAGCTTTCTTCTGTATGTCCCGAAGACAGCACCCAGTCACCCGTGCTCAAAATTTCCTTCTTTTCTCTTTCCTTGCACCTGTGTTTCGCGTAGTCCCAGGATATCGATCATGTGATCCTCCAATTCTACTGCTTTCTGTGCAATTTCCTTCGTTCGTTCAAACTACGTTTATTCCAAGTGCCAAATCAGAAGATTTTCGTGGAAGAAACAAGTTAGTTCCAGCAACACTGACTCCTTTCGGCTGTCTCTGTGTTGCGTCATTTCGCCTCCTTTACAAGAGGACCTTTTGACTTTGATGGTTGAGTTTTATTTTTCTTTAGTTGGCCTGTCCACGTTGTTTGTTGAAGTTTGTGGCTTAGTCCCCATCTACAGTACGGGGTAATATGGTCCCACGCACAACCCTCTTTAGTTCTTACGACATGCATGGGTTGGGTACAGTGTTATTATTCTTTGCTCCCCTATCGGACCCCGTTAATTGACAGGTAAATTTCTTAATTAAACTGAATACAATACTTTTGAAGATTACCTTCACACACTTTTTAGCTGTAATGTGGATCTCTTTCACGATTCCTGATTAATGAAACTTGAAAGTCATCATGCACACAGATGTGGTTAATTCTAGCACCCTGCACTAGTGCACACAAACCGTTAATTGTTGCTATATCGTCCTGCAGTAAGATTTCGCTGTGAATCACCGTGAAGCTCCAGACGTAACTGATCATGCAAAATGATAAAACCTTCATAAAACAGAACGATTATATCGCATAAAAAATCTACTGCCGTGTATGTGTCCAGTAACATGTCTTCTTCCCGTAGCTTTTGATAAAGTTCAGCTGCGTCAAAATGTCTCGGAGGGTGGAGTCCTAGATAATAAGCAGCCTTATCCTTTATGCTTGAATCTATATCGGGCTTTGCTGGCTCAGCAAGTTGTACATCTAAAGACTCCATCTTGAGCGCACACGTCATCACTAGGCAAAAATTTATGACGTCATTAAATGATGTGTAGGTGATTAAATTATTAATGTACTTCTTCTTCTTCGTACACTCTCAGACGTCAACTTGAATGTCCTCAAAGACAGCAGTAGTCAGTTTGAGGCTATTTGAATCCCCGTAAAGCTTTTCCACTAATGGTACTGGTGTCGGCCATATGCGCTTTCTCTGTACCACATATAAGGGGCAACTTTGAAGCAGATGTTCAGCAGTCATTTTATCAGTGGGACCCCAAGATGCAGCAATAGTGAATGCAGTCAGCGACCCATAGCTGTACTGCTTGCATCAGGACCAGCGAACCAGAGCTGATCAAGACCGCACTCCACCTCCACGTGGTGGTCCTGGAAACAGTCTGCAGCAGTGCAGTCTGGCTGAGCGAGTGCGGATCGCAATGGGAAGGCAAACCCGGTCCCTAAAAAATGCCGTGCTGAAGTCGGATGTGTCTACAGAAAGGTGCAGATATCACAGCTTAGGCGTAAACAGACACAACGCAACCACCGTCCTTTTCAGGGCGAACGAGGAAGAAGAAGAAGAATTTTATCAGTGTCACAGTTACGCTGATCGGTAGTTCCTATCTTTAGCTTGTTGAATAGATGGTATCTCAATCTGTTGTGGTCAGTGCGGAGTCTGAAGATTACCACTTGTTCTCTTCTGTGGAGCTGGTAGTAAGCATCATTCTGTGTGTGACCTGGATGTTCTACATTCCATTTGTTTCTGTATCTGATTCTGATAAAACTCTTTGCCTCCTCGAAAGTTATGTTTGCATCAGGCTGAGGTAGATGTAAACCTTCTTTTGCCATTCTATCAGCCTCTTCATTGCTGGTGATGTTACAATGAGATGGGATCCATTGGATCACAACACTTTTGAATCGTTGACAAAGTTTGTGGAGCACTATTCTGAGATAATCCAGGTCTGTATTATTTTGGCTTTTCAACGTTGCAATTACTGACTGTGCATCAGTAAAGAAAGCAACTTGTCTCTCTGTGCTTTCTTCTTTCAATATAACAACTGCTTCAGTTTTCTAGGCCTCTGCCTCTGCTCTGAAGTTATTTGAGAATTGTCAAGTTGCCAATGACAGCCTTTTTTTCTGCACCAGTGCTTAAGGTCAGAAAGACACCCCTACCTCCACTTTCTGTTGCACTTGTTGCTGATCCATCTGTGTATGCATGGTCCAGGTGTGGCGTAGGTAATGTTTCTCTGTGTATTTTGTCGCTATGGATTTTCTATCTTTGCAGTTCTGTACAAAAGATCAGAGTCAGTTAAGTATCGCAGTGATGTTGGCAACCAAATCAGTCATTTTTCGATTTACCAAATGACCTCTGTGTTCCCAGCTATTCGACATTCCGTTTAAGATCTAGATTTATTGATTTATTTATTGATTTTGTGCTTTGTGTGCTCTCGATCTTTCCAGTTTTTGGACAAAGTTATGGCAAGCCCTTCTGTCGTGTGCCATCAGCTCAATGAATTTAAGTGTCTTCCTCGTTGTTCCTTTCTGTCTCAATTTCTATTCCCCATGTGTCTCTCGTCTCCCTCTACGTGTCTTACTCTGGTACTCTATTCCCCCATGTGTCTCTCTTCTCCCTCTATTACTCTAGTACTCCATTCCCCAGGTGTCTCCCGTCTCCTTCTACGTGTCTTACTCTAGTACTCTATTCCCCATGTGTCTCCCGTCTCCCTCTACGTATCTAGTACTCTATTCCCCATGTGTTTTCCCGTATCCCTCTACGTATCTAGTCCTCTATTCATGTGTCTCCTATTTCCCTCTTCGTATCTTACTCTAGTACTCTGTTTCCCATGTGTCTCCTGTCTCCCTCTAGGTGTCTTACTATAGTCCTCTATTCCCCATATGTCCCCCGTCTCTCCATGTCTCCCGTCTCCTTCTACGTGGCTTACTCTAGTACGCTATTCTCCATGTGTTGTCCCGTCTCCCCATACGTGTCTTACTCAAGTACTCCAGAACAAAGGGCGCCCATGCAATGCCATCAACATGTTTCCCCGGTTCCATCAGTATGTGTCCTAGCCATCGCCAGCGTGTTATTCTCATCTCTTGTTCCGCTGACTCTTGACTGGTTCGTGTCATCATTCCCACATCAGTGATCTTCTTATACTACTTCAAGATTGTTGTGATTTCTTGATCAAGACAGTGCGACGTCTGCGAGAGAAAACTGACTCGATCAAGAAAATTCCAACATGTTCAAAAGTTTGCCCTGAGATTTGATGGTTGTCACGGGTTGCCTCCTCTTTGCTCTGCTGTAGTGGTCAAACAGTGGCCAAAACCTAGAGCAGTATTTATCAACACTGATAGTAGCAACGCCCCCTTTTGACAACTGATATTTTAAAAAGTCCCCCACCCTTTTAACACCCGCTTGCTCTTTATCGTGTATACACAAAAACACACACACACGCACGCACGCGCGCCCGCGCGCACATATATATTTCACCATACTTTTAAAAAAGCAATGCAGTTAATGAGTTACCTTTTCTTATAATATAAAGAAAAAGAGAAAGCACATTTATAAAAGCACAGTTATATTAAATATGTGTTTAAGTAGGGAATTATATACAGCACAAGTTCTTCGCCTTCTTCTTCGTTCGTCATGAAAAGGACGTTGGTTGCGTTGTGTCGCCGTTTACAGCAAAGCAGCGATTCGTGCGCCTTTCGGCCCGACACATCCGACTTCGGCACGGCATTTTTTAGGACCGGGTTTGCCTTCCCACTTCGATCCCTACTCTCTCAGCCAGACTGCAGTGATGCAGCCTGTTTCCAGGACTACCACTTGGAGGTGGAGTAGGGTCTTGGTCAGCACCGGTTCGCTGACCCTGACTGCATTCCACTTTTGATGTGCCTTAGGTCCCCACCACAAGTTCATTATCCTTGAATTACAAATTGGCGGAGCAAATGATATAAAATTAATTCTTACAACTCTATAACTATCATAATCATATCATTTATATAGCACCTAAATGACTGTATATAAATCTACAAATCTGAATTTTTAAGCTTCTCCTTATGTAACCACTTTAAACATGAAAAAATTATTAGTTGATAATAATGATATAAATGTTCACTTACTACTGAACCATCACGATATCTTTGCTTTTGTAATATTTGATTTCAAGTTTGTTAAAAGAAGTCTCAAATCTCCTGTTACAAATCTGCAGTCGGTTTCGTTGCTTATGAAGTAGCAACACTACTACACTGAACCCCTTCTCCACCAAATACGACGTTGGGAATGTTGTAATTAGCATTTAAGTTTCACGCCAAAGAACGGGATACGCAAGCCTCTGCTGGATCCAACATTTTTCGTAATGTGTGTTACTGAATCGTGCTTTTGCATCGAAGTCATTTTGTAGCTCAATTAATTCTTCTTATAAATGTTGACTACCTTTTTCCACGTCTGATTCAAACGGATTAATCACCCAATCCGGTATTATTAGTTCTTGCAAGTCTAAATCTTATGCTCATATCATCATTTTTTAATAGCATCCAAATGACTTCAATAAACCTCTAATTTCAAATATTCAGCTGAATATTGTCGACACTTTCTCTTTACTGCTGACATATTGAAAATTTTAGTATAATATCACTGCACATACATCTATACCTCGTCAAACCTCAAAACTGACTGAGTTTAATTCTCTACACTCGAAACATCCAAAGATGCATTAAAACTAAACCACAACTGCCCTCAACGTCCCTGTTTCGAGAAGACGTTTACTGTGCACTCGCATAAAAGAGAGTTGAACGCAAAGGTCAAACACAGTTCTGTGTAGTGCTGTGAGTGTAACGTCAACCTCGCTAAACAAAGAGAAGTTTTTGGCAGGCACACGTGGGACACGTGATTGTGCGGAGAATGTTTTGGGAGGGAGTCGTGCTGTGGATGTGGACAGAGAAGGGAAGGGGCTGTGATGTGTTCACGGGCTAACCAATGTTTGACGGGAATGTGTTTCCAGAAGAAAATTTGTGTCGAGAGTGGAGAGAGAAGGTTAGCTTGGGTGTGTCGAGAGGCTAACGAATGTTTCGAGTGTTTCAAGAGCCTCCTGACAATGGTAACATTCCAGGTACTAAAATGTTGCGTTTGGAATCCTTGAAACTCTCCATGGGACGCAGGGCAAATAAATACTATCGTGTTACAAGCTATGCGAAGGGGAATATCTTTTGTAATTGTTTCATATTGATTCTTGTAAAAATGTACACAACGTCCCTCTGAATGAAAAGAGCTAACCCCAATCGTTGCAACCCATCAGAACGCTCCCAGACATCTTGAACCCCCCCCCCCCCCAGGAGGCGGTACCGCCCTCGTTGAGAAACACTGACCTTGAGTATCTAATGTGGGTCTTCAAAGGTGTCTACCTTCGCACAAGATTACTCTTGGCAGAGTTGTAGATAGATGGATGATGTTGTGTTACCAACAGATTACTGGTGGCAATGTATGTAGTTATTATAATATTTATTTGTCTGAGGAAAGTATTTGTTTTTAGAATCAGGATGCTTTCCTGGCCAAAGATATATCACCCATGATTGATTGATACTTTTGTTATATGGGTTATCTCCCCTGGATATCGAATTTGGCGTATGTATCTAGATTTTGTTGGTCTGTTCCTTGTTGGGCCAGAAACAGAATGTTCTTGCTTAGGTTTATGCAGGAATGTTTTATGGTCCGAGTCTATGTTTACTCCGTGTCTATTTCAGACGATTCGGTCTTATATCGTGATATCTTTGTATGTCTATGTGGGACTATTTTTCCTTGTACTGAACTATGGGGTCAGGCAGTTTCTGCGCATGCGAATAGGAAAAAAGGGTCTTCCGTGATGATGAAGCCTGGTGAATGCCATGTCGGAGACCAGTCCGAAGTTTGTTGATCGCTGTGATCTATTATGGGGAAGAAGATAGTTTCTGATATGATTATTAAGTCTATGAGTTCCCCAGTGTTTATTCTGTAACGCCAGGAGAGGGGGGTATGTGTTCTGCTAGTGTATTTCCCATGCCCAGGTAAAAAGAACTTTTTTGCTGAACTTTTTCCTTGCTAGGCTTAGATGGGCAGACGTCTACATGATGATTATCTATATCAATATGTCGGGATGACATGTTACCTAGCAGCACTGAATATGATTGTATGCAGCAGTTATGATGAAAGAATATGCTGATTCTTGTAGAAACATTTGTGTTCATGAACAAAGCCTTTATTGAAGCTTTACTATGCATTTGTATAGTGAGTAATGCTCACTGGAACCAGAAGCCATTTTGGATCCTATTTTTTGTCGATCATCGATCAGAGAACAGGGATGCCCCTTATTATCAGGTGATGATTAAGAGATCACAGTTATAAAGAAAACCCAATACTGGTGGGTTAACATTGTCTTCAGAAATATTTGCTGAACTTTACCGAAAGAAATCTTCGCTAGAAAAGAGGTTCTGTCTAGGAGTCATGCTTGAACATTATTTATTAACTGACATGCTCGGTCAGTAAGGCCTGATGATCATATTTATAAACAGTGGAAATCTAAGTGCTTGTCTACGGATGTTCCATTGTAATGTTCTTCAACATGAATGCCAACTTAAGATTGTAGACCATTGATCAACCGAATGATGATATATGTCGACCTGTTTTCCTGTAACTATACTCGTACTGTCCAAGTGTGTGCGTCCAATTAAACAGTATGAAACGACCACAGTAGTTCCAGCCATCCTTGACTTCTACCTGTGATTGGAGTGAGTGTCCTGTGTACCTGTAGAACTGTCATCCATTCGCGTCTTCATTATTGATGTTTACACTCACTCATTCCATCAGAATATACGCATCTAACAGTACACCTTGTCAGGGCCCCAACAGTCGGTAACCTGACCCATTTAAAGAACACTGTGACTGGACGAGCAATATCACAAAAATAAGCATTTATCATGTTGCTTATACCTCGATGGAGTATAGTATTTACAAGATATTTCAGAAGTCAAGAACAATGCTGAATAAATCTGAGCAAGGTAACTTTGTCTATGACCCGCCGCCTTTTGTTAAAATGGATTATCTTATAATTAGCTTGTTCAAGCCCTTCCCCCCCCCAGCTGTTTTAATTCAGCGACATGTTAATTTAGTAGCTCTGTTTTAAGTGTATTTACGATGACTCAGACATACGATTTGTATATACACAAATAACAAATTTAATAATTAATTATGTTTACCAGTTTAAAAAATGAATAATTCTTTTAAAAACGTATTCTTCACAGGGTGATGTTATGGTTTTCCAAAAAATGGACACTTCACTTGGCAGCTTTTAAGTTTGTACTTAGCTGGTAATAGTTTGATGGTTTTTTGCTCCCGCTGATGTTTGGTTTTTTGCAGATAGATGACTGGTTTCCTCTCGTCACTGGTCAAGTCTGAAAGTTGTGACAAGTTCCAAGAAGTATCAATGAGTAATAACAAAGCTGGTCCAGCGTCTCTAAGACCGTCTGATGATGGTGTCTAGCATCGACTTCACGCCACTTATACCACCACATGTTCCAGAAATAGTACCCTCAATTGATACCACCGACTAGTGTCACAAAAGAAGAGAACAAATGCCCTCTTGAGTATTGAGTTTTTTCTGACACACACTCACGTGCCCTTCTCTTTTCATTCCACCATCCCATCTCCCTCAGAACTTTACCCTCTCTAAGAATTAATCTTGATCCCAGTGAGCGGAAAACTTTCGTTACATTTAGACTGAATAGGTTTACATTTACCTCTACACTGGTTGAAAAGGTTAACAATATAATAAGTATGTACATCATTTCTCTCATCATTCAGCCTCATATGACTTGCTTATCCGCTAGCAATTTTCACCTGTTAATATTCACTTGTCCATATATACATATTATTTCACGTGTTAATAATGCAAATATAGAAAATTATACATGAATGTACAACTTACCCCATAAGTCTTTTCGTGATCACATACTTCTGGCTCAGAGACATAGTTCCGGCAGTTTTGTTTTAAGATGCCTCTTCCATGTGTTTCTGGGGTATTACTTTTACAATAAGCTAACACTCAGAACTTCGTGTTTAGATTCCAAGGATTCCGGTTTTCGTTGTTAATAAAGGTAGAGTTTTTTCTGGGATATAAGTATTAAAGATGCTCAAACAAGCACGGTCCCAATAAATGGATATTCTGATCTTATTCTTTACTCTGGCTGTCTGGCTTGTCCCTCTCGACGAGTTGAATTTCACAGTGCTTTACCTCAGCGAAAGTACCAGGTTATATTACAACTTTCGGTCCCACGCACGTTGTTGTTTACTATTAGACCAGGCTCCAATCCAGAAATGCTGTTATGCTTACATCTCGAATGCTGGCCAATAGTTTCAATCATGCTTGGTTTAATGGCGTCTATTCAAAAAATTACCTCATAGGAACATTCTGCGTGTTATTTAAAAGGTCACTTTCCAAATACGGACTTGCTTTATCTGTGGATTCGCGTAATGATTACAATCTTAACTCCCTACTGTTACGCATAAGAATTTTGCTATGGTATCTGTGTACTCATTTTTTTTCTAATGCAAGGTATATAACTCTTGGAATTGAAGTTACTTTTTTACTTTAAGTGGTTACCTGTTCTTATGCCCTTCTGGTTGAGCCGGTATTGTTGTTTTTGACCGATCTTGGGTCGTGTCCATTTATGGAGCGCCACGGGCCCACTTTTCTTGGAAACGTTTTGGCAGCCCCTGTGTCGATAGTTATTTCCTATCCTTATAAGGCTCGATTTTAAGTGTCGTTCTTAGAATATGCCCATAGCTTCGGGGTTGTGTGTAATTGTGATTCAAATCAAACGTTTCTGCGCATGTCTGTTTTTTTATTGTGGGTTTTGAACAAGCTTCGGCCGGGAGTGTCACAGATTTTATCGAGAGAGCTAGAACGCTTTTTCAGTGTCCTGTCATGATCATATTGTTACGGGGAATGGAAGTCCTCTATAGTGTATGGTATTCATCTCAGATGATATTCCCCTTGTTTATTCAAAGCGCCTGGAGGCGAGTGAGTTGTGTATTTATTCCTGAAGAGAAGGTAATTGTCTCTACATCTTTGATTATCATTGTCGCTAACTTTCATGATTGAACATTTTGTGCCTAACTTTTACCAACTTTCCCTGGGCGGGAAAGAAGCTACGGTATGAGAAGTTTTCAACTCGCGAAGCACCATGTTGTTATGCATCGGGGTGATGCATGTCCGAAAGGCTCTCTACTTGTTGGACTTTGCTGCTCTGGCGGTTCCACGTCAGTTTAGGTTTTTGATACCGTTTGTTATTAAAGGAAATTAGAGGACATTACTTGATACTCCAGAAGTCATGCCTGTCTTGCTGGAGGTCAGAAAAGGATAAGGGATTTTAATCTCCTACAATTTATATATATATATCGCTGTTATAGAAATGGATGATGGGTTTTCCACACCTGAATACATTTACAGTCGTTTACAATGTAAATTGACGCCAGTTGTACATTATTCTCCATTAACATGCTGTGATGTCTACAAGTGTTGTCAGTGACTATGCCATTTCGATGTCGTCCTCTGATGTCCGTTAATAAATATTGAGAAAACGTCACTAGCTGTTCGACACCTTTATGACTTTCCCTCGTCGTGAGTCAGTGATGGTACTCTGTACTATGTAATGTGGACAATGTTGCCTCTGTACATTTAATACTACATGGGACCCGTAAGGATGGGATACCGAACAATATATACTTTACAACATCATGTTACATCCCAGAAGGACCAATTCCCATCACCTCTAGAGATTGGTACCCATCCACAACGTGTAACGATATATACATACATACACTTCAAGTAAAACAATCACACCGTTACACCTACATTATCACAAATAATGTCTTCGTAACAATTCTGTCGACAAGCTATTACAACATTCCCGAATTTCAGGGGTGCAAATGTCTGTAAATAATGTCCGCAGACGGTAATTTAACGCCCCATACTTGTGCACAAACACCGACCCTCGAGTTTGATTATATGGGCTGTGACTCTCATTCACAGCAGTGGTTGTTCGTCCATCACGGGTGATGAAGACCAATCTGTTCATCCAATTATTTAGGAATATGTAGAGTTTAGCTCACTACTGGTACGAAGGTGACTGATGAGCCCGATGCAGACGGCCTGGAAAGATCTCGGACAAGTGGTGGGCAGGGAATCGTTTGCTTTCATATGATAGGTTCTTTAATTTCACGTTCCTTTCTAGCTTCGTCTCCGCTGTTTCCGCTGCTGGATGGCGCTTCTCTGGGATGATTTCGCATGCCGTCATTGCAACCTTTTACGAAGAGATGTGCGCTCTAAGCAGTTCGGTCTGCGCAGCAGGTTCCCAGGGCATCTAGGGGGAGTGGGTTTCTAATATATAGAAATTCAAAAAGCTTTATTATTGCCATATAATATATAAAAGAACAATACACAATCTTACGCCCTCTAAATAAGGAAATTTTTTTTTGTGGGGTTTGTTG
>JAMPIV010016266.1:0-143318 GCA_024509875.1 Oreohelix idahoensis
TATAGGAGTAGATGTATGTATAATGAAGGAGGAGGGGGTTGGTAATTGGGGGTGTGGGAAGGTAAAGGAAAAGGGTGAAGGGGGAAGGAAAGTTAGATGGTAGTGGGGGTGGGGGGGGGGTGGTTAAATGTATTTGACGGAAGGGATGTGGTGGGTGTTTTGAGGTTAATAATTATATCGCTAATAGAGAAAATGTTTAATTATTAAAAATGTGAGATGAGGGCCTGATTAAGCCTTAGCTTATGGTTGAAACCCTTAGGTGATCATGGATAAGTTGGTTTGTATGATCTGAGATGGTTGGAGGGGGTTTGAGTGGATACTTGGGTCATGAGAGGTTAATTTGTATTGGATGATAGGGAGATAAATAAGTGTATCAGATGATGCTAACAATAGCTGCCAGTTACTAGTTCTGGTCTTAAAAGTAATACCCCAGTCTTAGAAATAAGCACTGGTGTATAGTTGTCATAGGAATAGTCAGACTGTACAGAATTCTGGCCCAAATGGTAATAAGCAGTACCAGATTCTAAAGTGTCTCTCTCTACAACTATCCTGTGATAAATAAAAGATATAGGGGAAAATCAAAATGGACATTTAATTTTAAAGAAAATTATAAAAAAATTGACAAAGTCTTCAGTAACAATTAAATAGTCAGTTTAATATGTAAATTGATTTCTTTTCTTGGTTTGATGAAAATGAATTTAAAAGATAGAATATATAAATATTTATATATATCTTATTTTACTATATTACAGTGTTCATGGAACTGCCACTCTCCTCTTGGAAAAATTTTAGAATCACTGTTATAATATCACTGTTAATACTTTAGTAAACAAGTTCCTGATTCACTATTCTTTAATGCACCATTATAATCACTGCATTCAGGTTAATGTCCTGTAAGGCTTATTGACTGGTATTAACACAATTGACTCACCATATGAGCACAATGATGTAGCACTAGTAGCTATCTCACTAGTTACTAATTCTATGAGCTGGGTCTATAAGCTGTTTCTCTATATAATGATTTCAGTCTCTCTTATGAGACTTATTTATTTGTCTAGTATCTGACAGCACCGCTTCTGTCACATGAATCTCATCAGTGTAGGCTTTCCCTCTCCATGGGGATTACCAAACATGATCTGTTGTTCACTTTGTCTGATGCGTTAGCAAGAACTCACTCGTGTATCAATCGGTCTTCTGATGCCTGACAGTTATTGAGTAAACCCTCAACTCAGAGTTCACAGAGCTTTCTAGACCTGGCAGGCTACACACACTTACAGATGGTAATAGGTTTGGTGGCGAATGCTTGCCCTATCCTCTGTGTTTGAAGAATTTTTGCGGTCTGTCCTGTTCACATATTAACCTTCTTTATATACTCTCTGCTCTGCTGTACGAGAAGCAATGACGTCCTAACCATTCTGTCTCTTCCACTTGTTCAGCAAAACACAGCAGCTATTTTTGGTCTGGTGTGCTTTTATTGTAACTTTCCTTTCATCATTCTCAATCATTTCTCTACCAGTTTCCTTCATTAATATCTCACCAAAATGGCAGACAACTGGCTGTCGAACATAAATGATGGAAAATTATGTGGTGCTGTTTTTGTCGACTTCAAGAAAGCATTTGACATGATTGACCACACTATCTTGGTTCAAAAGTTGGAAACCCTCAGAATAGGCTCTAATCCACTAAACATCATCAAATCATTCCTGGCAGATCGACAACAGTTAGTGCTTCACAACAACTCGGCATCAAATTTCTCGAAGGTAGTTACAGGAGTACCGCAGGGCTCTATTCTTGGGCCCCTACTCTTCGCAATGTTCATCAACGACCTGCCACTACATCTAAAATATTCAACTTGTGACCTCTTTGCAGATGATTGTACTATCTACACTAGTGACAACGACTGCGTGGCACTTGAAATGACTCTTCAAAGCGATGTAGACAATCTAACAAAATGGAGTAATATGAATCGTATGCCAGTAAACACAACAAAAACGAAATCTATGTTGATTACCACCAGACAGAAACTCCTAAGCTGCACCAAAAGATCGCTACAGCTACGCACGGAATCAATTCAAATTGAACATGTAACAGAACACAAAGTTCTAGGGATCACGATTGACCAGCACTTAACGTGAAACTCCCATGTACGGAATTTAACCAAACATTTAGCACAAAAGACGTACCAGCTAGCCAAAATAAAACACTTCTTAGACGCAGACACTAGACTATTGTTCTACACCTCACATATACAGACACACCTAGATTCCTGCTCTACACTATGGGATTGTTGCCCTGCTTCCACCTCGAAGAGACTGCACTCCCTGCAAAAGAGAGCAGTACGTCTGATCACCGATAATCGCATGACACCACACACAAAGACAGGAAAAGAACCCAAAATACTGGCGCTAAGAAAACGTCTTCTCTACAACAAAGCCAAGCTGACTCGCACAATTCTATCTAACAATGCCCCATCGTACCTAAGACCATTGTTTCAAACAAGTAGAAGGGAGGGACAACGATTACATCAGTTACGTCTGCCCAAACCTAGGATCGACCTGTTCAAAAAGAGTCTAGCCTACTCTGGTGCCTACTTATGGAACAGCCTTCCACACCACCTAAAAAGCCTACCTACACAATATTCTTTTAACAAAGCACTTTTCAAACACTTCCTCAACACTGATTATCTACCCCCATAGAAACAGCATTTGCCTGTCAACATCTCATCCATAGGTCAACATTTCTTTTCCTCTTCCGCTCGTTTTTTTGTGTGAATAATTTGTTTTATATCCATGTAATATCATTATTATATTCACTTTAAAATATTATTATATAATGTAATGTATGTGTGAATGTACCCACATAATACTGCACTTTAGAAATGTGAGTCGTGAGAATGTACCCACATACCACTGTACTTTAGAAATGTGAACTTTTTTTTTTTTTAACTGCTAAAAGACGTTTCCTGCCACAGAAGTGCGTAAGAAAGTTTTATTATTATTATTTCATTTTCCACCAAGAATGTATGGACATAAGCGAGAATGTGTTTATGTAATTTTTGTATTGATGATTGATGACACATTCAAAAATACAGATTAATTGTAGACGGATTGACAGCATGAGTGAGTGTCGGTATACAGAATTTATTTATTTTTATTTATTGTTTTATTTATTTTATTTTATTATTACTTTTTTCCCCCAATTACTAGCTTGTTTGTTTAAAAAAAAAAAAAACCCTACTCATTTTTTTATTACGATTGCATACTGTAAATGAATGCTGTTATGGTAACTTTATAATGTTGCATGCCTTTAAATTAATGCTTAAAGCATCATGTGGGAATGAAAGGATATAGTATGCAAGATTAATGAGAGTGGAAGGGCAGAATGTTAGACGGGCCTGCGTGCCCAATTCTTTACCCTTCGAAAATAAAGTTGTTCATTCGTTCGTTCGTTTTACTCAGACGATCCCACGCTAACATTCTGTATAACTTTCCTATCGTTTTGTCCATTATATATTTAGCCTTCTTTACTAGATGTGAGTCAGAGTCTTGGTAACTCAAGTTTTTGAGCATTAAATTGCAAGTAACTTCCGTTATACTGCACAGCTGATAATAATACTTATATCTGGACAAAGGTAATCCTGTCTAATATCAGAACCTGCATGTCCGGTCATTTATAACCATTATCTGCTTCAGAACTTCACTGGAAAGTTAGTCCATCTACACAAATCCTGGGTCACTATTTATTTTTATTTTGCCTAGGGGCGCTTGACTGCAGAACTCGCTTTGTTTCATATGCTAATGAGGTCGCTTTGTGAAGCCCGATTGTACCAAAATATTGGGTTCAGCGCGCATCTGGCAACACTATCATTTACCATAGTTTGGTCTATCTGGTTTCAGTCTCATCCATTTGGTGATTCCCATGATAACATGTGTACTTCTTTGTGTGAAGAAAATGTTCATTCAAGTGGTCAGGTTGTTAATGCTGCAGAAGCTTATTAGTTTGTCCCCATTCTCATTTACTGTTCCACTGCTGCATTTCCCCATTACTCTTTCATTATAAGTATTGTGTGTTCCTACTTTCGCATTGAGGAATTCCATTACTACAATAAGATCGTACCTGGGTCAGTTTCCATTTCTTTTTGTAGCTCTTAATAGAAGTCGTCCTTGACCTCTTCATTGCTGTCTGTTGTTGATGGGTTTCCATTCCAGTAATGACCTTTCTGATCTTTTCTTCAGAATAATGGATACGCCTTCATTGTGCTGACCATCCTCTCTATCAGAGTAAAGTACTAATTCTCCTGTAGCTGTTTTTATTAGCCCAGTCCCAGTCCATCTGCTCTCACTTATTCCAGGGATGTGCATAGTTCTTCATCACTGTTGTGATCTACCTCAGCTTTCCTTCCTCATTCATGGTTCTGACATTCCAGAATCCAATTGTAGTTTCGTGTTTTGTGGTCGCGGCCTCCATTTTCATGCCAATGGCTTCCTTTCGGCTTTCACCACTGATAGTCATACGAGCCTGAGACTCTGGATGTCCATCCCACATCAAAGTTTTTCAACTTATTGCTTTTTCCTTAACATGTGTGATTTTTTTAACATAGACAGGGGTGTTGGCCCTGCACTAAAACCCCCAACTTGGAGGACTAGGGTATCAGCTTTTGTCTGACCCCTATCCACGCAAACCTGTCCAGCTTTGTTGAACCTACCAGGAGTAAATCTCTCACTGGCGTAGCTCTGGGGTTATCAGGGTGTGCAAGCTGCCAAACCGCTACAAGGTATAGGTACCATTGATGGCAGAACAATCACATAATTATCAAGAAATTGTGCTTATTAGTTTGTAACTACACTTTGCTTACAAATGTTAACTAAACATGTAGGACACGCTTTTCATTATTTATCTTTGCTCATTATTTTTATTGTTACAGGTGTTTATTCTTGTCACCTGTGCAACACTCATTTCTTCCAACTTGATGTCCTGGATAAGCATATGAAAGCAGTACACGGAGATGGAGGCTGGAAGTTTGATAATAAATGCAGTGATCTTCAGAATGTGTTACCACAGGACAACGGAAATAACATGAATGAAGCAGTGAGTAAGATTGGAGATGCCACATTTAATGATGCCGCAAGAGAAGCTAGCATCAACCTGATACTCACTGATAATGAAGCATCAGTGAACCTCATCAACAGTCAGGAAAATACTTCTACAGAGTTTGACAATCTACACAGTAGTGAATCAGGTTTAAAACAACAAGTCTGTAACATAAATTGCAGTATTCCATTTTCTGCCAGTGAGTTAAATGTTCAGCTTTGTGTGAGTGACAGAGCTGTTGCTACTTGCAGTGATTTAATCATTCAGTCTCACATGAAACTAAAGGAAAGTATGTCCTACAAGTGTGATATGTGTGGTGTATTTTTTACTGTGAAAGATTGCATACAGCAACATAACAGAATATATATACAAGAGAAGCCTTACAAGTGTGAAGTTTGTGATGCAGAATTTAATGAAAGTTGTAGCCTAAAATTACGTGAAAGAATACATACAGGAAATAAACCTTTCACGTGTGATGTTTCTGGAGCAGCATTTACTCTGACAAGCAAGCTACAAGGTCATAAAAGACTACATACAGTAAATAAACCTTACAATAGGGATGTTTGTGGTGCAGCATTTACTCAGACACATCACCTACAAAGTCATAAAAGAATACATACAGGAAATAAGCCTTACAAGTGTGATGTCTGTGGAGTAGCATTTACTGAGAGAAGTAGTCTACAAGGTCATAAAAGAATACATACAGGAGAGAAACCTTACAAGTGTAATGTTTGTGGAGCAGCATTTAATGTGAGCACTAGTCTGCAAAGGCATAGAAGAATACATACAGGAAATAAACCTTACAAGTGTGATGATTGTGGTGCAGCATTTACTCGGAAAGATCAATTTCAAAGTCATAAAAGAATGCATACAGGAAATAAACCTTACAAGTGTGATGTCTGTGGAGCAGCATTTACTGAGAGTTGTAGTCTACAAAAGCATAAAAGAATACATACGGGAAATAAACCTTACAAGTGTGAAGTTTGTGGTGCAGCATTTACTGAGAGTGGTACTCTACAAAGGCATAAAAGAATACATACAGGAGAGAAGCCTTACAAGTGTGATGTTTGTGGTGGAGCATTTACTCTGAGCAGTAATCTACACAGTCATCAAAGAATACATACAGGAGAGAAGCCTTACAAGTGTGATGTTTGTGGTGTAGCATTTACTCTGAGCAGCAGTCTACAAAGTCATAAAAGAATACATACTGGAGAGAAGCCTTACAAGTGTGATGTTTGTGGAGCAACATTTACTCAGGCAAATAACCTAGAAAGGCATAAAAGAATGCATACAGGAATACATACAGGAAATAAACCTTACAAGTGTGATGTTTGTGGTGCAGCATTTTTACTCGGAAAGATGATTGTGGTGCAGCATTTACTCGGAAAGATCAACTTCAAAGTCATAAAAGAATGCATACAGGAATTAAACCTTACAAGTGTGATGTCTGTGAAGCAGCATTTACTGTCAGTGGTAGTCTACAAAATCATAAAAGAATACATACAGGAAATAAACCTTACAAGTGTGAAGTTTGTGGTGCAGCATTTACTGAGAGGGGTACTCTACAAAGTCATAAAAGAATACATACAGGAGAGAAGCCTTACAAGTGCGATGTTTGTGGTGCAGCATTTACTCAGAGCTGTAGTCTGCGTAGGCATAACAGAATACATACAGGAAAAAAAACCTTAAAGTGTGATGTTTGTGGAGCAGCATTTAATCTGAGCACTAGTCTGCAAAGGCATAGAAGAATGCATACAAGAAATAAACCTTACAAAAGTGATTTTTGTGGAGCAGCATTTACTCTGAGCTGTAGTCTGTGAAGGCATAACAGAATACATACATAAAATAAACCTTACAAGTGTGATGTTTGTGGTGCAGCATTTACTGAGAGTGGTAAGCTACAAAAGCATAAAAGAATACATAGAGGAAATAAACCATACAAGTGTGATGTCTGTGGAGCAGCATTTACTGAGAGAAGTAGTCTACGCAGGCATAAAAGAACACATACATGAAATAAACCTTACATGTGTGATGTATGAGGAGCAGAATTTACTGAGAGTAGTAATCTACAAAAGCATAAAAGAATACATACAGGAAATAAACCTTACAAGTGTGATGATTGTGGTGCAGCATTTACTCAGAAAGATCACCTACAAAGTCATAAAAAAATACATACATAAAATAAACCTTACAAGTGTGATGTCTGTGGAGCAGCATTTACTGAGAGAAGTAGTCTACAAAGGCATAAAAGAACACATACAGGAAATAAACCTTACAAGTGTGATGATTGTGGTGCAGCATTTACTCAGAAAGATCATCTACAAAGTCATAAAAGAATACATACATAAAATAAACCTTACAAGTGTGATGATTGTGGTGCAGCATTTACTGAGAGTGGTATTCTACAAAGGCATAAAAGAATACGTACAGGAAATAAACTTTACAAGTGTGATGATTGTGGTGCAGCATTTACTGAGAGTGGTAGTCTACAAAGGCATAAAAGAATACATACAGGAAATAAATCTTACACGTGTGATGTTTGTAGTGCAGCATTTACTTGGACTCAGCACCTACAAAGACATAAAAGAATACATACAGGACAGAAGCCTTACAAGTCAGATGTGTGTGATGCAGCATTTACTCTGAGCAGTAGTCTACAAAGTCATAAAAAAATACATACAGGAGAAGCCTTACAAGTGTGATGTTTGTGGAGCAGCATTTACTCAGACAGGTAACCTAGAAAGGCATAAAAGAATGCATACAGGAAATAAACCTTATGAGTGTGATGTCTGTGGAACAGCACTTAATCGGACAAGCAATCTACACAGTCATAAAAGAATACATACCTGAAATAAACCTTACAAGTGTGATGTTTGATGTGCAGCATTTACTCAGAGTAGTAATCTACAAAAGCTTAAAAGAATACATACAGGAAATAAACCTAACAATTGTGATGATTGTAGTGCAGCATTTACTCGGAAAGATAACCTACAAAGTCATAAAAGATTACATACAGGAAATAAACCTTACAAGTGTGATGTCTGTGGAGCAGCATTTACTGAGAGAAGTAATCTACAAAGGCATAAAAGAACACATACAGGAAATAAACCTTACAAGTGTGATGATTGTGGTGCAGCATTTACTGAGAGTGGTAGTCTACAAAGGCATAAAAGAATACATACAGGAAATAAACCTTACAAGTGTGATGATTGTGGTGCAGCATTTACTCTGAGCAGAAGTCTACAAAGTCATCAAAGAATACATACAGGAGAGAAGCATTACAAGTGTGATGTTTGTGGAGCAGCATTTACTCAGACAGGTAACTTAGAAAGGCATGAAAGAATGCATACAGAAAATAAACCTTGTGAGTGTGATGTTTGTGAAGCAGCATTTACTCAGACAAGCAAGCTACAAGGTCATAAAAGACTACATACAGGAGATAAACCTTACAAGTGTGATGTCTTCAGAACAGCATTTACTGAGAGAAGTAGTCTACAAAGGCATTAAAGTAGACATACAGGAAATAAACCTTACAAGTGTGATATTTGTGGAGCAGCATTTACTTGGACTTGGAGCAGCATATACTGATAGTGGTAATCTACAGAGGCATAAAAGTATACATAGCTTAGTGTGAGTGATAGTGTTGTTGCTGCTTGCAGCGATTTAATCATTCAGTCTCACAAGATAATAGAGGAAGACAAATCCTACAACCGTTGACTACTAGCTCGGGCATTGGCATAGCTGGCGAGTCCTTTTTATAGCTTTATGCTATCAGATAGATAATATTGGTTCTTTTCAGGACTTACTATCTATCAAAGCTGATCGGGTTAGCAGTCAACTGAGTTGACATTTTTTGGGATGATAAATGTGCTCTGATATAACCAAATAGGTTGAAAGGAACACGCCTCACCAGGAGAAGGCAAAAAAAAACAAGTGTGATATTTATGGTGTATCATTTATTGAGTAAGATAACCTATAACAACATAAAAGAATACATACAGAAGAGAATCCTTACTGGCTTGAAGTTTGTGATGAAGAATTTATTCAATTTTCTTCTTGTTTTGTCCTGATAAAGCAATCAATGACCAACACATCTCATTGTGCCTTGTAGGGCAGCAACAAACTGTCTCTACTTTGATTGTTCAACAGCCATCCTTCACATGCTGCCCCAGCTTTGGTTCATGCTTAGCATTTCAGCCTCCAGTTTGCCATCACGTGGCTTTTTGCCATCCTTGCTTTCACTTTCCATCTGTAATCCATAGCATGGCAGTTCTGGTAATGGTGTCAGGATCTCTTCTGAGGATGTGGTCAACCCAATTCCAGTGTTTACTCACTACGATAGTGCGCATGTCTTGGTGACTCATCCACCTACAAAGTCATCAAAGAATGTTCTTGGCTGGTGATGGTGTTCGGCCAGAAAATTAAAAAACATTTTCCTTATGCAAATTTCTCATAGTAGTGGCCAACAATTACATGAAAGGATACATGCAGGGGAAGTGTAATGTGGAATAGATACCTTACAAGTGTGATGTTTGTGATGCAGCATTTACTCAAAGAGGTTGCCTACAGAATTATATAAGACTGCAAACAGGAGAGAGCCTTACAGCTGTAATGTTTTTTGGTTCAGCATTTACACAGAGAGATATTCCACAATAACATAAAAGAATATATACACAAGAGAAACCTCACAAGTGTATGTTTGTGGTACAGCATTTACTGTAGTGGTAGTCTACAAAATCATAAATGAGTACATACAGGAGAGAAGCCTTACAAGTGTGATGTTTGTGGTGCAGCATTTACTGTGAGTGGTAGTCTACAAAATCATAAATGAGTACATACAGGAGAGAAGCCTTACAAGTGTGATGTTTGTGGTACAGCATTTACTGTAGTTATAGTCTACACAATTATTATTGAGTACATACAGGAGAGAAGCCTTATAAGTCTGATGTTTGTGGTGCAGCATTTACTCACAGCTGTTTGTGCCTTCTAAAAGGTCACTACTTTAGTTGCATGCCCTTTCTCTTGATCTGAAGGCAATAAATCTTTTTAACCAGCAATCAGAGCATCATTTATTTTGGTGGGAAATATCAGCTGACTTTGGCTTGAAAAATCATGAAATTTAAGCCAGTTTCAATGTATTCCTGATAAGCACTGGACTAAATAATTTCCTAAAAATTAACTTCAGACAAAATATTAACCTTATGTGGATTTACGTTGTTTTATTATTATATTTTGTTTCATAGCAGCTGGTTACAAAACATCATCATCATTAGAGGAAAACATTATCAAGGGTGACACATTTACTAGTTAAATATCTTAAAATCTAAGGATCCCAGACAGTTAAAAAAAATTTTTTTTTGTTAATGTCGAGGAGAAATAAGATTCTCTATTCTTAAATTCATCTTAGTAGCCTGCCGTCTTAATGTAGGTTAGTCACTTTTATAGGTCAGGTACAACATAAACAGAAGCATGAAGGGGCAGAAAGAAAATGGATAAGAGGGAATACATATGGATGGATGCATGTGCAAATGGAAGAGTTTGTGTGAGAGGATGGGCTAAGGCTAGAGGCATCATTAATGTTTTATGTTGTTTTTTTTTTTTTGTGTTGTTGGTTCCTCAGTGACTACAAGAGGGAGTTGTGGTGAAGTGGGATGTTATAAATATTTATAGGGGACTTAGTGTACTGACTGAGATCAGCTGTGAAGGTATATATATATCTAATAAGAGTAGTGTATTATATATCACCACTCCTCTGCTCGAATTCTCCTCTGGGCTCTGGAGACACCTCACTGATAGCTAAAAGGACCAAGGAGTATGCTGTCCGACACTGGATTCAGCAAAGCTCTGACTAGGTGCTGCTCAGTACCATCAAGACCACTGTCCCTGAAATCAAGAAGGATGTACCTTCTACTTCATAACTAACTTAAACTCTCTTGTTACACTGATCACAACACAGCACAAACATTGAGTTCAGAGCATTAGGCCAACTGTCAGCTTCATTTGAAATACTTTATTCCAGTATTACCCTTCTTAATGGTTACTACGCCTCTGCAATTCCAGCATTATTTCTTTCTATTCAATCATCCAGGTGTCAGTGTACTGTTTGGCCATTCCATGCCGTTTTACTTCTCTCCGACACCCTCTGTTCAGGCTGGAGCATTACAGGCTTTACCTCACGTTGGCCACTGAACTACACATATATATACAGGCATAAATCAACAATTCACATTCAATTTTCATTAAAAGATATTGAATGGTTCAAGCTTACCACAATTCATACGAATAAACACAGATACGTTGATTAGCAATGAATTCTGGCACAAACTGGCACAAATTCCCATCTGCTTATCTTCCAGGCTTTTATTTAGCCAAATATAAGCTGGCTTCAACGCACTGATGCTTTATCAATCTTATTTAAACAAGTGGTTTCGAACTAACGCTCCCAAGTGTGTATATCAGCGAGTCTGACCAATGAGCCCCGTTTCGACAAGTGTTTGAAAAAATGTTACCTTTCCCCGTTTCCCCTAACAACCAAGATAGTATTTATAGCCCGACCAATCGTGGTTAGGCTTTCATTTGTTGCGCTCCAATCAATTTGGAGTTTACATGGTAGGCTATTTCTGTAACGTAAATTTTTTTCAAACACGTTAAAAAAAAATCTTATGAGCAGAAATGATTTTATGCTGTCAGGCACCCCCAATATTTTATTTTGGGTATAATTTATTAATTCCTGGACTATTTGCGTAACGTTTTACATATTATTTGTCAGCAAGCCCTAAGGAACCCAAAAATACAAATTTAAAGGAGCTACGTGGCTGCATTCAAAATATGCAATTTCTTCTACCTCCTGTTTCGAAGATGTGCTGTCTGGGTACTGTTATGTTTTCAACCGTAAACCCATCTAATGTTATCTTTTCTAATAAGAGTTTTTTTATGATTTATAAACCTAACTCTGGGAAAGGGTAGTGTATTTTATCACTGTCCGTCTGAAAAAAAATTAGTGCATGTAGACTTACACGCGTGATGGCAGCATTTGTGTATCGCGCGACGCGTGTTGCATGCGTTCCTGATTTTCAGCCCTCCCCTCTCTCTTTATCCTTTTGTCCATCTGTTCGTTCGTTTTGGTAACGCAGTATAATTAATGTTAGGATTAATTTAGGTCATTACGCAGTACGTCTCAATGTTTTTTCTTAGAAATGCAGCACACGTTTCATTGAAGAAGGCGGGTAATAATACAGTAAGCTTTTATATCAACGTGAAAGCGTTACAATTTGCAGACGAAGCAGAAAACAAGGGGGATTTCGAGTACATTCTTTGTGACAGCACTGTTATTTTCCCATTGCTCTTCTCTTTATTAATTTTATTTGTTAGGCTTTATATTTACCTAATAATTTATATATGTGGATTAGAATATTTCACGACACCTCCCCTCTTAAAACAGACATTATATGTCAGTCCTTTATTCTATATACACATAGAGAAATTTATTATTATTTCTGGGGTTTACGGTGATTCTCATCACACGGATGGCGGCTTAAAAAATCCGCTCCCAAATTGGTTTTTTCCAGATATATACTCAATGCTAAAATTATATGGAGCCAGAAGTAAAGACCATCGGAGTAACCTAGAGTTCTCATGCTTAGCCTGTGCTAGAAACGATAAAGGTTTGTGATCTGTTTGCAACTTAAATGCCTTCCCATATAGATAAATATTGAATTTCTTTATTGCCCATATTACTGCAAGACATTCTTTTTCGCTAGTTGAGTAGTTGATTTCAGCTTTATTCAACTTTCTGCTAGCGTATGCCACTGGGCTTAATTCCCCATCCAATGCATCTGATTTCTGTAGTAGAGTTGCACCTAACCCAATATTACTTGCATCCGTCCTTACTATGAATTCTTGACTTAAGTCAGGTAATTTCAAAATGGGTTTACTTGTGAGCTTTTCCTTCAATTCTTGGTAAGTCATTTCACATTGTGGTGTCCATGTAATGCGATCTGGAAGTCCTTTACGTGTCAATTCAGTTAACGGTGCACATATGGAATTAAAGTTCTTGATATACTTCTGGTAGAAACCACATAATGAGACAAAGGATCTCACGTCCTTCTTGGTTTGTGGTCTCGGGGCTTTCTGTAGTTTTTCTAAATTCTTTGGGTCAGGGGTCATATTTCCCTGATAAACTGTGTGTCCCAAAAATTCCAATTCTTTACATCCAACGCAACATTTGGTTGGACGGGCTGTTAAATTTGCCTCCCTAAGTCGATCAAACAGCATGTTCAGAGAGTCAATGTGTTCCTCAAATGTTTCTGTTGCTATAAGGATATCATCCATAAAATTTGTTATACAGGGATTATTCAGAGGATCCAATAATTTTCTCATCATTCTAGAGAAGACACTAGGCGCATTCTTCAATCCAAATGGCAATCTATTAAACTCATAGTGTCCTTCTGAGGTACTAAAAGCTAGGTATGGTCTAACCTCAGGCTTTACTGGAATCTGATAGTATCCTTTACTCAGATCCACTTTTGAGAAATATTTAGCTTTATTTAGTCTGGCAAACAGCTGATTTGTATCCGGCAATGGATCCACCTGTCCTTCTGTAATAGCATTCAGTCTCCTGTAATCTATACAGAGTCTATGTTCTCCAGAGGGCTTCCTTAAGAGTACAACACCGGAACTATACGAAGACTCACTGTGCGAAATAATTCCTTCCTTCAACAGATAGTCTATCTCTTCCTTCAAAGCTTTCTCCTTAGCAAACGGAATCGAATATGGTTTCATACAGACAGGTGTGGGGTCTATCAGTTTCATATCATATTCCAATAGGTTTGTATGCCCTGGTCGGTCTGTTAACACCTCTGCATGATTATTTAGAACCTGTTGCACTCTCTCTTTCTGAGTTTTCGTTAAATGTGTACTGATTTTCACCTGTGCTGCTGTCTCACAGGGGTGTAATGGATATTCAAATGATGAAAGTGGTTCCTTTTTCATCTCCATGGCGATGGACAAGGTCAACAAGTGTGTCTCTTCCTGATGTTCTCTTTCCAAATATTTCTTCAGGAGATTCACATGATAGATTTTTTCTTTCCCCTTCTTATCTATCTTATAATTTGTTCTAGACACCTTCTCTAAAACTGTATATGGACCCTGCCATCCAATTTGTAACTTATTCTGACTCCCAGGCAAAAGAAGCAGTACTTTCTCTCCCACAGCCAAATTTCTGTCTTTCGCCTTCCTGTTATAATAGGCAGCATGTTTCTTCCTGGCTTGTTTCAAATTTTCATTGGCAAGTTTCCAGCCAGTTTTCAACCGAGTGGTCAGCTCATTCACATATTGGTATGAAGATGTAATGTTTTCCTCTGCCTTTTCATCAGTCCACGTTCTTAACAAAGCTACATATGGACCTTTAATTGTGTGGACCTATTTGTCCATGCACCGGTATGGTCTCTTCCACTCGAAGCTTTATAGTGATGATTTTTCCTCCCAGAATTATCATTCACAAAACGACCGCTACCAATTTTTTCTTTTGGGGCTTTCTCCCCACTTAAAATTCTTGATGAGAGATTTCCTCTCTACATCCTCTTCCTCCAGTTTGTTTAAGTCCGATTGAGGGATTGTCGGCTTATCCTGGGGTAAGACATCTTTTTGCACTCTCCGCATAGTGGCCATTGTAAAACAGTTAAGTGAAGCTTGTCCGTGAAAAGGGGCTTCCCATTCCATTTGGTCCACTTTATCAAATCTATTTTTTCTTTTTTATTATCAGGCCTAATTTTGCCCCATGGCGTGTCCAGGTCCTGATCCATGTTCCCACTTGTGGGTGTTCCCTCATGTGCTAGGCTACACCTTTCTACAAAATTCTCAATGTCCCATCTTGCTTTGGGCCAATAATAATTGTGAGCCACCTTTTGAATGATGGTACCTATCTTCTCATGGTCCCCATCTGGTTTCACATGTAGGCTCCTTATTAAGTCTGTCCTATATCTTTTTGGAAGAACCAGCTGTCCGTGACCATTGGATTCAGATCCAGCCTTCCTATATATCAATTTGTTCTTCATATAAAACTCTCCCTTGCCTGGAGGTGTATGAGATTTGGGCAACTTCTTGAAACATGGCTTGAGTGTTTTGTCCTCAGCCTGTGCCTTCCTCATCTCATCTGGGTGAGTATTTATGGGATTATCCTCCTCCTTCTTTGTCTGTGATCTGGTCTGCACTGTTGCCAATATCACAGGTCTCTTGGGATTCCCCAAGAAGACATATCTACACCCCAATATTAGAGGGTAGATTGGCTCATTTATCACTGCTGCTTTTATGATTCCTTCCACATATCGCGTTTTCACTTTTATTCGGGCGACGGGAAGTGTCATGGTAGCTACATCCTGGTTGCAGTTTGAATCTCCACTGTTTCTGTGGTGTATTGATCGGCCTGCACCAGGTGAGAACTCACAACGGAATCGTAATCTAAACCGGTATCATATAAACATCTTATTGTGACACCATTACAGATGACATCTTCACACACTGGGGGGTGGTATGGTTCCTGTAATTCTTCAGGTTTGCCCTTCTTTTCCTTTTTCCCCGATGTCATAGCAGCAAAATGAGGAGGTTTCCTTCTGCAACGGTCAGTGTCATGATTGTCCATCTTACAATTTTTACACCACCTTTTTCCTTGGTTGAAAGATTTTCTTTCATCATATTTCCTTTCATCGAATTGTGGGAATTTATTTTTATTTTCATACCGTGGCCTATCAAATTGGTGCTTACCTTTATTTTGATCCTTAGGATCAAATTTATTAAAGTTCTGTGGTGCCCTAAAGTTATCCACCTGTTTCTTTTTATTACCTGTTACCTCTGCTTGAGCTGCTTGATACCTTTCAGCAACATTTAGCAACTCACCCAGCCTCTCTGCACCTTGTTCCATGAGAAACTTTCTCAGGTCTGGAGCCATGGACTCTCTTAGTTGCTCTATAAGGACCATTTCCTTAAGATCTTGGGTTTTCCCCAGAGAAGTCCATTTCTCCAAGTATGTCTCTATTCGTGCAGAGAACTGGTGATAGGTTTCACCTGACAGTAGTTTAGCATTCCTAAATTTTTTCCTGTAAAACTCTGCATTCTTTTCATACCTTAACAAAAGAGCCTGCTTTAGCATGTCATAATTTTCCTGATCACCTCTGCTCATTTTTGCAAAAACTTCATAAGCTGCCCCACGAAGTCCCTGAGATAACTTTAAGCTCCACTTTTCTCTCTCTAACCCATACGTGGTAGCTAATAGCTCATACCTATTTAGGTAGCTCTCTATATCATCGTCTTTCTCAACAAAATGATCTAAATGAAAATTCATAGCTGAGGTTGAGGCTCCTTGAGTAACCGTAGCATCAGAGGCAAAGGGACTGGCACCATTTTCAGGAGCATGGCCTTGAAACTCAAACTCCCTTAGTCGTAATTCATGTTCCCTTTGTAATCTTTTCTCCTCCTTTTCTGCTTCCCTCTCTGCAGCTAATTTCCTCTCTTCTGCTTCTGCAGTCAATTTCTTCTTTCCTTTCTCTTCTCTTCCCTGCAGCTCAATCTGCAACCTCTTAGTCTCAGCCTCAGCTTCAAACTGTAACTTCTTAGTCTCAGCCTCAGCTTCAAATTGTAACTTCTTAATTTCCCTGTCAGCCTCTAACTTTCTTTCGGCTTCAAACCTTCTTTCTTCGCGTTCAATAAATTTGTCACATTCCGTAGTAACATAGGCAACCATAACTTGCCCATCTAATCCTAACTCTTTTGCAGTCTGAACCGCAGCAGATCGAAATTTGGCCAGGTCCGCCATTGTCTATCATGTAAATTTCTACAATGTCTAACCAACAATTCAAATTCTAAATATATATAATGGACAACACAGGCACCGTGAGCTCAACCTTATTTAATTCCACCCAAGGATACCTTTTAATTCTTATATTCCCTGAAGTGAATTACCCCCAATATTTTTAATAGGGAAAGATTCAAAATCCCAAGAGCGAGACCCCAATATATGTGGTGAAGTGGGATGTTATAAATATTTATAGGGGACTTAGTGTACTGACTGAGATCAGCTGTGAAGGTATATATATATCTAATAAGAGTAGTGTATTATATATCACCTTACTTGCTACCACATATCTATATATCTCAGTCAGAATTATTCTGGAATAGTGTGATGACTACGTTATGTGTCTAGGGTATGTGTATGATGAAGTGTAAGTCACAACAACAGACAGATAAACAATTTAATTTAATCCACTACTCTTAACAACACTGTGACACTCACATACATATAACACTCTATGAGAATATCTTAAAGAAGTCACTCGTAACTTTTCAAATAACAATATGTATTCATTACTGGCATGAATGAATATGTGTCCTGATTCAACTACAAGGGAACCAGGAATCACAATCAATTTAAATTACAAGTTATGTACAGAATGTATTTAATATGAATATTGTAGTGACATATATTATTACAAATGTTCTATGTGTGTCAGTTGTGTAGTAGTAAAATGAGGTAATACTGGTTTTGTTTTGTTCAAGCTCTGTTGGTATTTGTCATCATGACTTCAATAGTTTGTCTTTAGGGACTAGTATTGGAGATGTTCACAGTTCCTGATTTTAAGACAAGTAAATTCCCCTCTTAATGTTAATTTTACAAAGTCAGTTCAAGATGAGGGGACATAATGTTGAGCTCAGCTGGCCAAGTTAGCTTATCTGGCGTGATGGCGGCAGGAAAGGACTCCTCTGCTCGAATTCTCCTCTGGGCTCTGGAGACACCTCACTGATAGCTAAAAGGACCAAGGAGTATGCTGTCCGACACTGGATTCAGCAAAGCTCTGACTAGGTGCTGCTCAGTACCATCAAGACCACTGTCCCTGAAATCAAGAAGGATGTACCTTCTACTTCATAACTAACTTAAACTCTCTTGTTACACTGATCACAACACAGCACAAACATTGAGTTCAGAGCATTAGGCCAACTGTCAGCTTCATTTGAAATACTTTATTCCAGTATTACCCTTCTTAATGGTTACTACGCCTCTGCAATTCCAGCATTATTTCTTTCTATTCAATCATCCAGGTGTCAGTGTACTGTTTGGCCATTCCATGCCGTTTTACTTCTCTCCGACACCCTCTGTTCAGGCTGGAGCATTACAGGCTTTACCTCACGTTGGCCACTGAACTACACATATATATACAGGCATAAATCAACAATTCACATTCAATTTTCATTAAAAGATATTGAATGGTTCAAGCTTACCACAATTCATACGAATAAACACAGATACGTTGATTAGCAATGAATTCTGGCACAAACTGGCACAAATTCCCATCTGCTTATCTTCCAGGCTTTTATTTAGCCAAATATAAGCTGGCTTCAACGCACTGATGCTTTATCAATCTTATTTAAACAAGTGGTTTCGAACTAACGCTCCCAAGTGTGTATATCAGCGAGTCTGACCAATGAGCCCCGTTTCGACAAGTGTTTGAAAAAATGTTACCTTTCCCCCGTTTCCCCTAACAACCAAGATAGTATTTATAGCCCGACCAATCGTGGTTAGGCTTTCATTTGTTGCGCTCCAATCAATTTGGAGTTTACATGGTAGGCTATTTCTGTAACGTAAATTTTTTTTCAAACACGTTAAAAAAAAAATCTTATGAGCAGAAATGATTTTATGCTGTCAGGCACCCCCAATATTTTATTTTGGGTATAATTTATTAATTCCTGGACTATTTGCGTAACGTTTTACATATTATTTGTCAGCAAGCCCTAAGGAACCCAAAAATACAAATTTAAAGGAGCTACGTGGCTGCGTTCAAAATATGCAATTTCTTCTACCTCCTGTTTCGAAGATGTGCTGTCTGGGTACTGTTATGTTCTCAACCGTAAACCCATCTAATGTTATCTTTTCTAATAAGAGTTTTTTTATGATTTATAAACCTAACTCTGGGAAAGGGTAGTGTATTTTATCACTGTCCGTCTGAAAAAAAATTAGTGCATGTAGACTTACACGCGTGATGGCAGCATTTGTGTATCGCGCGACGCGTGTTGCATGCGTTCCTGATTTTCAGCCCTCCCCTCTCTCTTTATCCTTTTGTCCATCGGATTAATTTAGGTCATTACGCAGTACGTCTCAATGTTTTTCTTAGAAATGCAGCACACGTTTCATTGAAGAAGGCGGGTAATAATACAGTAAGCTTTTATATCAACGTGAAAGCGTTACAATTTGCAGACGAAGCAGAAAACAAGGGGGATTTCGAGTACATTCTTTGTGACAGCACTGTTATTTTCCCATTGCTCTTCTCTTTATTAATTTTATTTGTTAGGCTTTATATTTACCTAATAATTTATATATGTGGATTAGAATATTTCACGACAGGAGTGCTTATTAACACTGCATAATAATTGTATACCAGAAGATGAAGTATGTCTTAAAATTGGGGGTGATCATGGAAAAGAAGTTTGAAAGTTATATGGCAGATAATGAATTTAGAGAAACCCAAATTCTAGAATCAATAACATCCTATTAGCAATGGCTAGAGTCAGAGACTTACTTACTTAGTCGTTCCCCTTCTACCATGAGGTGTAGAGGTTTGGAAGAGAGAGCGCCAGACTATCCTATCGGATGTCTTCCTCCTGGCCTGGTTTCATTCTAGTCCTCGGTCCTTCAAAGATTGTCTAATGTTGTCCTCCCAGCGGACTCTGGGTCATCCTGGGGTCTGGATCCCTGGCTCTTTGTTTCCCATGCTTGTCGTGGTAGCCAATCTTCTCCCATTCTGCAGACATGGCCAAACCATCTTAGTTGGGACTGTTCTACTTGGGTCTGCAGGGGGTGGCATTTTAGGCCTTGATGTATGGTCTGGTTGCGGACCATGTCTCTTCTTGTTACTTCAACCACCTTCCTCAGATACTCCATTTCTGAGGTTTGGATCTGGCTTTTGTGGGTTGTAGTCATTGCCCATGACTCGCATCCATATGTCAAGACTGGGACATAGGTGGAGCGGTATACAGCCATCTTCATTTTCTTACCAACCTCTCTCTTGCTGAGGAATCTTCGATTTATGGCCTGAAAAAGTCTCCCAGCTGCTGCTTTTCGAGTGGCCAACTCTTCTTTGATGCCTCCCTTTCGGTCTATAATAGCTCCAAGATATTTAAAGTGGTCGACCTGCTCCAGGCCTGTTCTCGCAGCTTAATCTGATGTCTTCTTTCTTCTCGTGATATCACCATGGATTTTGTTTTAGAGCTGCTTATGACCATCCCTCTCTTCTCCAGCTCTTCCTTCCAGACTTGCAGGTTGGATTGGAGATGTGCCTCTGATTTAGCAATCAGGGCAACATCATCAGCAAATGCCATTTCTGAAATACAGACCTGTCTCATCTTCCAGTACCCCACTGAATACTTTCTTGTTCTCTCCTTACATGCCTTGATAACATCGTCCATGAGGAGTATGAAAAGATAAGGTGACAGGATATCACCTTGTCTTACACCAGTGGTGGTCCTGAACTCGTCTGACTTATGGTTTGCTGTCCTCACATAATTTCTGCAAGACTTGTAGAAGCTCTGTATAGCATGAATCAGAGGTGCTGGAATGTTCTTCCTTGCTAAACAGTCCTAAAGTGTGCTCCAGGGGACCCTGTCAAACATCTTTTCCAGATCTATGAAACAAAGATGGATCTCACTCTTATACTCAAGTGCCTTTTCACTCAGCTGTCTGAGTGTGAAGATTAGGTCTTGAGTGCTTCGGTTTGCTCAGAATCTGCACTGGACCTCATCCAATTGTGGCTCAGCTAAGCGTCGGAATCTCTGCTCTAGGATTCTAGAGTAGATTTTACCAGGGACACTGAGAAGGGATATGCCTCTATGGTTTCCACATTGTCGATTGTCACCCTTTTTGAAAATTAATTAGGAGCTAAAAACACAGCTTAACAAATAGAGAAATATAGAGAATATGTGATACTCAGAACAGAAGCAAAGAACAAGGTGCTATCAGCAAAACAGAAGTCCTGGCAAGAATTTGGAGAAAAGCTAGAAAAAGAAGCGCAAAAAAAACAGAAATTGTTCTATAAGACCCTAAAGAACATGAGGAAGGAGAAACAATGTCCTCTCACATTTATAAAGGACAAGCAAGGCAAATTGCTTACTGCCCCGAAGGAAATAATGGAAAGAATATTTCTCAGAACTCCTTGATGGTGAGCAAGGTCAAGCATCAGAAATGATAACCACTAGCACAGAAGAGGAAACCAATGGTGATGAAGATGACACAAAGATGGAAGAACTGAAGGCAGCACTGGAGAAAATATAGATGGGCAAAGCAGCAAGGCATGATGGTATAACACCAGAAATGGTTAAGTACATGGGAGCATCATACGACCTATTACTCTTAAGGGTCCTAAGGCAGCATGGTGCAACAAGACCATACCAAAGGATTGGGAGATTGCCATCATAACACCAATTTTCAAAAAGGGTGACAATCGACAATGTGGAAACCATAGAGGCATATCCCTTCTCAGTGTCCCTGGTAAAATCTACTCTAGAATCCTAGAGCAGATACTCCGACGCCTAGCTGAGCCACAATTGGATGAGGTCCAGTGCAGATTCTGAGCAAACCGAAGCACTCAAGACCTAATCTTCACACTCAGACAGCTGAGTGAAAAGGCCCTTGAGTATAAGAGTAAGATTAATCTTTGTATCATAGATCTGGAAAAGATGTTTGACAGGGTCCCCTGGAGCAAACTTTAGAACTGTTTGGCAAGGAAGAACATTCCAACACCTCTGATTCATGCTATACAGAGCTTCTACAAGTCTTGCAGAAATTATGTGAGGGCAGAAAACCATAAGTCAGAAGAGTTCAGGACCATCACTGGTGTAAGGCAATGTGATATCCTGCCATCTTATCTTTTCATACTCCTCATGGATGATGTTATCAAGGCATGTAAGGAGAGAACAAGAAAGAATTCAGTGTGTTACTGGAAGATGAGACAGGTATGTATTTCAGAGCTGGAATTTGCTGATGATGTTGCCATAACTGCTAAATCAGAGGCACATCTCCAATCCAATTTGCTAGTCTGGAAGGAAGAGCTGGAGAAGAGAGGGATGGTCATAAGCAGCTCTAAAACAAAAACCATGGTGATATCACGAGAAGAAAGAAGACATCAGATTAAGCTAGAACAGGTTGTGGAGCAGGTCGACCACTTTAAATACCTTGGAGCTATTATAGACCGAAAGGGAGGCATCAAAGAAAAGTTGGCCACTCGAAAAGCCGCAACTGGGGGACTTTTTCAGGCCATCAATCATGTATTCCTCAACAAGAGAGAGGTTGGTAAGAAAACGAAGATGGCTGTATACTGCTCCACCTATGTCCCAGTCTTGACATATGGATGCGAGCCATGGGCAATGACTACAACCCACAAAAGCCAGATCCAAACCTCAGAAATGAGGTATCTGAGGAAGGTGGTTGAAGTAACAAGAAGAGACATGGTCCGCAACCAGACGATAACTCAAGGCCTAAAATCCTATGCCCTGCAGACCCAAGTAGAACAGTCCCAACTAAGATGGCTTGGCCATGTCTGCAGAATGGGAGAAGATCGGCTACCACGACAAGCATGGGAAGCAAAGAGCCAGGGATCCAGACCCCTAAGATGACCTAGAGTCTGCTGGGAGGACAACATTAGACAATCTTTGAAGGACTGAGGACTAGAACGGAAACAGGCCAGGAGGAAGACAGCCGATAGGATAGTTTGGTGCTCTCTCTTCCAACTCTCTACACCTCACGGTAGAAGGGGAACGACTAAGTAAGTAAGTATCAAGCTCTAAGCACGGAGATTGTGGAAATAAACTGGAATCGCAAAAAAAAGGCTTTTCTCGCCAGAGTCTAAATCTGCAACATAGGTGAACACTTCTAAATCTAGGAGGTCTTTGACACCCTTGCAGATTTACGACCAACGGTTTTGTGTGACTGTGAAGGTCCAAGATCTGTTGTTGTCAACTTCAAATTAAAACCGAGATAACTACCAAGATATTAACACCAGCACTGGAAATCGTAAATAGTAGCAGTAGGAAAACTTGTTGTGAATGTGTGTAATGGACACCTTCTTTTTCTACTGCAGAAAAAAAATAAAAAAATTTAGAAACTGGAAATAATCCAAATGTCTTTAACCATTAGTTGAAGGCAAATTTAATGTTGCCTTGTTGATCAAAAGAAATTGAACAAGTATAACATATGTGGGAAAGTACAATTGTGTATGTGAAAAGGATTGTTTTTGTTTTGTGTATTTTTTTTGTTTGTGGTGGGGTTGTTTCATCCCTCCCCCCCCCCCCCCCCCCCCCCCCCCCACCCTCACCCCCCCCCCCCCCCACCATCTCCCTCATCTCCCTCCCCCCCCCCCCCCCCCCCCCCCCCCCCCCCCCCCCCCCCCCCCCCCTCCACCCCCCCCCCCCCCCCCTCCCCCCCCCCCCCCCCCCCCCCCCCCCCCCCTTCCCCGTTAAAACTAAAAGAAAAAGATTGTGCTCTATATTCCCCCAAAAAAGTCGGTGTCAGATTTATTTTTTTCTCTGCCTTCTTCTTTTAATCAACATTATCATTCCAAAAAAATGTGCAATGTATAACTTTAGATCACAAGACAAAGTGTATAAATGAGGGTGTGCAAGGGGTGAAAATAATTTTAAATTTTTTTTTTTTTTTAAACAGCTGCACAGTGTATTTTCATTGTTATGCTTATATTCATGCTATTATTGTCAATGTGTCAATGCAAATGTTTTTGTGAATTTCAACAGAATGTGAATAAAGATGGAAAAAAAAAAGCTGACGAGTCCTTTTCGGGCTTTATGCTATCAGATAGATAATGTTAGTCCTTTTAAGGATTTAGTATCTATCAACGCTGATCGGGTTAGCAGTCAATAGAGTTGACTTTTTTTTGGATGGTAAATGCGCTCTGATATAACTAAATAGGTTGAAAGGAACGTGCCTCACCAGTAGAAGGCAAAAACTGAACCCAAAAAAAAAAGATTATTTAACTTTATTTCATCCATTTTTACTCTATTAATTCATTAAAAATCTTAGCCCATTATTAGTGTATTTATTTATTTATTTTTATTTCAACCTGTTTAAGTATGCAAATGAAAGTGTGAGTACGCGCGAGTGTTCATTTGTACTATAGAATGTACTCTTGTCTTATTGTACTCCATGTAAAACGCACTTTTTTTTTTTTTTTTTTTTTTTGTAAATTGGAAAGAAAAGCTCAAAAAAATTTAAACAAAAAAAAAATTAGATGGGCAATAATTTAAAGAAGATGATGGCGATGGATAGGACACACACTGAGGAAACCTGTTGATAGCATTATAAGGCAGTCCTTGTTCTGGAACCCCCAGAGCAAGAGAGGCAGAGGTAGACCAAGAAGCACTTGGAGAAGAGAGCTGGAAACAGAGGTGAAAATGATGAGGAGAATGTGGAAAGAACTTGAGATGATGGCACGTGACAGGAGGACTTGGCATGTGTTTGTTGAAGGCAATGCTCCTTTGGGAGTGGAGGGTTATGAATGAATTTAAAAACTAAAAAAAAAAAAAAAAACCACTAATGATAGGTACTTATACCACTAGAAAGTCAAGCTGGTGATAAATGTGAGGGAAGAATTCATTGATACTGCCATCATCATCATGATCTGTCATGCACTTTTATTCAACATTCGCGTTCCTCATAGCTGTTTGTTTAATTTCCATTCTTGAATTTTCGCTCTGCATCCACCTCTCTTCTAGCCTTGGGTGACCGTGTCAATCTGTACATCATAATTAGCCCAATGTGACAATGTGCTCTGACATGTCTGTGCTCGTGAAGAAACCACCTCCATTTAAAACTGGCTTTCCTGAAACTAATTCTTTGTTCTTGTGCCCTGTAGAATATATAATTTTTTTAAAAATATAAACATCTATGGGGATTCAATCTGTATGTTGTCCCTATCAGTATATTATTAGTCCGTAGTTTGATGTCTCTAATTGTCGAGAACAACCTTTTATAAAATATGGCGTTTCAGCATGGGAAACAGCGCAAGGTCAAACGTTGGTACAATTAACAAACATCCATTAACGAACTTGAAAAGATGACATATCTCCAACCACTGGAGGATAGAAGCCATAACAGGGCCCATCGCATAATTGGGCCCATCTTCTTCAATAACACCATACACGCAGAACGTTACCGCACCGACATTCTCGAACCATTCCTAACCCACATTGAGTTAGTTGCTTATCCTTTACAGGACGTGGCAATCAACCCCAGCTTTTATTGGCTGTTTGTGATTTTTCTAGGCAATTTTTTTCATTCAGTAGTTTGCCATTGCTTTCTGAACGGTACGGCGCTTATACCATTGTTAAAAATCCACACAAAGCGATCTGCTACCAAACCGCCTGCAGCAGGTTTCGAACCTGGTATATCTGGATTATGAAACTGAGTTCATATCCATTAGGCCACAGACGCATTACTGAGCTTGAAATTCAGGAAGCCTGGTTCCAGCAGGATGGTGCAACTACACACACAGCTTACTCATCACTCCAGTTTTTGGAGGACATCTTTTGTAATCGCATAATTTCGCGTGGAATATGGCCTGCTCATTCTCCTGACCTGACTCCGCCAGACTATTATCTGTGGAGTGCACTGAAAGGAAAGGTCTATGAAAACAATCCGCATAAAGTGAATGAGCTGAAGGTATAGTCCGTTCGGAAATTCATGCCCACAGAAAGCATCAATCTTCTCCAAAACTGTTTGTTGTATGGACATGAATTTTTGCATGCAGTCTTAGATTTTCCATGCAGTTAAGATTTTGCAATCATTACATCCACAGCTTTCGCGAAATTTGCAAAACGGCGATTTTCTTTGATCCTTTTGGAACATTTGCCTAAATCTGCCCGCAACATTAATTCTTACAGTAAATCACAACATTTGTGCGACAATACAGTTCAAAGGCGTGTCCTAAATGTGTGATTGGTTGTTCACGTGAATTTGATACGAGGAATGATGATCTGATAATGAACAATGATAGCAGTAAATCATCAGGAAGCTATGACAAATCATAACTGTTTATGTGTTACCGGTATTATAGATTGGCATATGAAATTAGTTTATCACAAACGAAGGAATGCGAACGACGGGCCTCTTTCCAAATCTGACGACTCCAATAAGTTCACAACAGTTATTGGTTGGATAAACTGCAAACCATCTCGCTGCCAGTAATCTTCTTCTTCCTTGAGCACGTGTTCTTCACATTTAACCGAGTACTCTGTGTCTATTCGTGAAAGGGCCTCATGAGTCATGTCTTTAACATCGCACATTTAAAAGTGGTGTTCTGGGCGGCCACTTGCCCTTTAACTCTAGCCCAAACCAGCTCTATTGGGTTAAGGTGAGAATGATAAGGTGGGAGTCGAAGAGAAACATGACCCTGCTCTTGGATAATTTTATCAATCAGATACACTTTTGTCTTATTCCTGTCTCACAAGCTGCAACAACTCTGGTTTTAAATAGCTGTTGTCAGCGAAGATGTTTTCATTCACAAGCCAAGTCCTGATTTCGTCTTTCGTGCTTGCCGAAGTGGGAGCTGTATCCTCCTGCGCTAAAACATTATGATAAAACGCATTATCCATCACCAGGCAAGACGGCCTATCTAGAGTCGGGAGGAGTGTATTGACTATCCAATCTCTAAAAATGTGCCCATTCATTTCACTGTGGTAGTCCCTACCATCTACAGACTTTGATTGAAAAATAAGCTCTGCATCATGGACAAGCCCATTCTGTCTGCTGCCAGCATGTGCTATATAATGCGTTGACCTTTGCTGCTGGGAATTTTCCTTCTATGGTCTCCGTCAACAGATTGCCGTTCTTTCTCGTTCGTATGATGAGCATTAACCCAAGATTCGTCCAAATACACTATATCATAGCCATCTTGTCTTCTCTCACAAATCTGCCTAAGGTATTTGCTTTGAGCTGCAACCAGATGTGGTTTTTTACATAAAAAATTCCTTCCACCAGACGTTTTTCTAAAAGTGAAGCAGACACTTCTGACAAGTTGCCAAAGAGTTGTTTTTGAGACGTTAATATTGCATTGTACTTGCAGCCTACTTTTCAGCATGTGGAGAGTAATAAGTTGATTGCCATTAAACATCTACAAAATCAAACGTCTAATGACATCCTTCTCAAAATTATCAATTTTTTTCTTCCTTCCTTGCTTAACCGCAGACTCTGTACAATCACTGTCCTGTTGTATCCAACGTCGAAAAGATCTTCTATCCACATCCAGGGCCTTTCGTGTTCTCCTACCTGGTTCTTGGATGTCGTGGTATAAACAACCCATCTTAGCCTCTCTGCGAAAATGCCTGTACAATATAACAGTTACCTTCTGCAATATGATAAATTTGCATTTCAGATTCATTGTGCTTTTCATAATTATGCAGTTTAGTTTATTAATATATTATACGCTGGTGTTGTTTTTGTTTCGTTGCAGCCAACTCATTGCAATTAGCATACGCCGCTGAAATAATTACACGCGACTGTGTACAATAGGTGCGCACTCATGCGGACATGTAGTCACTACACTAATTCAAAAAAAAAAATATTGAATAGCACATTTCATCGCTTATGCTGTGCTGCAACAAAAATTAAGTGCGCAATTTTTGAACGGATCTTGTAACTTTCCTGTAGAACTAATAAAAATTAACCCAGACAACGGTAAGAGTTTTTTTATATAACTTAAAGAAGAAAATTCGAACATGACATGAGTTTTGTAAGGGCAAAAAAATATATTAATAACTGCATTGATATCAGTAGGCCACGTAGCAAATTTCAATAACATCCGTCAAGGGGTTGCAAAGTTACAACGTTTGATGCGTGGGCACGAATTTCTGAACGGACTATAGCAATCACCACTCACATTCAACAGATCCCATTGAAATCCCTGCAGAAGGTCTTTGACAGTATGAAGAAGCGTGTTCAGGCATGTCTTGAGGCCCATGGGGGACATTTCCAACATTTGCTGTAGAAGAAACTGCTGCATTGTACTGCAACGTTGTGTGAGGTACTTTACTGCACAGTAACTGTTAGGACACCCTGTATAACTTGTTTTTTTTTTATTGTTCTGCACTCAGTACTGTATAAATTGCATGCATGTTTAAAAATCACTGACGAATTCAATTAATTGCATGTCACAGCGCTTTCATTTCTTCACATTTTCATATATAACACAGTATGTTATCACTATAATAAATTTGTTAATGTAAAACCAATAATGACAGTCATGTCTCAAATTAGCTCGTAAAAGTGTGATTTTTGAACACGAATACTAAGATTTAGCTTTAGCCCCTCATGACGTTTCGTCTCAGTATGATGCCTATAAATAATTAAATGAAGCTTATTTCATGGCTTTTCCTTAAAGGAGACAGTCTATTTATATACACATTGTGATATAACAATGAAGATCTTTCATACATATTTTTTTTTTTTAGTTTAACAATTATAATTATTAAAAATTCAGAGGTACAATTATATGCAATATTATTTATATATTTACTGAAAGAGTGGTTAGAGCGCTGGTCTCTCAAGGCGAAAGTGCTAGGTTCAATTTACAATATCAACACGCTCCAGTCTGCTCAGCTGTAATTGGGTACCTGACTTTGCTCATGAGTTAGGGAAGTAAAAGGTAGCGAAGAAGAGAACTGGTCATGTGACCTCTCGATACTGGACCGAGTATAGGGAAGTCTCTAATACTTCACTTCACTACGGCAGTATCTGCAATGGGACCACCTTTACCTTATATTTATTATTCACTGCCCAAATTATGATCCCACTACACGCACCATACCGCACTACATGCACCATACCGCACTACACGCACCATACCGCACTACATGCACCATACCAATACTTGTGTGCAATGAACAATGAGATAATAATTTCCCACCATATATTGTTAGGCGAAATTAGAAAAATTTCCTAAAATTTGTTTACACACTATAAATGAATAACATATAAAGCAAACACAAAAACATCTTTACTTTTTATCTCTCCAGTATTTGCCCCATAACGGAAGGAATGGTGGAAATATCTGCCTAATGGATTATAATAACTACAACGAAGTGCAAAATACCCATTTATTTATTTTTTTCAGGTAAGAATTACTGTACAGTGCTTCGTGCCTGAGTTAAATGCCTGTTACCTATTCAGTAATCACTTGTCTAGTGTTCCCTATCTGACAGTAGCATGCACTGTACAGTGCTTCCTGTCTCCTACACCGGTGTGACCAGTTCACATCTTTGCTGCCTTTTCCTTCTATATCTTAACAACAGTTACATACCCATTGTTACAGCTACGTAGAATGGACCAAGATGAGGCCTAGTTTTGATCCTGGCTGTGTATCTGGGGTGAAAATAGATGTACAAGGAAGGGTTGAACCCTTCAGAAATAATCTGATGTTCAGTGATATTTCAGTTCCCATTATCTGACATAATTGTCACTAATGAATCATATTTTGATAGGTCAGATTCTGGACTGTACAGAAATGGAATCCTGTGAAATCTAACTAAATAGCTTGATGATCTAGATTTTGCAGATGACTTGACTCTTCTGTCCCATAACCATAATCAGATGCAAGACAAAATGAAAATACTCAATGAGAGGTCACAACAAGTAAGTCTAAAAATGCACCGGGAAAAGACAGATAATGAAAATAAATGCTAGAAATGATAACGAGCTTGAACGCTTGGCTTGAGAGACATATAATGGTAATGGTATCAAATTAAGAATACAAAAAGCAAGAGGAGCTGTCATTCTATTGGGAAATACGTATTTAGAGATCAAGATAAAACAAGTCCAACACGAAAATAAGAATCTTCAACTCAAATGTCAAGTCAGTCCTATTGTATGGCTCTGAGACATGGAGAACAACAAAAACAACAACCAAAAAGCTACAGACTTTTATAAACGGGTGCTTGTGTAGAATAGAATTATTAAAATGGTATGACAAAGTCACAAATGTGGAACTGATGATAAAAACTAGGCAAGTCCCAGTGGAACAAGAGTTGAGAAGAAGATGCTGGCGATGGATTGGACACACATTGAGGAAACCTTTTAATAGCATTACATGGCAGTCCTTTTTCTGGAACACCAGGGAAAGCGAGACAGAGGTAGACCAACAAAACACACGGAGAAGTGAACTAGATACAGAAGTGAAAATGATGAGGAAAACATGAAAAGAACTTGAACGGATGGCACGTGACAGGAGGACTTGGCATGTGTTTGTTGAAGGCCTATGTTCACTGGGGAGCTAAAGTGTATTGATTGATTGATTGTGTGGTCGATGACGTCAACAAGTGGTATTACCGTCTACAGATTTTAGATTTTTGGTCTAAGGCACCGATCAACACAATTTTGATCAATTAAAAATAGAAATAAATAAAACTAAAAGAACAAAATGTAAATATTATACTTTCAGAAAGAAGACAAAAGTAAAGATATGAATAAAGTCTGTAACTAAGGGTTACCTTCTCTGCCTCACTAAACAACTCTTCATTTTTTTTATTCTTACCCTATTGAGCTTCCGATTGACGGAGTAGTTAGAGCGGTGGTATCTCACGGCAAAGGTGCCAGGTTGGATTCGCAGCATCGTCTAGCTCTTGTCTACCAAATTGTGACGAAATGGTCCGTTCTCTTTTTCTGGTTTTCAATTCTCCCCGGCCGTACTTACTCGACCATTTCTTCTTTGCACCCGAAAATTGACAGAGCGTCTTTTCACGACTTACTTTACAGCAAGGTGATGGTGCCCGTTGGTTGGTTTTAGATTCGATTCTCCGTAAGCCTGTCATTCAATTTTTTTTTTCATTTCTGGTGTCATCCTTTATGTCTAACGAGTGCCTGGTAATTACCTTTTTTATTTTTTTACTTATTTATTGAATGTTCATATGACTCAGGTCTCCTTCATTCTCAATTTTATCATCAATAATTAATTTGATTTTTACTTTCTGATTGTTTTTTCTTAATTATTGGTGCCACTGGTAACCTGGAGCCTTAAGCACGCAATTAGTGTTCTTAGTTAAAATCTAGCCCTGGGTATAGAGCGCACCAATTAGTGTTCTTAGTTAAAATCTAGCCCTGGGTATAGAACGCACCAATTAGTGTTCTTAGTTAAAATCTAACCCTGTGTATAGAACGCACCAATTAGTGTTCTTAGTTAAAATCTAGCCCTGGGTATAGAACGCACCAATTAGTGTTCTTAGTTAAAATCTAGCCCTGGGTATAGAACGCACCAATGAAGCAAATTGTTGTTTTGTTGCAGCTGTAGAACACCCCAATAAAACTAAAGTGTATGTGCTCTTTAGAGTGTCTGTGTGGTTGGATTATCTGCCCTGCTCTATAGAAGTGATTCACAAATGGCCAGACTCCAAGTAAAAGAATGGAAGTTTTAAAAGGTATCAACCTTCGTTCAAGCTTATTCTTAGTAGAGATATGAAAAGAAGAAAGATGCTTCCATTTAAGGGAGCATCACAGGAATTTTACAGATTGGCAAGGATACCAGCAGAAATCATTTAAGCCATTAATAACAAATTATTCTCTGCCCAGTTGGCCACTCGAAAAGCAGCGGCTGGGAGACTTTTTCAGGCCATAAATCGAGGATTCCTCAGCAAGAAAGAGGTTGGTAAGAAAACGAAGATGGCTGTATACCGCTCCACCTATGTCCCAGTCTTGACATATGGATGCGAGTCGTGGGCAATGACTACAACCCACAAAAGCCAGATCCAAACCTCAGAAATGAGATATCTGAGGAAAGTGGTTGAAGTAACAAGAAGAGACATGGTCCGCAACCAGACGATCCGTCAAGGCCTAAAATCCCACCCGCTGCAGACCCAAATAGAACAGTCCCAACTAAGATGGTTTGGCCATGTCTGCAGAATGGGAGAAGATCGGCTACCACGACAAGCATGGGAAACAAAGAGCCAGGGGATCCAGACCTCCAGACGAGACCCAAGAGTCCGCTGGGAGGACAACATTAGACAATCTTTGAAGGACCGAGGACTAGAATGGAACCAGGCCAGGAAGAAGACAGCTGATAGAATGGTCTGGCGCTCTCTCTTCCAAACCTCTACACCTCACGGTAGAAGGGGAACGACTAAGTAAGTAAGTATTCTTTGCCCCTTTTGTGAGAAACATTATTGACTTGTATTTTCTGAGTCCCCAGCTGAAGGAGATTCAGTAAAATATTAATTTAATAGCTCTGTATATTTGCGTAATTAAAACAATAAATGTCATACGGGTGCAGGCATACAATTCACTCAAAAATGAATAATCTAACATTAGGTTTATATTTACAGGCAAACTTAATAATTACTTATTTGTCAACAAAATCAAATAAATAAAGGTGTTTATAAAAAAATGAAACGATGATTTGTGTCATCATCTGACGACATTAACGTTTGGTGGATAAGAAAACACAATTTGAAATGTCCATTGACTGAGCTAGTCTGTTACTTGGCTTCCGGTGTGGAGTCAGCTGGCGTCTTATTCAGTCGCTGTTGGTTTCACCAAGGTTGTTTTTACTGTTTTGTCTCTTCAGGAGCTAGAAGAATTTTGGCATTTAGTAACACGGACTCCTTTGCAAATGCGGCCCGGCGTATCTATTTAGGTCGCTTCGTCCACGTGTACTCATGGACCCATCTTTTGTCGGGTTGTGTGATGAGTTCTGGCAACTTTTTACCAATAATTTGAAAGAGACAAATGTCTCTTTTAAGTGTGGGGTCTACTGATATAATCATCAAGCGACCTCCGCGTCAAGCCACTATTTAATTTTCCTCAGTATTGTTACTCCCATTCCTGAGCAATAAATTTGGACCCATTGTTGATTGAAAGTGCTTTTAGACAACGGAAGACAAAAATTGCAACATGCTATGCATACATATTTATACATAAAAAAAACTCACTAATCGTGGTATAATGAATATATACACCATGATACCATTATCCACTCCCAGCTCCCGATTGAACCTGGAGCCATCTCTGCAAATTGTTCTTTGAGAGGAAACCCGCAACAAGCAGTTACAAGCTCTTGCAGTGGTGGTTCATGAGATAAGTCAGTATAAGTGATGAGGTTGCCTGCCACATGTGGAACTGTACACCCACAAGTTATTTATACATGATGAGGGTGCCTGCCACATGTGCAACTGTACACCCACAAGCAATTTATACGTGTACAAATTCAAAGTATAAAATGATAAAATATACATATTACAACTTACCCCGATTATCGGTTGAATGACAGATCTGACGCACAAGAAATGACCGAATATTGTCAGGCATCTGTTTGAGATTCCGTCTTCAGATAATTAGAGTCACCCTGTTAGGTATACTCCCAACTATTCACGTTGTAGGCAGGCTCTGAGGACTTCTAGTACTATAGCTGAGATTTTATCATTTCTATATTTAGAAGATCCTCATTGTGACAGGATATTATGAATATAGCTTTCATATATCTACTTCTTATATCTACATTTTTCTTTCACCGGGCTTCCTTATCAGTTATGCGCGTTTTGTTAACGCAGAACTCTCCTACAACTTAGATATATGTCTCTTTCGTAATTCAGCCACGCCTTATTTTTTTTTTCTCTATACTAGAAATGTTTACTGTGATGCACGTAGAGAGAAGGGGGAGACAATTTAAAAGTTGAAACGTATTTTCTATAGACAGTGACCAGGGGGAATAAATCTGAGTAGAAGGAGGAGATCCTCACCAGAAAAGCTTTCGTGGTTGACGTAAAGAGAAGATAGGAGATTATCAAAAGCCAGGAAAGAACAGAGACCAATGATGTTGAGCAGAGATTCAACACCATCTCAACAATATACAAGGAATGCAGCAAGTCATGCTTGGGATTCCAGGAAAGAAAGTACCAAGACTGGATAACACCAGATACGCTAAACACCATAGCGAAGAGAAAGGAAATGAAAAGAAAGAAAACAGAAGCTAAGTCTCCCAGGTTAAAGGCAATATATAGTGAACAGTACAGTCAGCTGGACAATGAAATTAAACGTCAAACCCGTGCTAATAAAAGGACATTTCTGGATGACCTTACAGGACATGCAGAAGAGGCAGCACTGAGAAATGAACAAAGCACAGTATACAAAATAACTAAATTAAGCAGTGGAAAACGAGGTGCACACAATATTACATTAGTAAGAGAAAAGCACGGAAATCTCATCACGACAGTAGAAGGACAGGAAACAAGATGGGCAGAGCATTTCAGAGAAACTCTGAATAAGGGACCACCAGAGACACAAATGAATGTTCCTGAGGCTGAAAATGATCTAGATGTTAATACAGACATCCCACGAAAAGAAGAAATCATCACATCAATCAAAGGGTTAACGAATGGAAAGGTCCTGGTCATAATAACTTAAATGCAGAGCTATTTAAGACAGACCCAGAGCTAGCAGCAGAACTATTAGAACCACTATTTGCACAAGTCTGGAAAACAGGGACAACACCAACAGAGTGGAGAAACGGAATAATTGTCAAATTGCTCAAGAAGGAAGATCTTGCAGACTGCAATAATTGGAGAGGAATAACTCTTCTCTCAGTTCCCAGCAAAATACTAGGCATAAAAATTATACAGAGAATCTCAAAAGCAGTAGACCACAAACTGAGGAAAGAACAAGTAGGATTTAGAAAGAACAGAAGATGTGTAGATCATATATTTACCCTCAGGAACATTATAGAGCAGTGCTCAGAATGGCAAAGACAACTGTACATTAATTTCGTTGATTTTGAAAAGGCTTTTGACAGTATACATAGGGACAGTTTATGGAAAATACTGAGGGCTTATGGAATTCCAAGCTGCATAGTGTCAATCATAAAAAGCCTCTATGCCAACTTTACGTGTAGCATTGGGCAGAGCAACCTAACCTTTGAAGTGAAGACAGGAGTACGACAGGGATGCCCCTTATCAACCACTCTATTTTTAACAGTCATAGACTGGGTGATGCGCCAGACAACAGAGGGCAGTCCAAGAGGAATAAGATGGACTACATTTTCTACATGGAAGATCTGGAATATGCAGATGACATTGCACTACTAGCACATTCACATCAACACATCCAGGAAAAAACGGATAGACTTAATAAGTATAGCCAGCAGGTGGGCTTGAACATCAACCTATAGAAGACAGAGGTCATGACGCTCAATGTGAGCAACCCTGAGCCCATATCAGTAAGAAATAAGCAACTGGTACAGACAGATGCCTTCACATACCTAGGATGCATAGTAACACCAGACTGCGGAGCAAGCAAAGACATCAACAACAGAATGAACAAAGCAAGAACAGCCTTTTTTTAGTCTAAACAACATCTGGAAGTCCTCTCAGTACAGCACAGGCACAAAATTAAGATTATATCAGAGCTGTGTGCTTTCTGTGCTTCTCTATGGCGCGGAGAGCTGGAGAGTTACAGAGAAGGAAATGTCGAAATTGTCCTCTTTTCACACAACATGCCTAAGAAAAAATTCTCCGAATCTTTTGGCCGAATACCATCACCAACCAAGATCTGCTTACTCGGAGCAAGCAAGAGGACATGCACACCATCATAGCTGGCAGACGCTGGAGCTGGGTTGGCCATGTCCTCAGAAGAGACCCCGATGCCATCACAAGAACAGCTATGCTATGGACCCCTGAAGGAAAACGAAAAGAGAGGCCGACCAACAACAACTTGGCGGAGGACTGTGGAGGCTGAGATGCAAAGAATGAACCAGAGTTGGGGCACTGTACGAAGGATGGCGCCGCCGACCGAGCAAAGTGGAATCAATTTGTTGTTGCCCTACAAGACGCCACCAGGCGTAATGGCCACTGACTGCGCAAGAGTCGAGAGGGCGGTGAAAAGGAAAATTGCCTTTCATTCAAAAGTTGAGCACAGAATTTCCCAAATGTGTTATGTCTCACACTGATCAGCGACTTCTCGTCTACTTCAGATATATATTCCAGCTTTTAAAATCCATTATTCAGTACCCACATAAGTTTTAGAAATTACTAGCTTCGATTTCTATGATTACGAGTAATATAAGAGAGAAAACCGGACTGATTCTAAAGGCGACGAACTGGAACGGACTACGGACTACGACTTATGGAACTTGGAACACAAGAAGTATGAATGGGAAAGAAGAGGAGCTGGTGGAAGAGATGAGGAAAGCAAAACTAGAAATCCTGACTATTACCGGAACAAAGAAAAAGGGACAAGGAGTCATGGATCTCGATGGCAACACGCTGCTATACAGTGGTGTACCCACATCTGAAAGAGCTAAAAGGGGCGTGGGTTGCATTGTGGCCAAAAACCAGAAAGATAATATCAAGGGATGGAACTTTGTCTCGGAGCGCATTATGAATGTAAAACTAAAAGAAGGAGAAACCATAGTCAACCTGGTCATAGTATATGGGCCAAATGAGGATGAGAGAGCAGAAGTCAAGGAGGAATTCTTCAAGCTGCTTCATAGGACAGTGGATGACTGCCTAGATGAAATTATCATGCTCGGAGATTTCAATGCCAGAGTTGGAAATGACCATGCTAGATGGGGTGGAGTTATCGGAAGATATGAAGAAGATACTCTCAATGACAATGGAAAGCGACTCCTCAGATTCTGCAGTGAGCAGAATCTGATCATTACCAACACAAAGTTCCCCCATGAGCGCATACATGCATACACTAGATGTGAACCAACAAAGAATGAGAAGTCAGTGATCGACTATGCCATTGTTAGGCGGAGCTCATTCAAATACGTCCGGGATGCTAGAGTCGGGAGGGGGCCAGAGATTGGAAGTGATTACTACCTGCTTATAATCAAAAGAACAACTAAAAGAGTTGCTCAGCCTAGGAACTGCCCAGCATCACGCACGAAACCAAGTAAACGAACGGAAGAAATGAGCATTAAGACCTACAAGCTGAGAGAGCCAGAAATTAAGACCAGATATGAAGGGCTTATTGCTATAGCGGTGAGAAACACAGAACAACCCGATGACTTGGAAACCCTGTGGCTTAAATTCAAGGACATCATAAAGACAGCTGCTGTAGAAGCCTATGGTTAAGTCCGACTTGGGAACAAGAGAAAGAGGACACCTTGATGGACAGACGAAGTCAAAGAGAAAATAAGAGAGAACAAAATGGCGTGGAAACAATACTTAGAAGCTAAAAACACAGCAGGACAAATAGAGAAATATAGAGAATATGTGATACTCAGAACAGAAGCAATGAACAAGGTGCTAGCAGCAAAACAGAAGTCCTGGGAAGAATTTGAAGAAAAGCTAGGAAAAGATGCGCAAGAAAAGTAGAAATTGTTATATAAGACCCTAAAGAACACGAGGAAGGAAAAACAATGCGCTCTCAAATTTATAAAGAACAAGCAAGGCAAATTGCTTACTGCCCCGAAGGAAGTAATGAAAAGATAGACAGAATATTTCTCAGAAATCCTTGAGGGTGAACAAGGTAAAGCATCAGAAATGATAACCACTAGCCAGAAGATGAAACAAATGGTGATAAAGATAACATAAATATGGAAGAACTGAAGGCAGCACTGGAGAAAATCAAGATGGGCAAAGCAGCAGGGCATGATAATATAACACCAGAAATGGTTAAGTACATGGGAGCATCAGGCGACCTATTACTCTCAAGTGTCCTACAGGCAGCATGGTGCAACAAGACCATACCAAAGGATTGGGAGATTGCCATCATAACACCAATTTTCAAAAAGGGTGACAATCGACAATGTGGAAACCATAGAGGCATATCCCTTCTCAGTGTCCCTGGTAAAATCTACTCTAGAATCCTAGAGCAGAGACTCCGAATCCCAGCTGAGCCACAATTGGATGAGGTCCAGTGCGGATTCCGAGCAAACCGAAGTACTCAAGACCTAATCTTCACACTCAGACAGCTGAGTGAAAAGGCCCTTGAGTATAAGAGTGAGATGCATCTTTGTTTCATAGATCTGGAAAAGATGTTTGACAGGGTCCCCTGGAGCAAACTTTGGGATTGTTTGGCAAGGAAGAATATTCCAGCACCTCTGATTCATGCTATACAGAGCTTCTACAAGTCTTGAAGGAATTATGAGAGGACAGCAAACCATAAGTCAGAAGAGTTCAGGACCACCACTGATGTAAGACAAGGTGATATCCTGTCACCTTATCTTTTCATTCTCCTCATGGACGATGTTATCAAGTCATGTAAGGAGAGAACAAGAAAGTATTCAGTGGGGTACTGGAAGATGAGACAGGTATGTATTTCAGAGCTGGCATTTGCTGATGATGTTGCCCTGATTGTTAAATCAGAGACACATCTCCAATCCAATTTGCTAGTCTGGAAGGAAGAGCTAGAGAAGAGAGGGCTGGTCATAAGTAGCTCTAAAACAAAATCCATGGTGATATCACGAGAAGAAAGAAGACATCAGATTAAGCTGGGAGAATAGGTCCTGGAGCAGGTCGACCACTTTAAATACCTCGGAGCTATTATAGACCGAAAGGGAGGGATAAAAGAAGAGTTGGCCACTCGAAAAGCAGCAGCTGGGAGACTTTTTCAGGCCATAAATCGAGGATTCCTCAGCAAGAGAGAGGTTGGTAAGAAAACGAAGATGGATGTATACCGCTCCACCTATATCCCAGTTTTGACATATGGATGCGAGTCATGGGCAATGACTACAACCCACAAAAGCCAGATCCAAACCTCAGAAATGAGGTATCTGAGGAAGGTGGTTGAAGTAACAAGAAGAGACATGGTCCGCAACCAGACGATACGTCAAGGCCTAAAATCCCACCCCCTGCAGACCCAAGTAGTACAGTCCCAACTAAGATGGTTTGGCCATGTCTGCAGAATGGGCGAAGATCGGCTACCACGACAAACATGGGAAACAAAGTGCCAGGGATCCAGACCCCTAGGACGACCCAAAGTCCACTGGGAGGACAACATTAGACAATCTTTGAAGGACCGAGGACTAGAGTGAAACCAGGCCAGGAGGAAGACAGCCGAAAGGATAGTTTGGCGCTCTCTCTTCCAAACCTCTACACCTCACGGTAGAAGGGGAACGACTAAGTAAGTAAGATTTCTAGACCATCGTTATAGTGGTTTTCTTAGTATTTTCGATTTGGAGTAGTTCTAATTCTGTGTTTGCGGTAAATTTTATTTCACTAAGATTTTTCTGTGTAGAGTGATTTAATTGTTAATTCCGTCATTTTATTTCACTATGTTTGTGCTAATTGACTAGCGAATTAATATAATCTACAGCTAAATTGTTCCGGCTGGAGCGTAAATATAACTAACTGCTGTTAACCAGTAAGAGTTATTTTAATCGTCTAGAATGCACTATTTATTATGAGTATTGACGAAATATATAATTATACTACTCGTCAAAAGTCAGGGGCCACCATATTATTTTCAATACACAGTTATATAAGCGCACAGAATGATTAAATGAAGGAAGTTTTAGTAAAAATGGGTGCAATATCTTCCTCTGACAATCCTCTATGCACGTTAAGCATAAAAACAACTCACCGACAACCATGGTGATCACGTGCAATTTAGTTTGCTGACCATAAATTCACATTTTTATTCTGTTTTTTCAAACTTTCTTACAACCAAACAGGTGAAGTAATCGTGCTGATTGACATTCGACATGCAATGGCGACTTTTCGTGAACAGAGTTCACTTCTAATTTGTTTTACAGTCAGTAGACTTAGGGTAGTTTCATCACCTGCAAAAACCCTGCCACTGAGAAGAAGTCGTGACACCTTACAAAGAATGAGGGCTATAGCGTGGGTTGAAAATGGTTTATCTGTCCGTGAGGTTGCTAGACGCTTTGCAGTGTCACACTCTACTATCCAAAGAATTGTGGAGAGATTTCAGCCCACAGGAAGTGTGGAGGATCGCCACCGGCCAGGTCGCCCTAGATGCACCAATAGACATGATGACCGGTACCTCTTGTTGTCAGCCCTGCGCCATCGAACAGTGACTTGTTCCACTTTAAGATGTCAGCTTAGACAAACTGTAAACGTTAATGTCAGTCAAAGCACCATTCGCGGACGATTACATGAATTTGAACCGGCTGCTTGACGTCCTGCAGTCAGAATCCCTTTTACTCCTGCTCATCGCAGAGCCCTTGTTGCTTGGTGTCGCGAGCACATCCGATGGACAAGGCAAAAATGGAGTCAAGTTCTCTTCATTGATGAATCTCACTTCACAGTGTCATTCAATGATGGCAGTATTCGAGTTTGGAGACGACCAGGAGAGCGATTTACTGATGACACAATTCGAGAGGCGGATCGTTATGGCCGGGGTTCTGTCATGGTCTGGGTAGGCTTCTACAGACACGGCTGGACCCCACTCTACATCATCTAAAGCAACTTGACCGGCCCAAGATACCAGAACGAAATCTTGAGACCAATTGTTCAGTCTGCTCTGGAGACTATAGGTGGTAATGCCATCCTCCAAGATGATAACGCTCGACCCCATCGAGCTCGTGTGGTGAATGAGTTTATTCAGCAACATGGGATCATCAGGATGGCGTGGCCAGCTCATTCACCTGACCTTTCTCCGATTGAGCACCTCTGGGATGTCCTTGGTCGAAGATTGTCAACAAATCACCACCTACCAATGGATGTTGCACAGCTGACTGCATTTCTGCTTCAGGAATCGCAACCTATTCTTCAGGATACTCTTCGGACCCTTGTGGACTCGATGCGTCTACGCTGTCTTGAATGCCTTGCTGCAAACGGTGGTCATACCCGATTTTGAAATGTCTATTTGTCCAACATCTATTGTGTGACTTTTGAAAAGGTGGGTGACACACTTCATATCTTCATTGCGTTTGAATGTGTGTTTCCATTTCTTTACGTGACATGTCAATTTGGTATTCAATAAATTCCGTTTTGACTGATATCATCTACGTTTATATCAGATTTGTTTTATGGTTTCAACCAAGGTTTTTCTAAGTGGCCACATGATTTTTGACGAGTAGTATAATTCTAATTCATTATGAGTAAATTTATAGATGACTAGCGCGTATTTTACGGGGGTTTTGTTAACGATAAAATAAGAGACACACTTGTGGCTTCTAGCTTAAAGTCGATAACCGAAGTTGATAATATTATAATTCTGTGCGGGTTAAGTAGGATAGAATAGTGGTGTAGTGGTTATTGTGATTATATGGTTGTTTTTTCTTCCCATATCTAGTACTGGGTCTCAAACCCAAAACCTACCAGCGGTCTAATCCTACGCCTAATTCTGAATCTGAGAAATAACGGATTTAAGTCAAACAGTACAAACAGAACATTCTTATAACAATATTGGTCTTCAAGGTGGGCCTCTCTGGCCTCTTGCTTACACCCAGAAAGAGACAGAGTACCAACCCAAAGAATATTAAGAATAAATTGTAACTGGGTTTATAGCTTCCAGATTTCTTCTTTTCAAACTTTCATATACATTCAGCCTGTTGTGGTGACATAATCAAACATTGACAGTTCCCGACTATCGACCATTTGTGGTGTGACAAGGCAAATATTATACTGAGAGAAGTTACGTATCTGACATTCTTGTGTATTGGAAATCTCAAGCTATCGACACTGTGAGCACGGTTAATTTTCTTACCTGGACTAATTAATGTGACATAAACAGAAATCCCAATAACAGTAACAAAATAAACGTTCCCCGAAGAAGAGGATTTAATCGATCTTTGAGGAGCTGGGGTTTGTTTTGCCAGAATAACACTGGATTTGCTGCGTGACCCATGAAAACTAGTTCCAGCGGCTGTTAAACACCAATTAGTTAAGAAAGAATGCTGGTGGCCACGGTCGACTGAGAACAGAGGAAGAACGAATGAATAACTGACTATTGTATAAATCCATGTACTCACTTTGTTTATTTCTTATTAGTTTTCTTTTTGCTAATACTGTCCATTTTCAGAATAGATTAACTTATAAGAAGCAAAAGCGTTTGTCAACAAAGAACTTGGCAGATATGACGCTGAAAAGAAAGAAGCAGAAGCTAGGGAGAAGGAAAGAGAAGAGCGTCAATAACAGCAGAAGAAAATTGAGGAGGAAATGGAAATTCGCAGGGCGAAGGAACGAGAAAAGGAGAAGAAGATTGAGTAGGAAATGGAAATTCGTAGGGCGAATGAAAGAGAGAAGGAGAGACAACATGAGGAAAGAGAAAATGAGCAACAACGACAACATGAGGAAAGAGAGAAAGAGACAGCACGAGTTGGCGATTACGACTCTACAGGTCCAAAGTCGTGGTGCTGCCTCTCCCAACGGAGACTCTATACCTCAGTCACAGCTAACTGATCCTTCCAACACTCAATCTCCTCAACTAGTAACTATGTCTTTTGCCCTAGAATCCTTCTCGTGCCCTAATGAGGGTTGTAGATTTGTGATAGATGAATTAAGATTTGGATTGGTCCCTTCTGAATAGAAATAGAAACAAGTGATAGCTCAGTGGGAGATGATAAAATAGATATAGATTTCACTAGTGAGATGGAGGAAATATATTAGAGTCGGTCTCTGACACTCGAGATGATTTCTCTCAGTCAGCCTATCATTTACAACAGATTAAGATTTGTCAGACCGTCTAGTATAATTTATATATATATATATATATATATATATATATATATATATATATATATATATATATATATATATATATATATATATCCCTCACATACACACACATAAGTGACTACAATAAACGCACAGACGTGAAACTATGTCAATGGAAATATAGATAATTTGGAACGAGCTGACCGACACAATGATTAAGTTTAAGTGAATTTTAATTATCATAAGAAAATTCCATCACAACATATAAAAATTACATCAAGCATATACAAATAGTCATAAAGTCAATGAATTGCTACAAGAATGATAGACCCATAGGTATGATCTTTTCCCTCGATGTATAGCCCACAGTCCTGTTAGAAGAAAAGTGATAGCCCCAAAGAGTCAAGGATACATATGCTTTAGTCTAAGATTTCCCTTTAAAGGTATGAACAGACTTGGATACTCTAATCTATCCTAAGGAAAATATTGTTAGCAACAAACTTGCATAAAGAAATTTAAGACAGCAAAATGGGTGCCAAAATACAACAATCAAGGAAACACTCAGTCATGCATTCACTCTATTCAGTCAGCCGTGATCACTAGCTTGCATTCGTATTTACAGCTTTGGTAGCAACTTCTGGACAAACAATTTTACAATGTTACTGTTAGTAATATTTTTCGCCACAGAGGCTGCATGTACTTGATGTTTTTCAGGAAGAATTTAATCTAGCTCGATAGGCACAGTTACTTCAATTTGTCTTAAAGTTCGTGAAAATGGGTACTCTGTCGTTCTGGATGCCAACGCAATGCCAGACAGGTTTTACATTGTACACCCACACGTCTTTAATTAAAAGAATGTTTAGTTCTTCACAGATATTTTCCAAAGTACTAAAACCGTTGGTAAAGTTGGCTACCACAGTTTCACTGTATAAAAAGAGAGCAACATATAAAATACTTATACATACTATTCACTTCGGTTATAACTTACATTATAAACTGCAAGCGGAGAGCTTGTCTTATCGTTTAAACTCCCTTGAAATAAGTTATATTCATAAAATCAATCATCATGAATTAGAAATACATACGTATTTCGTCAATACTCAATGATGAATCAGTGCAGTTATAAGTTAGTTTAAAATATTATTTACTGATTACTAGCAATTAGGGAGCCGCGCTAGCGTAGTGGTTACCACACCGCTCTGGCGACCGGGTGATCCAGGATCAAACCCGGGCGACGGCATTTGAGGATTTTTCGTCGACCGGGAATTGGACTGGATTAACTCGAGACCTGGAGAAGACATTTGAAGGAGTGTCGTCGACCAGGGATTGGCGGCTCCTGAGCCGACCCAGCTCTAATGGGTACCTCCGAAATCGGCAAGTATCTGCCTGAATGGCGAGGGACACCTGTCTCTGTACAAGAAAAAAAGGGATATTCACGTAAAATCAATGTCAGGTTAGACATTAATAATAACCTGAGATTTCGCCTCGAGTATTAGAGGGCGTACGAAAAAAAAAAACAAAAAAAAAACTAGCAATTAGTTAAATTTTATTTATAGCCGCATGAGTTTAAGCTAAAAATTATACTTTATTGCTATCCACTGTAACACGTCAGCTAGAGAATATAACAGACTTATAATTTAATTTCTTCTGCACATAAATCTAACTAGAAAAAAATGAAATAAGCGATTTATCACAAAATCATTCAACACTACTAGATATATAATAATTTACCTCCAAGCAGAACTACATGCGATCGCACGAACTTAGAATTTTACACTTTTATTTATTGGTAGTCTAGAAGCTCGGTAAAATTGTCGAGACAAACTAGGACTTTGCTATACAAGCTTATTCTCTTAGCACGAAACGACCTGTTTACTGCAAATTTAGGAGTACAGAATGAAGTCAAGTTTAAACTCCGGGTAAAATATCTGAAAACCAGACAAAGGATCCCACATTATTTCAAAAATCCGAAATAGTCTCCCCTTCCCGTCTTAACACTTCACATTAACTCAGACGCTGGCCATAAACTGCCAAATCGCATCTCAACGCCTACTACGACATGTGGCCGTTCTTAGCGATGCATGTTTAGTGCTTTTCACACCTCACGTCGAGAAACTGGCCGCAGAAAGCGCTCGTGTCAGATGAAAATGTAGACTAATGTCTGCCATAGTGTCTGTTGAGAACGAGTTCCCACACTATTTCGTTCTCACCCAGGGACTGATATCTTATGCAATAAAATGCGTTACTAGTATGAGAAAAGAAACAAGCGAAAGTTAGAATGGGAAAGTTATATTTTGTCGCAAACGAACGAATGCGAAAAACCTGAAAAAGATAAAAGAGCGATAATAAAATAGAGGACACGGGTAGAAAAAGAAAAGAATATAGAAAATTTATTGATCATAAATCTCTATGCGACAATGAGAAGATTGACACGTATCTAGAAAAGTTCGAGAAAATGGCAAATCTGTACGGTTTAGAGAGGTCGCGTTGGTGTTTGAAGCTTTCTCAGGCTTTAAAAAGTCTTCGTATGATGCGTACGCAAAACTGGAACCCCACCCCCCAAGACGATTACGACATGTTGAAGAAGGCTTTGCTTGAGCGGTTCGAAATGAATGCTCGCAAATTCTTGCAACTGTTCCGTAACAGCAGAAAGGAGAGCATTGACACTTTTCACCAGTTCTCTCCTCTTCTGAAGGGATACTTGACAAAGTGAATGCAGCTTTCACAGCTTACCTCTACCTATGAAGGACTTTAGGAGTTCGTAGTAACCGAACAAATAAAGAACACTTTGTCAAGTGACACCCGTAGATTTCTAGCTGAACAAGGCGCAGAAAAGCTAGGAGACATCTTGGAAACGTCTGAGCGATATCACAATGCGCTTGCCGAACTGCCAGCCACAAAACGTAAACCGACAGAAGAGCTTTCTCGAAAAAATAATCTAAAACAGTTTTCCCATTCTTCTCACCACCATAACCACAGAGAAACTGGACCCCAAAAGTCCCCTCCGGAAAAACCCAAATATTACAAAAACAGGTACCCAACCAACAACAAACAGTCTGATCAACCCAACCGTTCTACAAGGCAGCGCAGCCAGAAAGGACAGGGGGACAAAGGGAAAACCCCTGCACAAGGGACATCGGATCAGAGCAAGCACACCGGGCCAAATCGCACCGAATGCTTGCAAACAACCTCGCAAGGTAGAATTAGTGTCAGTAATTTCCAACCTGAGAGGGAGAGGCCCTCAACGCGAGGAATTGTTATTTGGAACGGTACTTCGACATCTTGTCGTTTTGACACAGGTTTATCGTTTGATTGCATTGTAGCAAGACACTTGGTCAAACCCGGTCAAGAGACAGAAGAAACCGTCAAACTATGTGGAGTTTTCAGAGGAAATGCACCCATGACGCTTCCGATTGCATTGGTGGAGATACATTCTGATTTTGTCAGAGGTGTGATCAAAGCGGCTATCATGAAGGAACCGATCTACCCACATACTTGGCTGTAGATATGTGCTTATTGGGAAACCGAAGGAGCAAATTGTGGCAGCAGTAACCACAAGAGGGCAAACCAATAAGGAACGGGAGCCTGCGCCAAATGTGTTACATCTGGAACTGAAAGAGGCGCAACCAAAAGGACCCTACCTTGAAGCCCTGCTTTAAGAAACTGCCCATTACCAAGGACCGCAGACACAACGGAGACTTTTTTCTAAGGATTGCATACTTTATCGGAGAACGGGCAATCCTGATCAAGGGCATAACCAGCTCCTAGTACCGACACAGTACAGAGCCCAGATCTTAGAAAGGAAGCACTCTCTTTCCTATAGCGGAAATATGGGACAGAACGCCACAAATCAGCGAATATCGACTCATTATTGGTGGCCAGAAATGAATACTGATATTATCAGATACGTGAAATCCTGCAACCAGTGCCAACGGGTGGCAACCAAGCATTGGACCCCCCCCCCCCCCCCAGTTCTCATGGGGAAATGCCAATAGTGGGAACACCATTTAAACGGGTTTCTGTCGGCATTGTTGGACCCCTAAACGGACCAAAAGAAAGAACAGGTTTATCCTGACCTTAGTCGACACATGCACTATGTGGGCCGAAGCTATAGCGCTAACATCCACAGATTCCAAGCATTTCGCAGCAGCCCTAGTGCAGATATTTACATGGTTGGGTTTCCCTCAACAAGTTTTTACGAATAACGGATCCCAGTTCTGTAGCCTGTTAATGGGGGAGATCTTTAAGATCTTGAGGGCCAAGCACATCCACACCAGCCCGTACCATCCGGCCGGAAATGGGTTCATAGAACGTTTCAACTGCAGACTCACCATGATGTTACGTAAGTTGGGACAAGCGAAACCGGAAGATTGGGACCTTTTCATTCTTGCAGCCTTATTCGCCTACAGGGAAGTCCCCCAGGCCTCTACGGGTTTTCCTCCAGCTACACTTTTATTCGGCAGACCTATCAAGGGGCCGTTTGAAGCCTTACTTAGGTCGCTGACGGACCAGAAGGCGGATGAGACAGTAGTCTCAGCCAGTAAATATGTATCAGAATTGAAGGAAAGGTTACAGCTAGGATGGGATCTAGCAACAACTAACCTTAAGCGAGCACGCGCAAAGCACGCTAACCGATACAATCAAGCAGCGAAAGAGAGAGAACTACAACCAGGGAGAAGGTTTTGTTGTTACTGCTAACCAGAAGATACATACTACGCATCGGATGGCAAGGGCCGTTTACCGTCCTGAAAAAGATCTCGAGAGCTAGTTATCAGATCTCTTTTAAAGGAAAGGAGAAGGTCTACTACGTAAATCTGTTAAAAATATACTTGGAAAGACCGGTGCCATCCTCCGAACATCTTCTGGTGGTCGCCATAGCTACCGAAGATGTTGAAGATGACAATAGTTGCATGGACATTTGAGGCTGGCAACCTCAGTATCTAGAATGATGATTCATGAACCACCACTGCACGGGCTAATGATTGCTTTATGTATAGTTTCGTAAAGAGAACTAAAAGTATAAAGTAGTTCCAGGTTTCGTAGGGAGCAGGGAGGGAATGATGAAAGAAATGATGTACATTCTAAGTATAATACTTACCAATAGCGAGTTTCACACATTAAACTTCACATGGTAATATAAACATATATATATATATATATATATATATATATATATATATATATATATATATATATATATATATATATATATATATATATATATATATATGTGTGTGTGTGTGTGTGTTAGTTCACATGTTAGTAATAAAATATGACATGTAAATCACAACTTACGCCAATCCTGGCTACAGACATGTTTGCTCAGACGAATAAAAGAGACGAATTGTTCTCTTACACGCGTCTGGGATGCCTTTAATTTTACAACAGAATGCCACTTCTGACATGTGTTTAGTTTTCTAGTCCCGGTGTTCCTTATTAAAATGTAAAGAGTTCCTGTGCTTTATAAGTCTTATTTTTTTCTCCAATAAAAGGTCCGGTTAACAAAAGCAATTATAAATCCAGTCTTCACTCTGGCGAGGTCTGATGTTGTCTTGGCGAGCGGGAAATTCATAGTGAGATAAAACTGCAAAATGGTCAGGCTATATTCCTATTTTTCCAAGCATTGTTGTTTTGAATCTAATCAGAAAGATCCAATCATTTCAAATCATGCCGATAGGGTGTGATATTTCAAAATATTCCGACGTAAAATAAGGTGCGTTCCTGCAAGTGTCACGTATAACCATATATGGACATATGATGCCTTGCATACACTCTCACAAACACATTTGTAGACTCATATTGTCTAAAATGTAATAAATCCATGATTACTTTTAACCAAGTGACCGGAAGCGGATATATCACACTTGTCTGCCCACAAGTGTCACACAGACAGTCATCTTGTTATCTATCCTATGAGTCTTATTGGTGATTAAACCGACAGCACAGGCCGATGTATGTGTTAATCTGCCGCGCCTATAACCACAAATCTGGGTAGCGCCAAGTAAATGTGATGTATTATATCAGTCGCTCCTTGCAAATGCGATATTTGAAAATCACCCGAGTGTACACTGCTGGGAGATGTTTTTCCTTTGTTTTATGTATAAATCTTTAAAGTATTGATTGGGCATCTCCTGGGGCATCCATACTCAAAACCTTATCACCTGTCATGTCTATATTGCGATTTTTATAGTAAGTTTTTAATCAAGCCTTTGCTGTTCATACTTTTTACAGTGGATCAGGTAGTGGTCTATGTTATTTTCTTCCTGACATTCTTGGCAGTGTGGTTCCTCTATCATAAAGTATGCTGCCCCGAGACGGAAACGCCACAAATTTTTGTTCAGTGGTATCTTTAATTCTTCTCTGATCTGGCACGTCCTTGTTGGTTCTTTCAGCAGTTTGAACGCATGTCTGCCTTTTCTACTGTTCTTCCATGTTGTCTTCTATTCATCGTTTATAGTTATCTTCACTTGGCTCTTGATCTCCGACCTTCCCAGTCCTGCTCTTATATTGCTTTTACTCATTCTTCCATTCTTGGCGTTCTGGTCTGCCAACTCGTTACTAGCAATACCTACGTGTGCTGGAACACACACTAACCTCACACTACATCCTCTGTTCTCTAGTGATGTATTAATTGCTAGAGTTCTTCCTTTATGTCTTGCCGGCTACATTTACCTGGGTGCTCTAGTGCTTGTAGGGATGATATCGAGTCTGTAAATATCGTAACAGCTTCTGGTGGATTATCTTCGAATATTTCTAAACGTTTTAGAATTGCTACCATCTCTGCGGTAAAATTCGAATCCCCTTCAGTTACACTGTAGTTCTTTTTAAATCCCCACTGTGGTATTACAACTCCTGCACCTCGTTGGCCACGGATGCTTCAAACCATTGGGTCTTAATACTCAAATTATTTTGCCTGACGGGGCCTTTTGAACTTTTGACCTATGACCTCTCGAAGAGTTAGTACTGATTAATTCCATCTCCACATTTAGCCAAAATTGACCCAAGGTCATGAATCGACCTTATGTAGTTAATCTATCCTACTACACAATATCAAACGTTAATAGTTTAAAACCACATATAACATTTCATTTTAATGTGACACTTCTTTCTTTTCAACTGCTAACCCAAAAACTTTGAACACATTTTTGTCAACACAAGTACATGAATGGCACATACAGCCAAAAACGAACAAGCATGGAACATCAATTATTGTATACATTACATTTGCATTACCATGCAAGAAATTTTCTATCATTATGATTATACGCTAGAGAAATGTTTTTAAAACAGCTTGCCTCTGCTTTTTTATGAAACTCCCAGCAGTTAATCACTCACATTTTTATTATTATTTTGCAAAACACTATTGTTGTTCTCACGAAGCTGCCGCGAGAACAGTCTTTGAGCCATGGGATGCTTTACTTTGCAATTTCAATTTACCTAACAATCAGTGCTCGTGATGGATCATCTCGGAACAGCTAAGAAAATGAGCACAGCATGTACGGTACTTAATGTACAGCACAGCTGAGACGTCCTTAAAATATTTGGCACCGGGACATATCCTGCTTTTGGCACCCTCCGCCATAAAGAAATATACTTGCAAGTATGTTTTTAACAGTAAGTAGGCCTACTTTCATAGTAGTGTCTGATGGCACCCCTTCCCGGCTGTAATCTGGGATGGTACGCCACTGCTGCACAGAACATTACTATTTATTAGATACGTCCCTAATACGGGTATTATGACCATACAGAATTGAAATTTTTCAATTTGGCGTTTTAGCTCCTGCTGGCATTACTGTTCAGCATTATTTTGCATAATTCTGGTGGCTTCTGTCGTTATTTTCCTATCTATCCTGGTTTTTGCTTTGGTTCGTTTCGTTTCCTCAATTATCTGTTCTTAGCCGTCACTAGCTCCTACGTCACTTCCGCGTGACGCCTTATTTTATCAGCCATTTTGAATGTTTCTTTCTTTGATCCAGGTAATTGATTTTTTTACTCATTTTATAGTGTTGTTCATTTCTGTCTTCGTTTCGTTGACTATTTACCGTCTTGTTTCGACATGTCTTTCTGGTTTCACAATTTTCTTGCATTATTACTGTTACCATTTCGCTCATCACCGTCATTTCACCTGCTTGTATCGCTCATTTGACGTTTTCCGCATTATCATAGATCTTTACAGTACCTATATGTAGTTCTTGTCCTTGTCACCTGTTCGTAACTGTGGCTGACGAAGGGTAAAACATAAAACATCCCTAATCTCGTGTGTACCGTTTATTTGTAAAACTGATTTCATACCATATTATTTTTAAATTTATATACAGAATTGAAGTCTGACTATTCTGTTTAAACAGCATGTATAAATCAAAATGTCACTCTGGACACGTTCATCTTCGAAGGACATGTTGGCACCAGTTGTCAGAAACTGACCCATTTGGCGAAAGTTACAGAACAGGTGGTAATTTTTTTTTTTTTTTTGAGTGTGCACAATTTGATGGAAGATGTTTAACACTTTTACTGAGGAAGCTGGTTGTATATTGGAAAACCTTTTTCAAAGTGACATGTCACATGAATAAATAAAAATAAACCAAATATCAATTATGCAATCACTTTTTATTGTCAGTCAAAAATATTATTGGAAAGCTGTATCTTCTGATTCCAAACTATATTGCTGTCAACGCAATTAGCGCTAATTGGCGTAGATCAAGTACAGCCACCAGCGGCCGAAAAACCAAGACTGACCAGGCCCTCCTACACTCGAGCAAGACCATAGTCTGTCCTAGCAAGTCAAGGTGCTGAAGAACGAGGCAACCAGCCAAGAGGCGCACCAAATCAATCAGGATGCCACGCACACACGCAATAGAAATATGCCTATATCTACAAAGCGTTATGGCACTCGCCCTGTGACGGACACTCAGGCAGGTGCAGTGCCGAGCCTTCTGCTTCAAAAGGGCCCAGCTCTTACTACTGGAGGTCCTTCTCAGTTGCCCCGTGGAACCAGGAAGCATGAGAATAGAGCTACTGGCCAACCAACGCAAAGACCATTTAAAATAAAGCACTGGAATGCTGAAGGCGTCAACAGTTGAAAAGACGGCTACACCAAAAAATTAGAGCTCGAAATTATCTTGAGTGAAGAGCAAGTAAATGTATGCTGCTTGCAAGAAACCCACCTCAACCAAGACAAAGCCTTCAAAATCAGAGGCTACCAGTGTTATCGATCCGACCGAAAAGACAGGTGAGAGAGTGGAATACCGACACTCGTGAAAAATAACATCAGTTCATGTCAGCTTGAAACATATAGGGAATCGGCGGAATACCAGATGCTTCATCTCAGGACAGAAGGTACAGAATTCCATCTGCTTAACTACTACTGTAAGAGTGACAGCGACCGCCCACTGGCACTAGACACAATCCCAGGAAAAGAAACACTGATTGTGTGTGGAGACTTCAACAGCCATATACAAAGTTGGTGCTATGATCACATGGACAGGAGAGGTGAGGAGCTTGAAAACTGGCAGGATGACAATGGGCGTATCCTGATTAACCAGCCAATCGACCCACCAACCTTATACTCGAGATAATGGTACACCCCCTCTACACAAGACCTGGCATTCCACTCATCAGACCTGGAGTGGAACATCACACGCGTTGTTGGGAAACAACTTGGAGGCAGCGACCACCGGCCAGTCTTCCTAATTGTGGAAAATGAACTTGTCAAGGAGAGCAGCACTCTCTCTAGGTTGAACTACAAAAAGGCAGATTGGACAATGTACCAGCATCATACCAGTTTACTGGCTAGAGATCTGACTGTAGACAGACATCAATCAAGTGGTCGATGAATTCAGCAGATGCATACTACTGGCTGCTTGTGAAACAATACCTAGAGGGGCTCATTAGCACTACAAACCATATTGGAATAGTGAAATAGAACAACTACACAACAATGTGGACACATCTCGAAAGCAGGCAGAGACCAGCCCATGCCAAGAACATCACAATAACTACCAACATGCTAAGGCCAAATTTCAAAAGGCCTAGTCGTAGGCCAGGCGGAGAAGCTGGAAGGAAAAAACAGAGTCCTTGAACTTTGTAAGAGATACAAGGAAACTGGTAAAACAACTTAACGACGAGTGTACAGGAAGAAACTCAAAGATTGCACTGTATAAAGATGGAAAAATCCTCACAGGAAAACGGACAGCTGATCACTTTGCAGATACCTTTACTAAAGACAACAACATCGAATTTAGCCCAGAGAAGCAACAGGAGATTCGTGAGAAACTACAAAATGCACGACGTGATGGAACAATACCTGAAGTTATGGAGGCGCCAATCACATTCAGAGAACTAGAGCTTGCAATATAAAAATTGAAAATGAGAAAGTCGCCAAGAGTTGATGGAGTGTCCAATTAAATGATTAAGAACTTGAGAACCGCAGCAAAAACAAAGCTGCTGCAGATCTTCAATATCTGTTGGATTTTAGGCAGAGTTCCACAGACCGGGAGGGAAACAATCATGATACCACTTCCAAAACCAGGAAAAGACAGTTCCACGGCCTCCAGCTACAAACCAATCAGTCTTACAAGTATAGGTCAGTGTCTCTGCAAAACAACGGAACGAATCATCAACCTCATGCTGCAGTGGTATCTTGAGAGTGAAAACCTTCTTGTACCACAGCAGGCGGGCTTTAGGCAGTGTTACTCTACCGAAGATCAGACAACTTACCTTTCCAAAGAGATTGAAGATGCATTCCAAGATAAGAAACTGGTACTAACAGCATGGATAGATCTAAGGAAAGCATTTGACAAGGTTTGCAAAGAAGGGCTTTTGAAGAAACTGAGAATTGCAGAGTGAATGGCAGGATGTACAAATGGATGGAAGCACACTTGCATAACAGAAGAGCCCGAGTACAACTAGATGGCCTCAAGAGTAAGAAAATTCTACTGCGTCATTGTGTTTCTCAGGGAGTGGTTCTGTCCCCTACACTTTTCCTCATCATCTCATCTCATCTCAGCCCGTAACCCGTCATGGGTCGTAGGGGTGCCATGGTGGAAGCATCAGCAGACAGGGTCCTCCACTGCTCTCTATCCTCAGCAATGCGTACAAGTGTGGAAAAACCGCGTCCTGCCCATTCTTTGATGTTATCAGCCCAGGATTTTCTCTGCCTTCCTCTTCTCCGTTTACCTTCGACTGTTCCCTGAAGGATCGTTTTCGAAAGGGAGTCATGACGAGTTACATGCCCAAACCAGGCAAGCTTTCGACGTTTCACTACTGACAAAAGTGGTTCTTGGTGGCCTGCATAGGTGTTTATCTTCTCTCTAACATAGACATTTGTTTTGTGCTCTTTATAGCAAATGCGCAAAATTCTTCTATAACATTTATGCTCGAAAGCCTGAATCCTTCGCTCCGTATCTGCAGTGAGTGTCCAGCCCTCACACCCATACAAGAGAATAGATAATACAAGTGATTTGTATAATTTGATCTTCACACTTTTCCCAGTCTTCATCAACGTCCTGGTTGCCGAACTACCACATTCATCGAAAGTGGCAATGTAAGCTGATGACCTGGTAATATGGTGCACAGATGAGCATGCAATGGTGGCCACCAAACTGCTACAAAGAGTTATAGATACCTTAACCTCATGGGCAAATAGATGGTGTGACAGCATCAATACAGATAAGAGCAGCACTACGCTCTTCGCCCTTTATCCAAAACAAATAGCTGGTGTCATCAAGATAAATGGAGAGCTTCTGATAGAAGATAAACAACCCACCTTTTAAGTCCGTTTTTTTCACATGGAAGTTAAGGGTGCGAGACTTAACAGTTCTAGATGTCATTCTAACTGTGATAGATGCACCATATGTACGCATCTGAGTAAGTAGTGTAAGATTAATTAATTACGTACCAATTTTGCACTAAAGAGCGCAACTTGGTGCGATTGGGGTGATTGTTGCCAAACAGCGCTTACGCGGTAGGGAGATCCCTAACATGTGTTAACGAAGGCAGACATCTTCAGCCAAGAGTGTTCTGAGTCTTAGTCACTAGGTTGTGGGAAGACTCTATGATTTTAATATATAATATCTCCTTGTACGGAGTATTCATATTAGCCAAACCCGGTTCATCGATGTATCTTATATGATACCGTATATATTCTTGGCAGAATATGGTAGGGCTTTGATAGGTGTTATCATAGCTTGCCGCTAGTGTGCCCAGATTTCTGGCTGAGCTTTTGTTCTATATCTTCGGGGAAGAAACAATCTTCATATTATTTAAAGCATGGTAATGAAGACTACGAATTCAAGAACTACCTACTGCAGAATTCCTGCCGTACTTGATACGACTGCGACCAGTGAGGTCAGTCAAGTTTTGACAGTTATGCTATGCCTTATTGATGTACTTATGTTTGTCTGATGACCTCTTGATGAAATTATGCTGTATATTATGCCCACAATGTTGGACGTCGTCATTGTTAATAAATTGTCTCGTCAAACTATAACTTCTTCAATGAGTCCGACCTACTTGATTTCTCAGTTGGTCCATAGTTTGACCCTGACGTTAACCGTTGTATTGATACCATCTTCTTGATAACCATGTTAACGAATCCCAGACATTCGCATTATTATTATAAAGACTGTCGGCCGTTTATAGTAAGCCCGACCAGCCTAACATCGTCTTTGTCAGTCAATACAACATCCTTATTGTCAGCTTATGCCACCTCAAACACATACTCAAATAAAAAGGAGAGCAACACCACCTATCTCGGAGTTACATTCGATGATAGGCTGACATGGAAGCAACACATCAACAAGACAGCAACAAAGGCCAGGAGGAAGTTAGCTATCCTGAGAAAACTAAGAAGAACCTCATGGGGAGCCAGCGGGAAAATACTTAGTAAAGTTTACCAGCAGGGCATACGATCACACCTGGAATATGGGTCAGCTGCGTGGTGTCCAGCATCAAACACCACATTACAAGAGCTAGATAAGGTGCAAAACCGGGCGTTTAGGGTCATCACGGGAGCAATGAAATCAACGCCTATAGTGGAGATGGAGAAAATGGGGAGGATACAAGCAATGAGAAAACGTTGAGACACGATAGTGCTAACACTGGAAGCAAAAATCCTTTCAATGCCAAGTCATCCAATGAAGGACATGTTCCAGAACCTAGTAATGGGACGATTGAGAAGAAGCAGTTTTATCCACCAGGCCAAACGACTTCGTAGACAAACCTTAGACTTGCATGAAGTTGACAGCCCCCTGAAGGCTGTACCAGAACAAACCCCTTGGAGAGAGGGGCCAGGAATATCAGTATACGTCCAGATAAAAGTGAAAGGAATACTCGACAAGGATGAACAGAACATCGTGCAAAGTAGAACAGTCACTCTCAGTTTCCTGGATGATGAATACCCACATGACCTCTGGGTCCGAGTATACACGGATGGGTCAGCACAAAATTCAGTAAAGAATGGAGGAGCATTAGTGTACATTGAATACCCAAACAGCACGGTCAGAATACCAACAAGGACATTTTGTAACAACTATGATGCAGAAATCCAGGCAATCAAGGTGGCAACCGAGAAACTGTTGAACACCAATCTGGGTCCACAGCCTTTGGTATTCCTGACAGATGCAAGATCAGCACTCCAAGCACTTCAGTCCAGAAAATACCAGGTATACAAGCCCTACTGTCTGAACTGTGCAACCACCGCAAGGTCGCCATGCAGAGGACACCGTCTCATTGTGAAATACCAGGAAGCGAGAGAGCAGACCGACTGGCTAAAGAAGGTGCTGCAGACGAGCAACCGGATGTACCAGTTATCATCAGAAGAAAGAGATGATCAAATCAATCAGAAAGCCACCAACACCAACACAGGACGATTACCAAGCTTTTAACAGATCAGAACAAATTGTTATTCCGTGCCTCAGAATAGGACACAACCGACTCCGCAGCATCATGTATATCAAATTCAAGATTGACAATTCAGCCATGTGTACATGTGGACAGGCACCCCAGACTGCAGAGCACATACTTCAAGACTGTCCCGAATATGATATATTGAGGCACACCTACTGGCCCAGATAAACAACACTGGAAGCAAAACTATACGGACCTCTGTATAAATTACAAAAGACAATGAAGTTTATTTAAAAAACAGCATTGCAGATATAGACAATATATTTCAAACGAATGAAAGAAGAAGAAGAACGCAATTAGCTTTAAACTATGGCAAATTACGTTACTTAAAAAATCGACATGAATTTATTCTGGACAGTTCAAATTCAACATTCAGTTTTCATGGCACTGTGGTGTTACTCAATTAAAAAAAAAACAGTGACATCACTGACAACAACAATACCTTTTCGCAGAGCTGCAAGACTCCATGTGTAAGTTATGAAAATTGTCATTATTTATAAACACGTACTATGAATATATATTTTTGTCATCTACAAGTACCGTGCTCGCTAGCGTAGGTGACAATAACGGTTCACAATTTCGTTCGCTCGATGTTGTTTATCAATTTCGTTGTTAAAAGCAGTGTTGCTGGATACCTCCATGTTGGATTTATAATTTTTTTTTTTTTAAACGATCTCAGTGTATGTCGGTCGTTATTTTTATCAAAGCTCGAAACAGTGTTGGCGTTAGGTTCACTCATTCTATCCCATGCAATTTTATATTTGACACACTCACCAAAATGGATACGTTTTTATGAAAATTGAAATCGTTGTTTCTTCTTTTATTTGAAATCGTGGGTTCTTCTCTTATTAAACAAGTCTGATAAACCCTTAGGAGGTAAGGGTAGCATTGGCGTAGCTGCCAGTCCTTTTCAGGGCTCTATCACGCTAGCAGATAGATAATGTTAGTCCTGTATAGAACCAAGTGTATATCAACCCTAATCTGGATAGCAATCCTATTCGAGGCTATTTCATGTTATAACACACAAGGAAGGGAAACCCGAGGCATTGGATACTGTCACAGCGCTATTTAGCAGTGCATCTGTAGTATTGTGTTCGGCCAGAAAGTTAGCCGGGAAACGCCGGGTCTAGCCGAACGGATATGTCATGTGACTACCGGAAGCCGAGAAATCAGGCGAAAATGCAGGCAGTTAGAATCTGGCCGCCGTCCTGGATGGACGTTGATACTTCCATTTGCCAGCAAGTTAGCTGTGAAATTCACGTTACGGACTATTTGTGCTGAATGCTTGCCACGTTGGTTCTGGTAGATTATGACGTGTAATTCTAGATCGGTGTAGTGTCTAGTGGGTATTTTCTACAGGCCGTAGATTTATAAGTTGACAATGATTTGAGTATGTCTTGGTGACAGTTTTTTGCCGCTCAAGTGAGCGATAGTCATTACAAGGTATTCTCAGTGTAAGTCGTACTGTCGTGTATGATGATGATAGATTGAGCTGTTATGCAAGTTTTTAGTGGCATATCATTATTGTAATTTTGATGCGTTATTGGCCGTGTGTGGCCGCATTGTATTGTTCTTATGATTAAAGAAGGTAGAAGGTGTTGATACTTATGTTCAGCCATTGTTGCGTGGTCATACTTCTGGAAGACGAGCTTTTAATTGTTATGATAAATCCACACTACAAAGGTGTAACCATAGTAAATTGTTTCTGACAGATACCTTCACATGTTGGCATAGAGGAAAATGAAAAGGCAGATAAATAAGCCAAGAAAGGTAGATCTGATAAAAATCTAATAAGTGTAGGGACGAGTAAATCAGAGATTAAGAGCTTAATTAAAATTTTAATAACAGATGAATTGAAAGCAGGGTGGGATAAAACTCTGAAAGGAAGACATGCATACAAGTTGTTCAAGGCTCCAACAAGAAAATGTCAGAAATCTAGGAAATTGAAAATTCCCAGTAGCCTAATTAGAAATTTCTCAGACTACAGCTGGGAAAAGGCTATTTCAGAATAGAAGAACCTTACTGTGCAGTATGTCTTCAAGACAATTGTTAAAGTCATATTTTAATGAAGGGGAGTTAAACGTTAAAAGACTTGTATGTACATGTTGGTTTGTTGTAATCACCCTTGTAAACACGCTTAGTTTGTTGTTTAAATCTACTCGAATGTTCGAGATTCAGAAAGTGTTAGAAGGGGAATGAACGCTACTCACATCCCGACGCGAATTCGCGTGGGGATGGATTTGTACTGAGCGGTTTTTTGAGCGGGGGAATTTTTCGTGACAGTTGATACGGGCAGAGCTTCGAAGATGGATGCTTGACCACTCTTCGTCAGTGTGTCCCGGAATAAGATATTTTTGGAGTGAAAGGAATGTTTGATACTTCCTAATGTATTTCCTAAAGCCATGGATATGCGGCTGATTTATGTACGTTATTGAAGATTTTCAGGCCATGGATTATAGGCCATTATATATTCATATCTGCGATGAGGGATATTTTTGTAGTTCGACAGATTGTTAAAAGGGAATGTTCTTTCTCCCATGAGATGTACTGCTTCATGCCTCAGAGTATGTTGGTTCAGACTATATATATATATATATATATATATATATATATATATATATATATATATATATATATATATATATATATATATATATATTATTATAAACTGCGACATATGCAGTTCCCTTTCTTGTATGGAGAATTTGGCCATGAAGTTTATGATTATGAGCTGCTGTACTCTGCAGCATTTGTGAATGGATATTTTTGTACCAGTACTGATGACGGATGATCTGTTAGGAACTGTTTTTGATGATGATATACTATTGGATTATACACTTAATTACCTACGGATTGGTGCTTACTTGATGTTCCTTAATTTGCTCGTGAACTGTAACCTGTGACAGTGTTCTGTTATTAGTCTTCGTGACTGTATTGTCAATAAACAGTGTAGAACTTTATTTGGAGTTACAGCGTTTCCTGACTCATACATGTGCTTAGGTGTGTGTGATCGTTATTGACTTAATAGTACTACATGGCATTTGCGTCCATTGATATCTACACACCCACACACCTGTCGGCTATCCAGTAAGCCCGACATAAGCTGATTGCCTATATCAGCGGAATTATACAGTAACATTACTCCTTCTATGCCACTACACCTTTTGCTACAAAACCACCTTTAACAATAACGTTCCAGAATAATGGATTTAACAACAATAATATAGAACATTTCTTGTTAAAATGTAAGAGGTATGATCAAATGAGAATACCAATATTAGATTATTTGCAAGAATCCAACTTACTTATAAATATAGAAGAGGTGTTAAGAGTAGAAATACCTAGGGAACTGCATAATATAGTCAAACAATATATAACACGAACAAATGTTAATATATAGTGGTTGGGAATGGGAAGGTCTGATGTTGTTATTCCAATGCTTATGACTTTTAACAGATGAAAGTCAATTAATTATCTGTTAAAGTCAGTTATATACTGGAACCGCCAGGCAATTACACTCCTTCACTTTATATTATTCTTGTTCAGAGTTTCTTCTTGATTTTGTTTGTTTGTTTCTTTGTTTGTTTGTTTTTAATTATTTATTTAATGTAGCCTATAAGCACAATTGTGATTGTCCCTATTTACAATGATTTGACAAATGTGATACCACTTTCTCATACCGGCAGTTTTTCATATTATTTGGAATTGAAAACAATATATATCCTAATTATAACCCATCAGAGGTTGAACGGGATATTTTTTCATTAATATTTTAAAAAATACCCGAGGCATGTAAGAAGTAAATAAATATTAGACAAACATAAAGGTATGTTTTCAGGCACTCGTAAGAAATAAAGAAGTAGAACACTAGACAACAGAAAAAATAACAGACGTGAGTGGCTTACCCAGGACTCGAATCCAGGACCTTCCGTGCGACAACCCCGTCTAGAGGCAGGGAGGATAGTGTGATTAGTTTACATAGCTATCGGCTGTCTTCCTCCTGGCTTGGCTCCATTCTAGTCCTAGGTCCTTTAAAGATTGTCTAATAATGTCCTCCCAGGGGACTTTGGGTCGTCCTCGAGGTCTGGATCCCTGGCTCTTAGTTTCCCATGCTTGCCGTTTTAGCCGATCTTCTCCCATTCTGCAGACATGGCCAAACCATCTCAGTTGGGACTGTTCTACTTGGGTCTGCAGGGGTTGGGTTTTTAGTCCTTGACGTATCATCTGGTTGCGGACCATGTCTCTTCTTGTTACTTCAACCATCTTCCTCAGATACCTCATTTTTTTAGGTTTAAACCAGTCCAATCTATGGCCATAACATATTCTTAATATCAATACACATTTAGTTTTCAATGTATCTACATATTTGTATCATTATCACTTCACATATATCATTTTTTAAGAGAATCACATATTTTTTTTTATAAAAACGGGCACCTAAATTGGGTGCTTGTTTTTTTTTCCTTCTAAATGTTGTGTTAAAAACAAGCAGTACAAATATAGGACCTACAGTGAATAAATAGTTGCATGCGCTATCAATAAAAATAAAGGAAAAGGGCTTAGAAATCCTGTGAACTGTTTTTAAACTTTTATGTTATGTGAATAAAATGATTAATTAAATATGCATCCATTTTAAAACATATCAACCTTTTTCTGTCACAATCACTTCATAGATTTTTTTTTTTTTTTTTTTCGTACGCCCACTAATACTCGAGGCGAAATCTCAGGTTATTATTAATGTCTAACCTGACATCGATTTTACGTGAGTATCCCTTTTTTCTTGTACAGAGACAGGTGTCCCTCGCCATTCAGGCAAATACTCTCCGATTTCGGAGGTACCCATTACAGCAGGGTCGGCTCAGGAGCCGCCAGTCCCTGGTCGACGACACTCCTTCAAATGTCCTCGCCAGGTCTCGAGTTAATCCAGTCCAATTCCCGGTCGACGAAAAATCCTCAAATGCCGTCGCCCGGGTTTGATCCTGAATCACCCGGTCGCCAGAGCGGTGTTGTAACCACTACGCTAGCGCGGCTCCCACTTCATAGATATGAATGTAATAATAATAACCCCTTCAGTCATAACTGACTATGGGAATGCGCCCCTGAGGTGACAGCCTTCAGCTGCTTATTTTCCTGGTGCTCCTTTCGACGTTTTTTCCTCACCTCTGCTTCTTGTGTGAGCCTCTCTTCGCCCAATCTGAGGTGGAGCCGTAAATAGCATCGCCACTTAGTGCGATCGGCAGCTTCATCCTCCCATGTTGCTGGATCCATGTCCAGTGCCCTCATATCTCTCTTGCACACATCTTTGAACCTCAGCTGTGGTCGCCCAACTGTTCTCTTGCCATCTGCTAATTGTCCGTAGAAGATATTTTTTGGGATGCGACCATCTTCCATGCGGCGAACATGGCCAAGCCAGCGAAGTCTGCGCTGTCTAAGAAGCGTATACATACTTTGAAGGCCAGCACGTGACAACACCTCGACATTTGTCACTTTATCTTTCCACGAGATGCCGAGGATGCGGCGTAGACACCGCAAATGGAAAGTATTGAGCCTTCTTTCTTGCTTAGCATAGGTCGTCCAGGTCTCGCTGCCATATAGGAGTGTGCTGGTGTCGCAGGCATTATATACCGCAGCTTTGGTCTTCATTGTGAGTTTAGAGTTTCCCCAAACACGCGATGTGAGGCGAGCAAAGATAGCTGCAGCTTTGCCAATGCGGCTGTCGATTTCTGCATCCAGTGAGAGTTTGTCATTGATGGTAGACCCTAGGTATGTGAAGTGGTGCACCACTGCCAATTCATAGTTATAATAATAATAATAGCCCCTTCAGTCATAACTGACTATGGGAATGCGCCCCTGAGGTGACAGCCCTCAGCTGCTTATTTTCCTGGTGCTCCTTTCGACGTTTTCTCCTCACCTCTGCTTCTTGTGTGAGCCTCTCTTCGCCCAATCTGAGGTGGCGCCGTAAATAGCATCGCCACTTAGTGCGATCGACAGCTTCATCCTCCCATGTTGCTGGATCCATGTCCAGTGCCCTCATATCTCTCTTGCGCACATCTTTGAACCTCAGCTGTGGTCGCCCAACTGTTCTCTTGCCATCTGCTAATTGTCCGTAGAAGATATCTTTTGGGATGCGACCATCTTCCATGCGGCGAACATGGCCAAGCCAGCGAAGTCTGCGCTGTCTAAGAAGCGTATACATACTTTGAAGGCCAGCACGTGACAACACCTCGACATTTGTCACTTTATCTTTCCACGAGATGCCGAGGATGCGGCGTAGACACCGCAAATGGAAGGTATTGAGACTTCTTTCTTGCTTAGCATAGGTCGTCCAGGTCTCGCTGCCATATAGGAGTGTGCTGGTGACGCAGGCATTATATACCGCAGCTTTGGTCTTCATTGTGAGTTTAGAGTTTCCCCAAACACGCGATGTGAGGCGGGCAAAGGTAGCTGCAGCTTTGCCAATGCGGCTGTCGATTTCTGTATCCAGTGAGAGTTTGTCATTGATGGTAGACCCTAGGTATGTGAAGTGGGGCACCACTGCCAATTCATAGTTATCGATAGTGATAACTGGTGCAGCACCCACATCCTGACTCAGCACATTCGTTTTCTTTAGACTTATTGTGAGGCCAAAGTCCTTGCATGCTTTAGTGAAGCGATTCATCAAGCTCTGAAGCTCCTGTTGGCTTTGAGTGACGACTGCAGCATCATCAGCGAACAACAAGTCTCTTATAGTGACCCTTCTGATTTTTGTTTTTGCCTTCAGCCTTGAAAGATTAAACAGACGGCCATCTGACCTAGTGTGAAGGCATATTCCTTCAGTTTGCATCTACTGAATGCATGTTTCAAGAGTAAGGCAAAGAAGATTCCGAAGAGGGTCGGAGCCAGAACACAGCCTTGTTTAACGCCACTTCGTATATCAAAGGGCTGTGACGTGCTTCCAGCATATTGGACTGTTCCCTTCATGCCGTCATGGAATGACTTTATCATTTCCAGCATTTTAGAAGGGCAGCCTATTTTCAGGATGATTTTAAAGAGTCCATCCCTACTAACCAGGTCGAATGCTTTTGTGAGGTCTATAAAGGCGATATATAATGGTCTTTTCTGCTCTCTTGATTTTTCCTGAAGCTGGCGGAGAGAGAAGATCATGTCTGTTGTTGATCTGCCAGCTCGGAATCCACACCGTGACTCTGGATATATGCGCTCAGCTAACTTGTGTAGTCGCATTAAGATGACTTTGGCAAAAACCTTACCAACAATACTAAGAAGAGAGATGCCTCTGTAGTTATTGCAATCACTTCTGTCTCCTTTATTTTTATAAAGCTGGAGTGTCCTCTCCAGGGCGCGAGCTTGGGCACAGTTATATGGAGATCAAGCTGTTGCCCATGCAGCATGTTCCCCCTCTCCACACAGCCGGTAGATCCAAAGGAACGGCAGTAGCCGATACAGTTTGGTACCAGCCATGTCGCAGGAGTTGCCAGAATAATGTCGATTCGACATTAGACTGCCTTAGGGACTCCGACTCCGGATTTATCCTCAGGGTTTACTCCCGAAGCCAATTCCATAAATGGATATTCCCGCAAGGCAGCGGTGGTTTGAATTCAGAGTTCCTTCTCTTAGATAAGCTACCAACCAAAGATCACGAGCCCTATCTGCCCGAAGCTGCTGGTTTTAAGGCGCCAGTCGCTCGCCTTTGCCCCTTCTCCCGTCAGTGGAAACAGTTCCGCCGGGCTCAAATTGAGCCACACGTGAAGGCCGGGAGCTGGACTTGGTTGTCAGAGGCTGTTTGAGGCGCGTGCCATAGAAGTACTTTATCTGCAGTGAGAGCTTATCCTCACTACAACTCCCGGCAATAACAACCTTTTGGAACTAATTATGCAATTTTGCAATTCATAGTTATCGATAGTGATAACTGGTGCAGCACCCACATCCTGACTCAGCACATTCGTTTTCTTTAGACTTATTGTGAGGCCAAAGTCCTTGCATGCTTTAGTGAAGCGATTCATCAAGCTCTGAAGCTCCTGTTGGCTTTGAGTGACGACTGCAGCATCATCAGCGAACAACAAGTCTCTTATAGTGACCCTTCTGATTTTTGTTTTTGCCTTCAGCCTTGAAAGATTAAACAGACGGCCATCTGACCTAGTGTGAAGGCATATTTCCTTCAGTTGCATCTCTTAGAATGCATTGTTTTCAAGAGTAAGGCAAAGAAGATTCCGAAGAGGGTCGGAGCCAGAACACAGCCTTGTTTAACGCCACTTCGTATATCAAAGGGCTGTGACGTGCTTCCAGCATATTGGACTGTTCCCTTCATGCCGTCATGAATGACTTTATCATTTCCAGCATTTTAGAAGGGCAGCCTATTTTCAGGAGGATTTTAAAGAGTCCATCCCTACTAACCAGGGCGAATGCTTTTGTGAGGTCTATAAAGGCGATATATAATGGTCTTTTCTGCTCTCTTGATTTTTCCTGAAGCTGGCGGAGAGAGAAGATCATGTCTGTTGTTGATCTGCCAGCTCGGAATCCACACTGTGACTCTGGATATATGCGCTCAGCTAACTTGTGTAGTCGCACTAAGATGACTTTGGCAAAAACCTTACCAACAATACTAAGAAGAGAGATGCCTCTGTAGTTATTGCAATCACTTCTGTCTCCTTTATTTTTATACAGTGTTACAATCTTGGCATCTCGCATGTCTTGAGGAATAGTTGTCTCTTCCCAGCACTGGCACAGCATCCTATGCAGGGGATGTAATAGCGTGCTCTTACAGCATTTGATTAAATCAGGAGGAATCCCATCAATGCCTGGTGCTTTGCCAGAGGCCAAGCTATTAATGGCCTTGCTGAGTTCCTCTAATGTTGGTTCGGCATCCAGCTCCTCCATAGTTGGCAGACTGTTGACACCATCAAGGGCTGCAGGCGTAACGGTATTGTCTCTAGCGTAAAGCTCAGAGTAGTGCTCGACCCACCTCTCCATCTGCTTACCCTTATCGGTTAGCTTCTCTCCGCTGATGGTTTTTAGCGGTGCCGTCTTACTTTTATGGGGGCCAAGTGCTTTCTTTATACCGTCATACATTTGTCTATGAATGTAGTGTCCTGTATTTAGATATGAGGAGAGAGTTACGGGACTTGGAATAATGGCCGTTGTGAGATGTTAGACACGTTTGTATCTCTATGTGTAATAAATGTTAAGAACGTCGAGAGTCTAGCATTGGTTCATTTAGAGGACTAAGATAGAATACCACAATAATAATTTTTGTTTAAACCACATATTTCTGTAAAAACCAAAGATGAAACTACTGTTACTAATATTATTTACACATAGGCCTACCACATTCTATTTTATGTTTCCTAGAAGAATTTTGCCACTATTCATTTGCTTTCACGGTAGTCATAAATACATTGTGACTGGCTTTGACACCCAGTGTAATAAACATTGCAGTGCTGATGGCAAACAGGTATGCTGCTGAGAACACAGTTCCTATCTCTTTTTATATAACATATAAGTGGCATAGTGTCAGAAACGTTCTTCAAAGCTGAGTCTGCTTGAGGTCTAACAATATAAGTAGGCCTAGCTGTATTTTCTTGGATACTTAGTGTACTCAGAACAGCAGAAGCTTTAGTTAATTGGTGAAGCAAATTTCTCTTGAAATGTATCTTAATGAAAACAATATAACATTGAAGTACTGACCTCCTGTAGGCCTACTTCAAGTTGCCAGAAGAAAATGTTTTCCAATTTAAAAAAAAATATTCAATTATGTACATAATAATAGCCAACTCTTTGGTCCAGGAGGTCATACCCATTCATTGAATTGTTGTATTCATCTATAATTTTCAGCTTTACAATATTTTTTTTTCTTTTTATAGTTAATGAAGAAAAATATCCCATTCAACCTCTGATGGGTTATAATAAGTAGGCCGTATATATATTGTTTTCAATTCCAAACAATTTGAACAACTGCCGATATGAGAAAGAAACATCACATTTGTCAAATCATTGTAAATAGGGACAATCACAATTATGCTTATACGTTAAATAAAAAACTTAAAAAAAAAAAAAAAAAAAAAAATCAAGAAGAAAATCTGAACAAGAATAATATTAAAGTGGAGGAGTGTAAAGGCCTGGTGGTTCTAGTTATATAACTGACTTAAACAGATATTTAATTGACTTTCATCTGTTAAGTCATGTGCATTGTAAGAACAGCATCAGACCTTCACATTCCCAGCCACTATATATTAACACGAACAAATGTTAATATACAGTGGCTTGGAATGTGAAAGTCTGATGCTGTTCTTACAATGCATATGACTTTTAACAGATTAAAGTCAATTAAATTTACTTAAATATGTGCTTACAATGTGCTTCCATGTAGTTATGGTCTTTACTTAGACCTGAAAAAACACAAGGAAAACTGATTTCTTGGTCTTTTTATCTCTAAAGGTTGTATGCAACATCTTGCTTGTTTGTGTCATGTACCATCTACATTCAAATATAACTAAGGTACAGAGTCTTCAGTTTAAAGGGAAAATTTCTTAATATCATGTTGAGAGTGCTGGTATAGTATTGCTTCTTCTCCAGTAAGAAGTCAGAAGAGGGTTCTCTTGAGGTGTAATTCCTCTTAGCAAATAAATAGTGGCCTGTACCCAAATGTTGTATTAGGGTCTAAAAAATCTTTAGAGCTTGCCTACTGTTTGAATCCACTTCAGGATCATATGATGTATCTGAACCAAAATATGTGAACATGTTCACCACATATCCAGTTGCTTTTATGTGATATTTGCTTGGTTTATGTGGATTATATTGCTTGTATTTGCCATCTGCTTTTGTACCCTTTGCATGTTTCATCCAAACTGAGATTTTGGAATGAGTAAAAGGCATTCTGGAATTTTTGTAACAAAATGTTCATAAATGGTTCAGTCTTTTCTTTTTTTCTTGTGAGTGTCATCAGAGACATGAAGCATAATATGATATAATGTTTCATATCTATTTCTTGATAACATGTGACTAAACCAAGGTGTATACAATTCTGCAGATTTAAACCTGTAGTCACAAATGAATGGTTTATTAAGAATCCTAATATTTATTAGGACAGCAGTAAAGTTATGCAGTTCAGGACATGTCACTTTGGTCCATCGAGCATACATTAAATATTGTTTTGAAGGATTAATCTTAATACACTTGAGTTTGGTATAATAACTGATGCACTAACACATTCAATCTTTAATTTCATCAGTAAATAAAACAATGTATTATTTCAGTGGGGTTGACAGGTCAAGCCCCTTAGTCACACCTTTTGACAAAACTGAAATGCATTCTGTGTCATGCCTTCAGCAGTTTCTATCCACTCTGAGACTCCACTTGTTTGAAAGGATTTTTTCCCTTTACTGGCAGAAAGTTTAGCAATTGTTATGCTACCTCATACCTGTTCATTCAGCTGTTCTGTATCCCCATCTTGCTATAATTCTATTCTGTTCACTGAGAAATAAGCAGCTGTTCTTGATCAGCTTATATCCAGTGTTAAGAAGATGAATCTCTTGCAAATGCTCATAAACAAAAAATTAGTAGTGCTAGTAATGGATATAATGAAGGATATTATTTCAGCTTTCTAAATTATTTTCCCCATTCCCAAACATTCATACACTTATGCCAATGTATTGAAATGATTTAAACCAGCTTATTGTCAGGTATTTTCAAATTTTCTTTTCAAATTCAGTCATATATCTCACTGGTACAAGATATGGCCTGCAGATACATGTAAGGGAAAATGTGGTATGTAGTACTACTCATGGGTTACAGCGAGTTTAAGCTGTTTAACAAAACTTGAAACTGACTTGTGGTAAGGTTAAGGCAAGCTACAATGTAAGTACCAATAGCCAGTGTGGCAACATACAAGATAAAATCTTCTTAAGCCTTATCCAAACTTCTATTATTTTTTTTTTAATGTATAAATAAAAATAGTCAGTTTAGCCTCAGTTATAAATTACAATATAGGCCCTTTGATGCCTTTAAGTCCAAATAATTTCTTCAGTTGACAAAACCTTATGTGGCTTCACTTTTCCTGTCCAATAACTGTAAATAATGTCAATTTAAATTTCTAAATTTTGTGGGTGTTTGCATGTGTGTGTTTTTCCATTTACTAAAAGTTGTCTGTTCATACATATGACAGTGTAACAACTAAACAAACAAACAAAATAAAAAGGGATGGGAAGGAAGTAGAGTAATGTGAAGGCTTGAAGCGTTTGGACTGATTTTTTTAATGTGCTTTTAATTTTTCATCAACAATATGTAGCACTTATACCTCACAAGATCTTCATTTTTCCCCTGCCATGCCTCACTAATCATTAAATATTTGTTTTTGTTCTTGCTATAATCATTTAATAGTTGATTAATTTCCAGCTCTGCTTTTTCATTTCATCAAGCTCTGCACTCATTACCAAGGCTGTTGATGACAAGCTGATTCATTATTTAGTTCTCACATTACTAACTCCAGTCTTCCCCTTTTTAATATATATAGAATATATTTTTTACTGTGATCACCTGATCTATTGTTCTGTCTGCCATTCATGACATCCCTCTTTATTCTTACTCCTTTTATGTCAGCTATGTTCCCATGCAGGGGATTTCTTCTGTCTGTAGTTATCAGCATGTAGGCTTTTTGCTTCGGCCATCACATATCTGGATCTAATATATTTTTTTTTGCGTACGCCAGCTATTACTTGAAGCGAAATCTCAGGTTAGTATGTTTTACCTGAGACTGATTTTTACGTGAGTATCCCTTTTTCTTGTACAGAGACAGGTGTTCCTCGCCATTCAGGCAGATATTCACCGATTTCAGAGGTACCCATTAGAGCTGGGTTGGCTAAGGAGCTGCCAGTCCCTGGTTGACGACACTCTTTCAAATGTACTCACCAGGGCTTGAGTTAATCCAGTCGAAATCCTGGCCGACGAAAATCTTCAAATGTCCTTGCCTGGGTTTCATCCTAGGTCACTCGGTCACCAGCACAGTTTGGTAACCACTATGCCATCGTGGCTCCCTATCTGGATCTAATCAATACCGATCCAAGTATGTACTTCATAGTCTTACTTACTTACTTAGTCGTTCCCCTTCTACCATGAGGTGTAGAGGTTTGGAAGAGAGAGCGCCAGACTATCCTATTGGCTGTCTTTCTCCTGGCCTAGTTATATTCTTGTTCTCGGTCCTTCAAAGATTGTCTAATGTTGTCCTCCCAGCGGACTCTGGATCATCCTGGGGGTCTGGATCCCTGGCTCTTTGTTTCCCATGCTTGTCATGGTAGCTGATCTTCTCCCATTCTGCAGACATGGCCAAACCATCTCAGTATCTTAAATAACCATCATGTAACAAATTGTATAAGATTTTGTTACACATAACTCTTAGTATACGAGCGGCTCTTAGAGAGGCCGATGATCGATCCCCGTCAATAGCGAAAATTTATAGGTGAATGCATGTTTAAAACCACTGAACAATTTAGTTATGTGCATGATATAGGGGTTTCATTTCTTCACATTTTGATATATAACACTTATGTTATCTTTATAAATAAATTGTTTATTGCAAAATCTGTAAAGGTAGTCATGAAATTAGCTCGTATACTAAGAGATAATTCATTTTTCTTCTCAGATTACAAAAAAATATGGAACAGAAGATCCCATTCCTGGATCAAAAAATAAAACAGGACATCAGTACAAATTTTAAAGTGAGTTTTTTTTGTAATTTTTTATAAAAAACATTTTATACAGCCAAAGGCAGTTACACTAAGAAATCTGTTAAAATATTGTCCATTTTAACATTTTATTACTTTTTGATAGGTTCTTTTCTTTTCTTTTTTTCTTTGTCAATGTAATGACTGGGGCAATATTTAAGACTGAGGTGATTTGTTTCAAACATGAATATGCTCAATTATTTGTTTTCAGGGACACACAGTGAAGATAGAAAATGAAAGTGAGGATAATGGTCATGTTCCTGCAGGGAGAGAGAGTACGAGGACAAGTTCCACATCTGTATATCCTGCTGGGGACAATTTACTCAGTAATGCTTTACAACTTTTTAACATAAATGTAACCTGTGCTCACAATATGTTACAACTATCAACAAATATGTAACATAATAAGTGTTATTTGTACACATCCACCACAAACATCATTATTTTTAAGGGTGTATGCACAGGTATATATATTTTTTTTTAATTTCAATAATTTATTTTTTATTTTTTCAGGTATCTTTAGTCCACACAGAAAATCCCTTTCTGCAAATTTTACTTGTTTGGGGCAGTGGCGTACCAAGGGTTTATAACCCCTGGTCACTGCCAAATAAAATATATGTTCATTTTGTAGACCAATCAAAAGAAAGTTTAAAGGACTATATGAAGCACCGTCATGACTTTTAAATTCTTCTAAGAGCACCAGGATGAATTATTGTAAAAATATGAAATTTAAGAATTAGTTAAACACAAAAGAAAAGAAATAAACCTCTCTTTGTAATAAGCCTTTTATTAACAGCATAAACAGTACACTAGGTGATTCATCTTACGAGGACAAAAGACAAAGAAAATAGCCAACATTGCGGCCACAAGGCTTTCATCAGTGAAATGAAAGAAGTTGAAGGCTAGATAGAACACATAAGAATGTAAATAAAAATAAGACCTGGGTATTTCCCTAAAGGCAGCTGGGTCCTAACACACTTGCCACCGAACAGATGTGTGTACTCAGAAAAAGAAAGTTGTCAAGTATCTTAAAATTTGGTCTCCATAATATTTAATTGCACAACCAATTCACGTACAAAATACCCAGCGTAGTTATGCTGCAATACTTAATAATTAAATCAAGGTTACATCTATCAGCCCTCATAATTTCAGTTATTGATATAACCTAAGGACTTAACCTTATCTAGGTAATATCCAACCCTCATTTTACACGTGGATGATATTGCTATTCATTCGCAGGAAATAATATAGGCACACTTCTAGTTTATATTTTATTTCTACCAGATGTAATTGGTGGCACTACTGCCTAAGAAATAACTAAAACTTCCTGATGAAAAGTATTATTTCACAAAAATCAAAGATCTTACCGACTATCTCCTACTATAGGTTAACTTAACAACATACCCAGTTACCAATATCTCTCGTGAGAGCAAGTCAATAATGACGTTGATTCAACGGCTGAATAATTCTGCAGACAAAAGACCCCGCTAATGAATAGCTGTGCATATATATCAAAACAAACCACGCTGACCTATGCCCCTATGTCATCGCTGGCATCCCTCTAAGACCAATGAAAACACTACAAAATTTACATCCGTGACCTCCACCAATAGATTTAAAGCATACTCAGGCGTTCTGTTTATCCCGATCGCACGCATTCCAATTGTGTCATGTTACACTGACAGCGATTACTTACACAAAGAAAATGAGACTACGTGATCGTGATTAATTGAACAAAGGAAATCCTATGGGAACTCAATTACTCTAGAGAAAAGAACTGGTGCAAATCTGAACTTAACCCTACTGTAATCCCTATTAAAAACACCAGCAATAAATTACCCAGAGAAGAAGACCAAACTCAAGTAGTTATAAGACAAAATTACAGATAGAAAAGAAATTGGGCCAGTTGAAAAATAAAACCACAGTACTGCATCACAGTATAGGTTTTCTGTCTAGAGAGGATGTGCAGTTGCTCACTAACACTAGTTGTGATCATACAGCTGAAGAATAGGAATACTTTGGATTTGAAGTCGAAAATGACATTGAGAGAATCTGCTGAGAAAGAAAAGATTCAAATTATGTTAGTTGGACACATGCATTTGCAGAGAAACAACCTGAACTTTTGGCACCTCCCTCCTTCTGTGCTGGGGTGACCACCCACCCCTGCCCTCTCTGTTCTATACACTGGTGAGGGGCTTTGATCTACAAGTCTTGGATTAAAATCTGAACAGAAGACATGAATTTGCAAGATCATGTGAATTATGTAAACAATTAAATCTAAAACTACAGATACTATATATCTTAATTATAAGTTATTAGAGATTGAACGGGATTTCTTTTTTTTTAATTAACTAAACAGAAATGCTGCATGCTGAGCCCTCCCTGCTATATTTTTTGTTGTTCATTTTCTTTCCATATCCTTGCCATTTTTTCAACTGATATTTGTTTGGTTGTTTCAATCAGTTCCACATTAGCAATCATATCATACCACAATGATCTTTATTTTTTTTTCTGCAATCAGAAATAAAAGCATTTCTTCTTCTTTGTACACACTCAGACGTCTACTTGAATGTTCTCAAAGTAAGCAGTAATCAGTTTGAGGCTATTTGAATCCCTGTTAAGCTTTTCCACAACAGGAACTGGCATCGGCCATATACGCTGTCTCTGTACTGCATATAAGGGGCAACTTTAAAGCAAATGTTCAGCAGTCATTTTATCAGTGCCACAGTTACACTGATTGGTAGTTCCTATCTTTAGCTTGTTGAATAGATGGTCATTTTTCAGGTTTCAGAGACATATTATAGAACTACTTTGGCAATTGCATTGAAAATTCTTGTTTTTGATAGGGTTTCTTTGGTTTGGGATAGAAGGCCAAGGTCACTGACAATCATTGAGCTGTATTGTCAGTTTACATTGAATTTCATTTCTGTTGGGTAATATTGTTGTTTTCATAATCTAATCTATAAACTGTAAGAAGAGAAATGGTAACATGAGATCACAGTTGTCTCATTCAGACTCTAGAATAAAGGGTTGTTGACATTGTCTCTCTTGAGGAATTCTACATTTCATGTCCTCTTATACTTGACATAAATGTTTAATGAACTAAGGGGTTGACTGTCAACAAATTCTACATGTCATGTCCTCATATATTTGACATATATTTTTAATGAACTAATGATGTGACTGTCAACAAATTCTACATGTCATGTCCTCATATATTTGACATATATTTTTAATGAACTAATGATGTGACTGTCAACAAAAGACATTTATGTCTCTCATCACTCTTGAGCACCCCTAGGAGCAGAGGTTTTCAACAAACATTTGTCAAGCCTTCCTGTCCTGTGTCAAGTCTTCGTGTCCTGTGTCAAGTCTTCCTGTCATGTGTCAAGTCTTCCTGTCATGTGTCAAGTCTTCCTGTCCTGTGTCAAGCCTTCCTGTCATGTGTCAAGTCTTTCTGTCATGTGTCAAGTCTTCCTGTTATGTGTCAAGTCTTCCTGTCCTGTGTCAAGTCTTTCTGTCATGTGTCAAGTCTTCTTGTCCTGTGTCAAGTCTTCCTGTCATGTGTCAAGTCTTCCTGTCCTGTGTCAAGTCTTCCTGTCCTGTGTCCAGTCTTCTTGTCCTGTGTCAAGTCTTCCTGTCTTGTGTCAAGTCTTCCTGTCCTGTGTCAAGCCTTCCTGTCCTGTGTCAAGTCTTCCTGTCCTGTGTCAAGTCTTCCTGTCCTGTGTCAAGTCTTCCTGTCCTGTGTCAAGTCTTCCTGTCCTGTGTCAAGCCTTCCTGTCCTGTGTCAAGCCTTCCTGTCCTGTGTCAAGCCTTCCTGTCCTGTGTCAAGCCTTCCTGTCCTGTGTCAAGTCTTCCTGTCTTGTGTCAAGTCTTCCTGTCCTGTGTCAAGTCTTCCTGTCCAGTGTCAAGTCTTCCTGTCCAGTGTCAAGTCTTCCTGTCCTGTGTCAAGTCTTCCTGTCCTGTGTCAAGTCTTTCCATGTCTTCTTCACACTTTTCATGTCTGTCTCCAGTTCTCTTCTCCATGTGATCCTTGACCTTCCTCTAGACTTCTAGGAAGGCTTTCACCAGGTCATAGCACTTCAATCCTTCTATTCTACGCAGGCATCCATTTAAAGAAAGATTGTAACTTCTTTGATTGTTGTTGTTCTCCGTGTTTCAAGTCATACAATAGGACTGACTTGATGTGTTTCAAGTCATACAATAGGACTGACTTGACGTGTTTCATGTCATACAATAGGACTGACTTGACGTGTTTCATGTCATACAATAGGACTGACTTGACGTGTTTCATGTCATACAATAGGACTGACGTGACAGTAAAAGGTTCTTATTTTTGTAATGGATTTACTTTTTTTTAAAATTTATGTATGATTCTACATCTTGTTGTGCTGTTTCTTCAAGTGCAATGTTTTTATCATTGCCTGAATTTATTCTCATTATATTTGTTTTCTCACTTTGTATTTTCAGACCACTTGTCACCTCTCATTAAGTATTTTCATTTTGTCATACATGTGATTACAGTTTTTGGACAGGAGAGCCAGTTGTGTGTAAAATCTAGATCTTAAAGCTGTTTAATCAGAGTTTAATAGGTTTCTATTGGTTGAAGTTGATGTTTTCACAACCCAGTCTATAGCCTATGTTATTGAAATGGTAACAAATGGCATCCCTGTTGCACCTGAGTTCTTAAGTTTTAATTTGTGAAAAATAGTTAATCTTCATATGTTTTCTTCATTAAGTTAATAATCTTCAATGGGACTTCATATTGCCTCATCGTTTTCCAAAGTGGTTCTCTGTCTACACTGCCAAATGCCTTTTCATAGTCCAAAAATCTAATGTAAAGAGTTATTTCCATTTCAGACTTTGTTCCACTTTTATTCTCAATGTGACATTCTGATCTGTATAAATATATAAACCAATAAAACGGTATTGTATCAGTTCTACACATTAACGGTTTACAGGAAACAGGATCTGCTTTGTCTAGAGCCTGTTTGTTCTCTACCCATAGACTTCAAGTTCTTGAGGATGAACCTGTTAAATATTTGTCCTGGAACTAATACTAAGATTATTTACATACAATTAATGCACTTGTAAATCTTTTGTAAATCTCCCTTCTAATGCAGTTTGACCAGAGATCCTTTTTTCCATTCTGGTGGTATTTATTCTCTCTCACAGACAGTTCCACAAAACAGACTCAACAAAGACATAAAGCTTCTAACAAAAGGGGAAAAAAATGGTTCTGGTGACATTCCAGTGGAGGCTATCAAAGCAGAAATGGACACCTCTGGAGAGATGTTATACACATTACTGGGTAAATTTTGTGTGGTTACAAATTGTCTACAGCATGTGATAACTGGTCTAAAGCCCAACCCTCCTTAGTCAGCTCTTATGCCATGCCTGGAAGATAAAAGTGTTAGTAGTCCCTTAGCAGCCCTTATTAACCCACTAGTGTGATAAGTAATAGCTTATGGCACATGAAATATTTTAATAGAAGTCTGTCAGTTTAACTTACTTGGGTAAATCTCAGTTTTTATCAACAACTAGTCTGTCAGTTTAACTTACTTGGGTAAATCTCAGTGTTTATCAACAACTAGTCTGTCAGTTTAACTTACTTGGGTCAATCTCAGTTTTTATCAAGAACAAGTCTGTTAGTTTAACTGACTTTGGTCAATCTCAGTTTTTATCAAGAACAAGTCTGTCAGTTTAACTGACTTGTGTCAATCTCAGTTTTTAATCAAGAACAAGTCTGTCAGTTTAACTTACTTGGGTAAATCTCAGTTTTTATCAAGAACAAGTCTGTCAGTTTAACTTACTTGGGTAAATCTCAGTTTTTATCAAGAACAAGTCTGTCAGTTTAACTTACTTGGGTAAATCTCAGTTTTTATCAAGAACTAGTCTGTCAGTTTAACTTACTTGGGTAAATCTCAGTTTTTATCAAGAACTAGCTGTAAGTACCCGGCATTGCTCGAATTTTCCTAGCAACTGTTAAGGAAACTTAGGAAATGTAAAAATGAAACTAATATTTTGATATTCGTGAAAATGAATTTTTATTTAAGTTGATGACTACTGCTAAAAGTGACAATCCTCACACTTTGTTCACTGTAATTGTAAATACAGGCTGCACAGTATACTGTTATTTGGTTATTCCTCATGGTTTCACCAGAAGAGTGATTTCATTTAGATTCTGAGTTTTTGCAAGAAGCTAATTAATAAGGCATATTTCTCATTCAATCTGGTGCACCAGGATAGAGTAGTCCACCATTCCCTTGTTTAAATGTGTTTACTATTTATCTTTGCAGCATGTCCACATTCAAATAGATACATTGTTTCATCAACTAAGACAGTTATTTTTTTCTTCCTTGATTGTTTATATTCTATTTGCTGCACTGTAATATTCCTCTAGATGATTTATTTATGCTCTAGTTGTTATTCAGTTATTTTTATTGTTTTGAAGGTCTCATTATACTTGTATGTGTTTAATAATGGTTGCAGGTTTATTTATGCCAATCTATATGTTTCTTGGCACGTCTGCTACTGTAGAGCTATTGGAAAGGCAAGCAAATGGTTCTGTAAAGTTTCGTTATTTTTTTAAGTTTTCATCATTTTGTCATGACACACTATGTTCACCCAAGACATAATTTCCGTCCGTTATATTAGCACGCGTAAATAATTAAAATACTCCTAATATATAAGACTAAGTAAATGTGTTGAACTGGATTCCTCACAAAAGACTTATTTCTAATGATGGAATAGCAAAAGCAATTTTATTCTGCTTCCGAGTTTTAGCAAGAAGCAAATTAATAAGACATATTTTCCTTTTCCGATATGATGCACCAAGATATAATAGTCCAACTCATCCTTGTTTAATGTGTTTTTTGTAGCACATTCTTTTCAAGCATATATACATTGTTGCTTGTAAAAAATAAAGAAACATGTTTATTATTTTCTGTGATACATACTTCTAATGTAAAAAAACATACTGATTGTGTGGAGCTGATTTAAAAAAATAAAAGTTTTTATTTTTGGTAAGACCAAACCCATTTCAACCTTGACTCACAGATGATGTTGGTTATATTAGGACACATGTCCAAATAAAGTTTATTCAGCTATATTTAATATTTTTTTTTTTAAACATTCTTATGCTTTATAATAGCCATAACTGCTTGTCAAAATGCATTAAAGTAGTTGTCAGAATGTATGTATTAATTAAACTATATCATGTTCTGTAATCAAAATCCAGGTTATGATGAATGTAAGCAGGAGTATAATGGAGGCTTCCAGAGTCATGATGCTAATGCTGAGGTGGGATGTTGCATGTACCATTGTTTAGACAAACTATATTAACATTATATGTTGTATGTACAATTGTTTAGACAAACTATATCAGATAGTTAATTAACCTTATTTGTTGTATGTACCACTGTTTAGACCAGTGTTTCTCAATGGGGGCGGTACCGCCCCGGGGGGGGGGGGGGGGGGGGGTGGTCGTAGGGGGCGTTTTCAAGATTTCTAGGGGCGTTCTAATGGGTCGCAACGATTGGGGGTCGCTACTTCCATTCAGGGGGGCATTGTGTACATTTTTACATGAATCAATATGAAACAATTACAAAAGTTATTCCCCTTCGCATAGCTTGAAACACGATAGTTTTTATTTGCCCTATGTCCCGTGGAGTGTTTCAAGGATTCCAAACGCAAATTTTTAGTACCTGGGATGTTACCATTGTCAGGAGACAGTAGGCGGAGAATTACGTCCCTTCAACACTCAGAACAATTGTTAGCCTCTCGACATACCCAAGCTAACCTTCTCTCTCCACTCTCAACACATATTTTCTTCTGGAAACACATTCCCGTCAAACATTGATTAGCCCGTGAACACATCACAGCCCCTTCCCTACTCTGTCCATAAATACCTTCTCGCAACAGGGACGTTGTGGGCAGTTGTGGCTTAGTTTTAATGCATCTTTGGATGTTTCGAGTGTAGAGAATTAAACTCAGTCAGTTTTGAGGCTTGATGAGGTGTAGATGTATGTGCAGTAATATTATACTAAAATTTTCAATATGTCAGCAGTAAAGAGAAAGTGACAACATTCAGTTGAATATTTGAAATTCGGTTTTGTATCTTCAGCCATAAATGAACAATTACCAATGTGTTTGCTGTGCCAGAAAGTGTTTTCTAACGAAGCAATGAAACCACCACTGCATTTTTCCAAGAAACACTCAGATAAAGTTGGCAAATATATTTCTTACTTCCAGGATTTAAAACAAAAGTTTGAAAGCCGCAACACTGTCACTAATATGTTTAAAAAAATGTATAATCACAATGATAAAGGTCTCATTGTTTCTTACAAAATTGCACATAAGATTGCAAAGTGTGGTAAACCTCACAACATTAGAGAATCTTTAATTTTACCAGCTGTACAGGAGGTAATTAGCACAATGATGGAAAGAAATCCAAGTGACATAATTTCTTCTATTCCATTGAGCTATGATACTGTTTCAAGAAGAATAGATGAGATGGCAAGTGATGTTGAAAATCAGCTGTGTACTGATTTGCAGTCTACTGAATTTTCACTACAGTTGGATGAAAGTGTCGTGCGTGATAAAGAAGCTTTGCTGCTCGCATATGTGAGATACATAAAGAATGAAAATATCATAGAGGATATGTTATTTGCAGAACTACTGACAGCAGATACAAAGGGGTTATCAATCTTTGAAACCCTTGAAACATTTTTGTTGGTAAAACAAATTCCTTTTTCCAATGTCATCGCATGTGCGACAGACGGGGCACCAGCTATGGTTGGTCGTCATCGTGGATTTCTGGCCTACTTAAAAAATGTGGCACCAGGTGTTTTAAAAATTCTATTCATTGAAAACATTTAGTCGCCAAGCATCTTAGTGACAGACTCCACAAATCAATGAACTGTGTTATTAGTGTTATTAACAAAATTAAGGCGCATTCGTTGAACGATAGATTATTTCGTAAACTTCGTTGTGATAATGGTGAAGAGTTTGAACGTCTTCTCCTACACATGGAAGTACGATGGCTGTCCAAAGGTAACTGTTTAAAAAGATTATGGGCTTTATTTGATATTGCTGTAGAGTTATTGGATACAATCAAAGAAGAATTTAGCATCGAAAGAGAAGTATTGTGAAACGATGTGGCCTATCTTTCAGATATATTTGAAAAGTTAAATGAGGTTCTTCTTAAGCTACAAGGAAATGAGATCAGTCTGATTAAAGTGAAAGGAATTATCATGGGGTTCATCAACAAATTGACATTATATAAAAATAATCTTAGTCGCCAAGAACTTTCTCATTTTCCATGTTTACTACAGTTAGGTGGGGACAGGCTTAAAGATTCAGATTTAGAGGTTTATTGCACTCACTTGGATGCTATTAAAAATGATATGAGCATAAGATTTAAAGACTTGCAAGAACTAATAATACCGGATTGGGTAATTAATCCGTTTGAATCAGACGTGGAACAAGTTAATCAACATTTACAAGAAGAATTAATTGAGCTACAAAATGACTTCGAGGCAAAAGCACGATTCAGTCACACACATTACGAAAAATTTTGTATCCAGCAGAGGCTTGCGTATCCCGTTCTTTGGCGTGAAACTAAATTGCTAATTACAGCATTCCCAACGTCGTATTTGGTGGAAAAGGGGTTCAGTGCAGTAGTGTTGCTACTACAAAAGCAACGAAACCGACTGCAGATTTGTAACAGCAGATTTGAGATTTCTTTTAACAAACTTAGAACCAAATATTTCAAAACTGGCGCAAGGATATCATTAAGCTTCATTAGTAAGTGAATTTTATATAATTATATCATTATTATCAACTAATAATTTTTTCATGTTTAAAGTGGTTGCATAAGGAGAGGCTTAAATATTCATATCTGAAGATATAAATGCAGTCATTTAGGCGCTATTAAAATGATATGAATATGATAGTTATAGAGTTGTAAGAACAAATTTTTTATCATTTGCACTGCCAATTTGTAATTCAAGGATAATGAACTTGTGGTGTATATAATTCCGTACTTAAACTCATATTTAATATAACTATGCTTTTATAAATGTGCTTTCTCTTTTTCTTTATATTATAAGAAAAGATAACTCATTAACTGCATTGCTTTTTAAAAAGTTTGTGGAATATATGTATGTATGTGTGAGTGTGCGCGCGTGCATGCGTGTGTGTGTGCGCGCACGCGCACGATAAAGAGCAAGGGGGTGTTAAAAGGGTGGGGGGCGTTTTAAAATATTAGTTGTCAAAAGGGGGCGTTGCTACTATCAGGGTTGAGAAACAATGGTTTAGACAAACTATATCAGACAGTTAATTAGCCTTATATGTTATATGTACAGTTGTTTAGACAAACTCTATACAACATCCTGAGTGAGCAATATTCTCACTTTTTTTGTCTCGTCAGAGACCCCAGGCACTACAAGAGGCCTTATTAGACAAGCTTGTTTGTTATTCAGTGTTTTATATATTTACTTATTTTGTACACAAACAATTCAAAAGTTTGTTTTGTGTTTGAAAGTTCACAGTGACCTTATAGGGTCTTATTTCATGCAGTAAATAATTGTGTGCTCTGTATATTTGTCTATGTGTGTGTTTATAAGTATGTACATAAGCATTTGTCTGTGGATGTATACATATATAAAGAAAAATGTATTTCCCCCCCCCCCCCCCCCTCACACACATTTTAATATTGTGTATTACAAGTGTGATAAACACACAGAGAAATCAAGTCCAACACAAAAATCTCAATCTTCAATTACAGTGTCAAGGCCGTTCAATTATATAGCTCTAGTTTATAGCATTCTGAAATGCCCAGGGTAAAAGAGTTTTTGGGAGATTCAAAAGCACACACAGTAGAGAACTGGATACAATAGTCAAAGATATGTGTCAGTCATGCAGACACCTTGACCAGATAGTATATGACAAGATGAGTTGGCATACATATGTTGAAAGTCTAGGCTGTTGAGGGAGCTAAAAGTGAAAATGATGATGTGTCATAAATGCCAGGATTGATCAAAATTTGTTTCAGGCTGATTGTGACAACAGCTGTACTCAAACTGAGATACAGTATACTAACTTCTTGGACATGCCGGAACGTAAACAACAGTTATGCTTATTTGGAGATGAGAAAGGTGGGTGTATAATAGCAATGTTTTTATTTTAAATTCTGATTTGCTGCACAAATTTACATGATTTCAGTATCTGTATGACATTTGGTTTGGTTTGGTTTAAGGACTATATTCATGGTCAACGCCATCAGTGCTCCAATCTCCTCGCTTAGATCACAGGAGGATCTCAGCACAGTGCACAAACTCTGTAGCATTCATACACTTCAACATCTGCTCAGGGAGACTTAGCACAAATGGGTTTGCCTGGATTGCAATGATGTCCATCTTGAATAATAATCACATCTTCTTCTTCTTTGATCCTTAGCCACAGACTGTCAAAGCAGTCAGTGGCCATCACTCCTGGTGGCATCTTGTAAAGCAGCAACAAATTGTATCCACTTTGTTCAGCCGGCAGCCATCCTTCGTAATGTGCTTCAACTGTGGTTCATTAGTTTTTGGTCAGCCTCTCTTTTGCTTTCCTCTATGTGTCCATAGCATAGTTGTTCTTGTAATAGTATCTGGGTCCCTTCTGAAGATGTGGCAAACCCAACTCCACAATCTACCAGCTATGATGGTGTGCATGTCCTCATGGTTACTCCAAATTAGTTATTGGTTGATGATGGTATTCGACCAAAAGATTCTGTGAATTTTCCTCAGGCAGATTGTGTGGAAGAAGGACAGTTTTGACATTTCCTTCTATGTTACTCTTCAGCATTCCACATCATAGAGAAGCACAGAAAGTACACAGCTGTCATATAATCTTAATTTGGTGGTTGTGCTGTATTGGGAAGACATCCAGATGTTGTTGAGACTAGCAAAAGCTGTCTCGCTTTATTCATTCTGTTGTTAATGTCTTTGCTTGTTCTGCCATCTAGTGTTACTTTCTTACTTCGTCGTTCCTTTTCTACCGTGAGGTGTAAAGGTTTGGAAGAGAGAGCGCCAGACTATCCTATCGACTATCTTCCTCCTGGCCTGGTTCCATTCTAGGTCTCGGTCCTTCAAAGGTTGTTTAATGTTGTCCTCCCAGTGGACTCTGGGCCATCCTGGGATTCTGGACCCCTGGCTCTTTGTTTCCCATGCTTGTCATGGTAGCCAATCTTCTCCCATTCTGCAGACATGGCCAAACCATCTTAGTTGGGACTGTTCTACTTGGGTCTGCAGGGGGGTGGCATTTTAGTCCTTGACGTATCGTTTGGCCGCGGACCATGTCTCTTCTTGTTACTTCAACCACCTTCCTCATAAACCTCATTTCTGAGGTTTGGATCTGGCTTATGTGGGTTGTAGTCATTGCCCATGACTTGCATCCATGTCAAGACTTGGACATAGGTGGAGTGGTATACAGCCATCTTTGTTTTCTTACCAACCTCTCTCTTGCTGAGGAATCCTCGATTTATGGCCTGAAAAAGTCTCCCAGCCGCAGCTTTTCGAGTGGCCAACTCTTCTTTAATGCCTCCCTTTCGGTCTATAATAGCTCCGAGATATTTAAAGTGGTTGACCTGCTCCAGGATCTGTTCTCCCAGTCTAATCTGATGTCTTCTTTCTTCTCATGATATCACCATGGATTTTGTTTTAGAGCTGATTATGACCATCCCTCTCTTCTCCAGCTCTTCCTTCCAGACTTGCAGGTTATATTGAAGATGTGCCTTTGATTTAGCAATCAGGGCAACATCATCAGCAAATGCTAGCTCTGAAATACAGACCTGTCTCATCTTCCAGTACCCCACTGAATACTTTCTTGTTCTCTCCTTACGTGCTTTCTAGTGTTACTATGCATCCTAATTAAGTAAATGTGCCTATCTGTTCTAGCTTCTAGTTCCTTATTGTTATTTGCTCAGGATTGCCTACATTGAGTGTCATTGAGTGTCTTCTTCAGATTGATGTTCAGACCCACCTGCTGGCTATACTTACTCAGTCTGTCAGTTTTTTCTTGGATGTGTTGATGTGAATGTGTGAGTAGTGTGATGTCATTTGCTTATTCCAGGTCTTCTAGTGTAGACAATGTTGTCCATTTAATTCCCCATTGACTGCCCTCTGTTGTCTGGAGCATCACCCAGTCTATGTCAACAATATAGTTGTTGCTAAGGGGCATCCTTGTCATACTCCTGTCTTCACCTCAAAAGTTAGGGTGCTCAACCCAACACTGCATGTAAAGTTAGAATAGAGGCTTTTTATAATGGAAACAATGCAGCTGGGAATTCCATAAACCCTCAGTATTTTCCTTAGGCTGTCCGTGTCTATGTGGTAAAAAACCTTTTCAAAATCAACAAAGCTAATGTATAGCTGTCTCTGCCATTCTGTGCACTGCTCTATATTGTTCCTGTTGGTGAATATATGATCTGCACATCTTCTGTTCTTTCGGAATCCCGTTTTTTTTTTTCCTCAGTTTATGGTCTACTGCTTTTGAAATTCTCTGGATGATTATCCGACCTAGTATTTTACTGGGAATTGAGAGGAGACAAAAGATAACAAAAGATACAGTAGAACTCCATTTATCCGAACCCCAATTATCCGAACACTTTTTCCAGAAAAAAAAAAATCAGATGCCACAGTCACGTTAGACTAAAATTCTGAATCTTTTGATTCGGCAAACTTCAAATGTGTGCGAACAATTTGTAGAGAATGGGATGGCTAATGGTCGGTCGCTTACGTACAGGAAGTCAGTTAGATCATAAAATCAGTTAATATCTGGTTTAAAAATACAGTGTACGTGTGCGTTCTAGGTAGAACACTGGCTAAACAGACAGTTCAACTTAAAATAATTGTGTCTGCTACTACAGCAGAATAATTTTGGCGTACAAGTATTTCTCTGTGCGATATGGCATCTTCCAGTAGGCCTAAAGCATATAAAAGGAACCGCAATGTTTTGTCAATTGAAACGAAAACAGAATTTATCAAGAGACTAGGACAAGGTGAAACTGTGTCTTCACTTGCGAGGATTTTCAATGTTGGGAAAGCTACCGTCTCTGACATTAAAAGTAACAAGGATAAAATTATGAGTTTTGCATCGAAATTTGATAGTGAAAATGGGTCGAAGAAACGTAAAACCATGAGAAATGCGAAAGATGTGAAATTGGAAGAGGCTTTGTATATATGGTTTGTGCAAAGAAGAAGCAAAGGGGAACCTATCTCCGGTTCTCTGTTGTGTGAAAAGGCACTTCAGTTCAACAATCAACTTGACGGTCCTCCTGACTTTAAGGCTAGCCAGGAATGGTTAAGAAACTTTAAATCTCGTCATGGCATACGAGAATTGGAGATTCAAGGGGAATCTTTATCTAGCGATGCAACTGCCGCTAAAAATTTTATAGAAACATTCTTGGCTTTTTTGGAAGAAGAAGGTTATTCACTCGAGGATGTGTATAATGCCGATGAGACTGGCTTATACTGGAAATCATTGCCTCAAAAATCACTTGCATCTCAGCGCGAAGCAGCTGCCCCTGGGTTTAAAAAGTGCAAAGAGAGAGTAACAATTTTGGTAGCCGCGAATGCCAGTGGAAGTCATCGTTTACCGGTGCTAATGATCGGCAAAGCCAAAAAACCACGTTGTTTAAAGAATGTGACATGTCTCCCATTGTGTTACAAAGCACAGAAGAGTGCTTGGATGAATAGTGAAATATTTCTTGATTGGTATACAAATCAGTTCATCCCAAATGTGAAGAGGTTGGGAGAACAAGAAAAGAAAACTGGAAAAGTAATTCTTCTACTGGACAATGCACCATCTCATCCAGAGACGGATACATTGAATGCAGTTGATGCAAATTTTAAAGTAATTTTTCTGCCTCCCAATGTAACAGCACTGATTCAACCAATGGATCAGGGTGTTATAGCAAAGCTTAAAAAGATGTACAAGAAGGAAGTCCTGCGTCGTTTATTGTTGGCTGAAGATGAAGAAAGTGTGGTGGCGTTTTCCAAAAAGCTTAATCTCAAAGACTGCTGCTATATGTTAGCTGATGCTTGGACCACCCTGTCACAAGATAATCTCAACAAGGCTTGGAGTAGATTGCTTGGGAAAAAAGGAGGAAATGAAACTACTGCAGTGGACACAAATGATGATTGTATAAATGAAGTTGTGGAACTGTTTCAAGCAATGCCCGGATTTTCGGACTGTGACAAAGATGATGCACACATGTGGCTAGAAGATGATAATGATTCTGGTTTTCAGTTTTTGAATGACGAAGAAATTTTGTCTTTTGTGCAAGAAGAAAACCAAATACATGTAGTGACCGATGATGAAGACACCTCAGAAGTACATGATGTACTTGTAGATTATGAAGAAAAACCAAAACGTCGACCAAGTCCTGAAGAGGCCTTTATAGCACTAGAAACTGCGATGGCTTGGTACGAGCAAGAAGATGACAGCTGTCCTACACAGCTTCTGCTGTTGAAGAGAATTCGGGACTTAGCAGCCAAAAGGAGACTATCCAGTTTGGTGCAAAAGAGGATTCCTCATTATTTTAAATAGTGGGCTACATCTGTGCAAGTACATATATACGTAAGTTGCGCCTGGTTTTGAATCATTTGTAATGTTATTTTGAAAACATTTCTCTTTCTTAACAAAAATAATTAATACAAGAAGTACATGCACTGCAGTGTAATAAAAGATTTTGGTGATACAGTGATCTAATACAGTGTGGGTATTATTATTACAGTACAAGTAAATATGTTTTATAGTGTATTTTCCTTGTGATGGTTAATTATTTTTAGAAATATGTGTACATGTACTCGATACATTATGTAATCCAATTATCCGAACATTTGATTATCCGAACGATGCTCGGTCCCATGGGGTTCGGATAAATAGAGTTCTACTGTATAACAATATAAGATCATGAAACTTAATATCTTTTCTGCAAATGGTGCTTTGACTGACATTAATGTTTACAGTTTGTCTCAGCTGACATCTTAGAGTAGAACAAGTCACTGTTCGATGGTGCAGGGCTGACAACAAGAGGTATCGGTCATCATGTCTATTGGTGCAACCAGGGCGACCTGGCTGGTGGCGATCCTCCACACTTCCTGTGGCCTGAAATCTCTATAAAACTCTTTGGATAGTAGAGTGTGACACTGGAAGCCATCTAGCAACCTCACGGACAGATAAACCACTTTCAATCCACGCTTTAGCCCTCATTCTTTGTAAGGTGTCAAGACTTCTTCTCGGTGGCATGGTTTTTGCAAGTGATGAAACTACCCTAAGTCTGCTGATTGTAAAACAAATTAAGAGTGAACTCTGTTCACGAAAAGTCGCCATTGCATGTGGAATGTCAATCAGCATGATTACTTCACCTGTTTGGTTGTACGAAAGTTTGAAAAAACAGAATAAAAATGTGAATTTATGGTCAGCAAACCAAATTGCACGTGATCACCATGGTTGTCGGTGAGTTGTTTTTATGCTTAACGTGCATAGAGGACTGTCAGAGGAAGATATTGCACCCATTTTTACTAAAAACTTCCTTCATTTAATCATTCTATGTGCTTATATAAAAGTGTATTGAAAATAATAGGGTGGCCCTTGACTTTTGACAAGTAGTATATATATATCTTACCCTCAACTCAGAGTTCACAGAGCTTCCTAGACCTGGCAGTCTACACACACTTACAGATGGTAATAGGTTTGGTGGCGAGTGCTTGCCCTATCCTCTGTGTTTGAAGAATTTTTGTGGTCTGTCCCGTTCACATATTCACCTTCTTTATTTACTCTCTGCTCTGCTGTATGGGAAGCAATGACGTCCTAACCATTCTGTCTCTCCCACTTGTTCAGCAAAACACAGCTATTTTTAGTCTGGTGTGCTTTTACTGTAAGTGTAATTTCATCGTTCTCAATCATTTCTTCACCAATTTCCGTCATTAATGTCTGGTTCTACTCAGACGATCCTACGCTAACATTCCGTATAACTTTCTTATCGTTTTGTCCATTATGTATTTAGCCCTCTTTACTAGAAGTGAGTCAGAGTCTTGGTAAATCAAGTTTTTGAGCATTAAATCGCAAGTACCTTACGTTATTCTGCAAAGCTGATAATAATACTTAAATCTGGACAAAGGTAATCCTGTCTAATATCAGAACCTGCATGTCCGGTCATTTATAACCATTATCTGCTTCAGAACTTCACTGGAAAGTTAGTCCATCTACACAAATCCTGGGTCACTATTTAATTTTATTTTACCTAGGGGCGCTTGACTGCACAACTCGCTTTGTTTCATATGCTAATGAGGTTGCTTTGTGAAGCCAGATTCTACCAAAATATTGGGCTCAGCACGCATCTAGTGACACTATCATTGACCATAATTTGGTCTATCCGGTTTCAGTCTCATCCGTTTGGTGATTCCCATGTTAACGTGTACTTCTTTGTGTGAAGAAAATGTTCCTCCAGTGATCAGGTTGTTAATGCTGCAGAATCTTATTAGTTTGTCCCCATTCTCATTTACTGTTCCACTGCTGCATTTCCCCATTACTCTTTCATTATAAGTATTGTGTGTTCCTACTTTTGCATTGAGAAATTCCATTACTATTATTTTTACCTCTCTATCAGAGCAAAGTACTATTTCTCCTGTAGCTGTTTTTATTAGCCCTGTCCCAGTCCATCTGCTCTCACTTATTCCAGGGATGTGCATTGTTCTTCATCACTGTAGTGATCTACCTCAGCTTTCCTGCCTCATTCATGGTTCTGACATTCCAGAATTCAATTCTAGTTTCATGTTTTGTGGTCGCACCCTCCATTTTCATGCCAATGGATTCCTTTTGGCTTTTACCACTGACAGTCATACAAGCCTGAGACTTTGGATGTCCATCCCACATCAAAGTCTTTCAACTTATTGCTTTTTCCTTAACATGTGTGACTTTTTTACATAGAAAGGGGTGTCGGCCCTGCACTAAAACTCCCAGCTTGAAGGACCAGGGTATTAGCTTTTGTCCGACCCCTATCTGTGCAAACCTGTCCAGCTTTGTTGAAATTATCAGGAGTAAAACGCCCACTGGCGTAGCTCTGGGGGTTATCAGGGTGCACAAGCTGCCATACCGCTACAAGGTATAGGTACCATTGATGGCAGAACAATCACATCATTATCAGGAAATTGTGCTCATTAGTTTGTAACTACACTTTGCTAACAAATTTTAACTAGACATGTAGGACACGCATTTCTTTATTTATCTTTGCTCTTTATTTTTATTGTTACAGGTGTTTATTCTTGTCACCTGTGCAACACTCATTTCTTCCAACTTGATGTCTTGGATAAGCATTTGAAAGCAGTACACAGAGATGGGGGCTGGGAGTTTGATAATAAATGCAGTGATCTTCAGAATGTGTTACCACAGGACAGTGGAAATAACATAAATGAAGCAGTGACTAAGATTGGAGATGCCACTTTTAATGATGTTGCAAGAGAAGCTAGCATCAACCTGAGACTCTCTGATAATGAAGCATCAGTGAACCTCATCAACAGTCAGAAAAGGACTTCTACAGAGTTTGACAACCTACACAGTAGTGAATCAGGTTTAAAAAATCAAGCCTGTAACATAAATTGCAGTATTCCATTTTCTGCCAGTGAGTTAAATGTTCAGCTTTGTGTGAGTGACAGAGCTGTTGCTACTTGCAGTGATTTAATCATTCAGTCTCACATGAAACTAAAGGAAAGTATGTCCTACAAGTGTGATATGTGTGGTGTATTTTTTCCTGTGAAAGATTGCATACAGCAACATAACAGAATATCTATACAAGAGAAGCCTTACAAGTGTGAAGTTTGTGAGGCAGAATTTAATGTAAGTTGTAGCCTAAAATTACGTGAAAGAATACATACAGGAAATAAACCTTTCATTTTTGATGTTTGTGAAGCAGCATTTACTCAGACAAGCAAGCTACAAGATCATAAAAGAATACATACAGGAAATAAACCTTACAATTGGGATGTCTGTGGTGCAGCATTTATTCAGAGTAATAATCTACAAACACATAAAAGAATACATACAGGAAGTAAACCTTACAAGTGTGATGTTTGTGGAGCAGCATTTACTGAGAGTGGTAATCTACAGAGACATAAATGTATACATAGCTTAGTGTAAGTGATAGTGCTGCTGCTGCATGCCGTGATTCAATCATTCAATCTCACAAGATATTAGAGGAAGACAAATCCTACAACCGCTGACTATTAGCTCGGGCATTGGCGTAGCTCGCGAGTCCTTTTTAGGGCTTTATGCTATCAGATAGATAATGTTGGTTCTTTTCAGGATTTAGTATCTATCAATGCTGATCGGGTAGCAGTCAAATGAGTTGACATTTTTTGGATAATAAATGCGCTCTGATATAACCAAATAGGTTGAAAGGAACACGCCTCACCAGGAGAAGGCAACAAAAAAAAAAAAAACAAGTGTGATATTTATGGTGTATCATTTATTGAGTAAAATAACCTATAACAACATAAAAGAATACATACAGAAGAGAATCCTTACTGGCTTGAAGTTTGTGATGAAGAATTTATTCAGTGTCTTCTTGTTTGGTTCTGATAAAGCAATCAATGACCAACACATCTCATTGTGCCTTGTAGGGCAGCAACAAACTGTCTCTACTTTGATTGTTCAACAGCCATCCTTTACATGCTGCCCAGCTTGGGTTCATGCTTAGCATTTCAGCCTCCACAGTTCGACATCACGTGGCTTTTGGCCATCCTTGCTTTCACTTTCCATCTGTAATCCATAGCATGGTAGTTCTGGTAATGGTGTCAGGATCTCTTCTGAGGATGTGGTCAACCCAGTTCCAATGTTTACCCACTATGATAGTGCGCATGTCTTGGTGACTCATCCACCTACAAAGTCATCAAAGAATGTTCTTGGCTGGTGATGGTGTTCAGCCAGAAAATTAAAAAAAATGTTCCTTATGCAAATTTCTCATAGTAGTGGCCAACAATTACATGAAAGGATACATGCAGGGGAAGTGTAATGTTTGTGGTGCAGGATTTGCTGTTAGAGGTATTCTACAAAAACATAAAAGAATGCGTACAGGACAGAGACCTTACAAGTGTGATGTTTGTGATGCAGCATTTACTGAGACAAGTAACTACAAAAGGAGAATACATACAGATAGTAAGCATTACATGTGTGATGTTGGTGAAGCAGCATTTACTCAAAGAGGTTGCCTACAGAATTATATAAGACTGCAAACAGGAGAGAGCCTTACAGCTGTAACGTTTTTTGGTTCAGCATTTACACAGAGAGATATTCCACAAAAACATAAAAGAATATATACACAAGAGAAACGTCACAAGTGTATAATGTTTGTGGTGCAGCATTTACTGTGAGTGGTAGTCTACAAAATCATAAATGAGTACATACAGGAGAGAAGCCTTACAAGTGTGATGTTTGTGGTACAGCATTTACTGTAGTGGTAGTCTACAAAATTATAAATGAGTACATACAGGAGAGAAGCCTTACAAGTGTGATGTTTGTGGTACAGCATTTACTGTAGTGGTAGTCTACAAAATTATAAATGAGTACATACAGGAGAGAAGCCTTATAAGTGTGATGTTTGTGGTACAGCATTTACTGTGAGTGGTAGTCTACAAAATCATAAATGAGTACATACAGAAGAGAAGCCTTACAAGTGTGATGTTTGTGGTACAGCATTTACTGTAGTGGTAGTCTACAAAATTATAAATGAGTACATACAGGAGAGAAGCCTTACAAGTGTGATGTTTGTGGTACAGCATTTACTCACAGCTGTTTGTGCCTTCTAAAAGGTCATTACTTTAGTTGCATGCCCTTTCTCATGATCTGAAGGCAATAAATCTTTTTAACCAGCAAACGGAGCATTATTTATTTTGGTGGGAAATATCAGCTGACTTTGGCTTGAAAAATCATGAAATTTAACCCTTTGAACCCTGGCCACCCAGCCTGTAAAATCCCATTCCCCTGGGCTCCTGAGCAAAAAATGCACAAAACAGACACATAAGCAAAACTAGTTACTGTGACACAACAATATAGTCAGTTTTAACTATTTTATCTCAAATTGACTGACCTGATCATCTCCAATATTCCTGCTTAGTGTGCCAGTCCTCCCAGCATGTAGACCCTTCCTTTAGGCACAGATAGCTTTCACAATATTTACACCAGAATTTAGTCTTCACTTTTTTGAATGGTCTGTCTTTGTAGGCCATGTCTGGGAAGTCACTAACATGTTTGTTGAATTTGTATGCACACACAACACAAATGTTATTGGCGCGTTTTATTGAGACGACAAACTTGGTCGTTGACATCACAGCCACCCATGAAAGTATTGTAGTCAATACAAAGTTGTGGAGTTTGAACATCCACAGTTGTTCCATCCTTGTTTCTCCTTCTAACAGTTCCCATTTCTGTTGGGTTATGATAATTAGATATAAAATTGATGGGTCTTTGGTCCATCCATACAAGGCAAACAATGTTATTGAAACAGACAAATTCTGATTGCCCCCTGCACATTTTCTTCTTTCCTGACAGTTCTTTTGGATAATATTTCCTATTTGTCATTGCTGTCCCTACTGCAAGTGTTCCATAATCACTGTATAACTTGTCAAAGAGAGTTACACTGTTATAAAATCTGTCCATGACAAGAATATGGTTTTTGTTTGCCAAATCACCTGAAGTCAAAATCCTGATGACGACACTACCAACAACACTGAGTTCTGGAATAACATCCTCTGTTTTTCCAGTGTAAATGTCCAAATTTAGAATATAGCCTGAGCTCGCTTCACATGCCATATAAGCCTTTATTCCCCACTTTACGGGCTTTGATTTTATGTATTGTTTGAAGGCAAGTCTGCTTTTAGTGGGGATCATGCCCTCGTCTAAACTCAAGTGTTGGGAGCCGCACTGGTGTAATGGCTACGACGTTGTACTGGCGACCAGGTGTTCATGGTTCAAACCCGGCCGTCAGCGTTTGAAGAAATGTTTACGACCGGAAATTTGACTTTATAACCTGAACGACTCCTGCACATAAATCCCGTGTGGATGGGAAGGAGCGAAGCTCCTGACCGGGTTGGAAGGAAAGTCCACTGACCCCCCAGCCTCGCAATGACATGTCATTGGGCCGAAAGAGCTGGAAAGCTCGAGTGCCGCTGGTTATAGAAAAAAAACAAACAAACAAGTGTTGTGAGGGTGAATAATAATATCGAAATCTTGGAAGCAACAAATTCAGCATGGGCCTTACTTTGTACAGTTTATCTGCTTTATCCAGAGCAGGGTCCTCTTCATCTACAAGATGAAGAAATGTCCATATAGCAAGAAAGTGATCGCGTTCCATTACAGTGCGAAATCCAGGAGTTTACGAAATGAAGTTCGAAGACGAGCTGGACCAGTAATCTTCGTAACGTGGTTTATTCACACTGTGCTCCATTTGAAGACGCAGTCCAAAGAATGCTTTTACCTCTGGCACTGTTACATCTTTATAATTTTTAGCATAGTAGCTGGTTGGCTTTTTGCTTTTTACTTGCTCAGCACGTCTGTTTGTCTGCTCACACAAATTGTGCCAGAAATTACTGTCGAGGAAAAGTTCCAACAATTCAATGGCTTTACTCTCAGGAGAAATGGAATCTGGAATATTCTTAGGGCCTATCTGTTCCACAAATGTTGTGTCTACGGTAAACATAGGTCTAAATATATTTGCGGTAGACCAACCTGTATCAAATTTACTTGATACATTGTGTGGGATACGCCCCTTTCCACGCCCCCGCACCATAGCCCGATCCCCTGAGGGGCCAGGAACAGGGTTAGAACTAGCTTGATCATAATCTGATTCACAAGTTTCGTCACTCGATTCATTTTTGATATCACTTTCACAATAATCACCATCTAAATCTAATTCATCATCCTCCGAATCATTGAGCACAAGTTCAACAGCTTGTTCCGTTGTTAGCCTTTTAGAACGGCTATTTCCTGGGTTTTCAACACGCCTTTTCATTATGAAAACAGTTAAAAAATTGCAAAATATTATCACGTCGTGGGCGCCGCCATTTTGGTCTAACATTCCACAAGACATGTGTACTTCCTGATGTCATTATTTTTCACACATTTCCTTTCCGGCCCCGTACTGCTAAGCTAGGTGTGTCAGGCCGAAAAAGCGGTCGCTCGGGGTACGGATTATTTACACACGGACCGAAATTTCGGGACCTCGGGTTCAAAAGGTTAAGCCTGTTTTAATGTATTCCTGATAAGCACTAGACTAAATTAACACTGCATAATAATTGTATACCAGAAGATGAAGTATGGCTTCAAATTTGGGGTGATCATGGAAAAAGAAGTTTGGAAGTTACAAGGCAGATAGTGAATTTAGAGAAACCCAAATTCTAGAATCAATAACATCCTACTAGCAATGGCTAGATTCAGAGACATATGTAATAATTTATAAATATTTATAAATGGTATGAAAGCGCAGATCTATAACCCTCCACTCCCAAAGGAGCATAGGCCTTCAACAAACACATGCCAAGCTCAGATACAGCCATTAAAAGATTTAGAATGGGAAAATTTAAGGTTTGTCCAGAGCTGAAGAAACATTCCATATCTTTGGTGTCTCCAGCCAAGTAAGATGATTAAGACTTCAGTCTAACACATAACTTTCAAACAAAGAAGTCTGACCTTGTTAATGAGAGATTACAAGAGATTTATGAAATTTGGAAATGGAAATAAAAAACAGTTTTCATGTTACCACAATTCTTTACATTAGAATTTCTCAAACTGTTTTCCATGGAGCATTAGTGTTCTGTGAGCTATTGAAAGGTTCTCTGTGAAAAAAAATGTAGAACCAGTTACTTACGACCTATTTTCAAACATTTAAATAATTAAAGAGGGAAACCTAAGGCCTGCAAACAGTAAATAAATAATACACACAAAAGTATGTTTCAGACACTCATGAGAAATAAAGAAGTAAAAAACCAGACAACAGGAAAATATCAGAAGTGAGAGGATCACTGGAGAATTAAACCCAGGACCTTCCAAATAGCACAACCGCCTATCCACGAAAGCAAATTTCAGCATCTTAACTGACGACTGACCACCACAGCAACTTCTCAATAGACCGACTACAACAAATCCCCTAAACATTCAGCCAATAGAAGAGGAGCTACAAATCCCCTAAACATTCAGCCAATAGAAGAGGAGCTACAAATCAGCTGCAAAAGTAAATTGTTGATCAGATTATTAAATGGAATTTGACAGCGTAGACAGAGAATCACTTTGGAAATTGATGAGGCATTATGGAGTTCCCCTGAAGATCATTAATTTAATATAAAAAAAACATATGAAGACATGACATGCAGAGTTCTTCACGAAGGATAGCTTACAGAATTGTTTGGGATAAGAACAGGAGTGCGACAGGGATGCCTCTTGTCTCCATTTCTTTTCTTACTAGCAATAGACAAGGTTATGAGATCATTGACAACACACACAACAGAAATGGAATCCAGTGGAATCTGACTAAGCAGTTGGATGATCTGGATTTTGCTGATGACTTGGCTCTTCTGTTCCATAACCGTAATCAGATGCAGGACAAATTGAAAACACTCGATGAGAGGTCACAGCAATTGGGTCTGAAAATACACAGGGAAAAGACAAAAATAATGAGAATAAATGCAGGTAATGATAACAGGGTTAAACTTGACGAAACACCAATACAAGATGTAGAATCAAACACATATCTTGGCAGTAATATAGACAAAGTTGAAGGGACAGACAGCAATATCAAAATAAGAATACAAAAGGCAAGAGGAGCTTTCATTGCATTGGGAAATATATGGAGATCAAGAGAAATTGGATCCAACATCAAAATAAGAATCTTCAACTTAAATGTGAAGTCAGTCCTATTATATGGCTCTGAGACATGGAGAACAACAAAGACAACAACCAAAAAGCTACAGACTTTCATAAATGGGTGCTTGTGTAGAATAGAAGGATTGAAATGGTATGACAAGGTTACCAACATGGAACTGATGACAAGAACTAGACAAGTGCCAGTGGAACAAGAGATGAGAAGAAGACGATGGCGATGGATAGGACACACACTGAGGAAACCTGTTGAAAGCATTACAAGGTAGTCCTTGTTCTGGAACCCCCAGGGCAAGACAGGTAGAGGTAGACCAAGAAGCACATGGAGAAGAGAGCTGGAAACAGAGATGAAAATGATGAGAACATTGAAAGAACTTGAGATAATGGCATGTGACAGGAGGACTTGGCATGTGTTTGTTGAAGGCCTATGCTCCTTTGGGAGTGGAGGGTTATGAAGGCAAATTGCTTACTGCCCCGAAGGAAGTATTGAAACAATGGAAAGAATATTTCTCAGAACTCCTTAATGGTGAGCATGGTGAAGCATCAGAAATGATAACCACTAGCACAGAAGAGAAAACCAATGATGGTGATGATGACATAAAGATGGAAGAACTGAAGTTAGCACTGGAGAAAATCAAGATGGGCAAAGCAGCAGGGCATGATGGTATAACACCAGACATGGTTAAGTACATGAGAGCAGCAGGTGACCTATTACTCTTAAGGGCCCTACAGGCAGTATGGTGCAACAAGACCATACCAAAGGAATGGGAGATTGCCATCAGAACACCAATTTTCAAAAAGGGTGACAATCGACAATATGAAAACCATTGTACAGAGAGAGCAAGAAAGTATTCAGTGGGTACTGGAAGATGAGACAGGTCTGTATTTCAGAGCTGACATTTGCTGATGATGTTACCCTGATTGCTAAATCAGAGGCACATCTCCAATCCAACCTGAAAGTCTGGAAGGAAGAGCTGAGTAAGAGAGGAATGGTCATAAGCAGCTGTAAAACAAAATTCATGGTAATATCACAAGAAGAAAGAAGACATCAGACTAAGCTGGGAGAACAGGTCCTGGAGCAGATCAACAACTTTAAATACCTTTGAGCTAGCTATTATAGACCAATAGGGAGGCATCAAAGAAGAGTTGACCACTCAAAAAGCAGCAGCTGGGAGACTTTTTCAGCAAGAAAGAGGTTAAGAAAACGAAGATGGCTGTATACTGCTTCACCTATGTCCTAGTCTTGACATATTTATGTGAGTTATGGGCAATGAATACAACCCACAAAAGCCACATCCAAACCTCAGAAATGAGATATGTGAGAAATGTGATTGGAGTAACAAGAGACATGGTCCGCAACCAGACGATATGTCAAGGCCTAAAATCAAGACCCAAGTAGAACAGTCCCAACTAAGATGGTTTGGCCATGTCTGCAGAATGGGAGAAGATCGGCTACCACGACAAGCATGGGAAACAAAGAGCCAGGGATCCAGACCCCCAGGATGATCCAGAGTCCGCTGTGAGGACAACATTAGACAATCTTTGAAGGACCGAGGACTAGAATGGAACCAGGCCAGGAGGAAGACAGCCGATAAGATAGTCTGGCGCTCTCTCTCCCAAACCTCTACACCTCACAGTAGAAGGGGAAAGACTAAGTAATAAGTAAGAAAGTACACTGACAAACACAAAAATGTTTATAGCACCCAAGTATACTGACCACAAATTTCCAGCTAAGCTCTGTACATAAACATATACTGATATTTCAGCAATAAACACAGTTGAGAATAAGGGAGCTAGCATCCTCATTAACTTAAAGAATAGAATCCACTCTATAACAATTGCCACTGGCAAATACTTCAATAAATTCACTGCCGAAGCAGAAGCCCTGAAACAGGCAGCAGAAACTCTTATTGAATGCAAAGCATATGCAGAAAAAACAAATAGTAAACTTTACAGATGCCTTCTCAGTAATAAAAGTTCTGAAGGGTTACCATGCCCAGGGGATTAAAAGATCTGATAAACTTTCTGTCACCGGATCCCCCCCCCCCCCCCCCCCCCCCCCCCCCCCCCCACTCAGCAGAAATGGTCCAATAATGGCCACAATTCACAGTATATTCTGAGAGTCTACAAATGTATCTTCCTTTTGCTCAAGATTATTCTTGGCAGAGATGTGAATAGAAGAATGATGCTTTAATTCTAAGTAGTCTTCACATGATTTTCCAAACCAAACACTGTGCTGAACAAATGAACTTTATTTTCAAAGAGTAAAGAATTGGGGCTGTCTGACATTCTACCCTTCCTCTCTCTCTCATCATGTATACTGTATCCTTTCATCCTCACATTTACACTATAAGCATTATTATGGCATGTAACATTTTAAAAGTAATATAACATCATACATTTGCAATAATCATCATAATTAAAGTTTGTTTTTAAAATAAATTTTTAAAAATAAAATTATGAACAAACAAACATCAAGACCGATAAAAATCAAATTCCACATACGGTAAATTAGACAGTGATTTGAGACATAATCAAATGGTGTGATATAAGGACTCGTGAAATATTTGAACGGTCTGCTACTGAATGACTAGGGACTCAATGTGTTTTCCAGTGCATGCGAAAGACTTTACAAGAGGTGAGTAGCTTTGAGTCTCATAGCAGATACTGCTGCAATGAGTGCAATGATGCTAGGTTAATCATCATGGTGTGGGGTAAACAGTTATTTTCCTCGCTATCTTTGCCGTCCCAAACTCAAGACCAGAGTCAGACTAGGTAGATAGATAAATAAACATATACGAAAGCAATTAATTTGCCAAGGGTTGCTGAATGAGTCTGAGCTATTGTGAACTTATGCTTCTAATACTGCATGCTCGTCCTTCTTTCTTAGATACTGTTGAATGTACAAATTATCCACATTGTTCTCCATGCATGCCCATTGCAAAGCCAAAAGTTCTAATCCAGATTGTGCAGTGTTTTTGTAATGTATGCTGTCAAGGAACTGTCTTATTGGGAAAGAGATTTCTGAATAATATGTATGTCTACATTGATACTGTATTAATGAGGTCCTTTCTTGACATGTTTCCCAAATGCAATGAAAGCTCCTCTTGCCATTTGTATTCTTATTTTGATATAATTGTCTGTCCCTCTGTCAATATTACTACCAAGATATGTGTAAAATTCTACATCTTGTATTGGTGTTTCTTCAAGTTCGACCCTGTTATCATTACCTGCATTTATTCTCATTATTTTTGTCTCTTCCTTATGTATTTTCAGACCCAATTGCTGTGACCTCTCATCAAGTGTTTTCAATTTGTCCTGCATCTGATTACGGTTATGGGACAGAAGAGCCAAGTCATCAGCAAAATCCAGATCATCCAACTGCTTAGTCAGATTTCACTGGATTCCATTTCTGTTGTGTGTGTTGTCGATGATCTCATAACCCTGTCTATTGCTAGTAAGAAAAGAAATGGAGACAAGAGGCATCCCTGTCGCACTCCTGTTCTTATCCCAAACAGTTCTGTAAGCCGTCCTTCATGATGAACTCTGCATATCATGTCTTCATATGTTTTGTTTATTAAATTAATGATCTTCAGGGGAACTCCATAATGCCTCATCAATTTCCAAAGTGATTCTCTATCTACACTGTCAAATGCCTTTTCGTAGTTCACAAATCCGATGTATTGTGGTGAATTCCATTCCAGACTTTGTTCAACTATTATTCTCAATGTGGCTATCTGGTCTGTACAGGATCTGTTTTGTCGAAAACCTGCTTGTTCATCTCTCAGTTTCTTGTCTATGGACTCTTTTAATCTCTCAAGGATAATCCTGTTTAATACTTTTCCTTGCACGGATAGTAACAGTATTCCTCTATAATTTATGCACTCTTGTAAATTTCCCTTCTTAGGCAACTTAACCAGATATCTTTCCTTCCATTCTGCTGGTATCTCTGTGGCGGGTCGGTGGTGGTGGTGTGGTTGGTGTTGCGATTCCTTGGTTATGGTATTATTTATTGAATAGTAAAGTCACTCTTTAGACGTATCAATGTTGGTTATAAATGGTTAGCTCTGGGCATCAGAACATCCCTTCGACGTTCTGATTTGCATAGTATATAGTATTTGATTTCCCTTGTGGGAGAGTTATCGTGCTGACAAAGGTAAACACCAACATCTGTAGAACCGAACCCGAAACGTAAATAAAGGATCAAGCCTTCTGCTTAGAGTCTACATGTATTGAGATTCATACAAAATATGATAATCGACATTCACAAAGGTTTCATATACAATTCAGCGTAACAATTGAATTCCAAATAATATCAGTAAGTATCCATCCGTGTCAAAACAATGTGTCAGAAGAACATCGTGGCTATATACGTGCGCTGTTGTAGTCAACAGCCAGAAGTGAGCACATGAGTTCTTGACAGCTGCAATTTGAATCATAATACGATTCTCCTTCCATTATTAGTTTAATTTCATTAATCTCATGTTTAGATTAATTTCCGAACTGACCCTGAAGTCTACATCGATTCATCTATATAATATAGGCTATATACTCAGCCTTATTTCCTTGGAAGAAATACAAGACACGACCTTCTTGCTTGACGGATAGCGTAACAAAGGCCCTTGTAACCAAGTCACCCGGCGTGACCTTCCCAACGCGAATGCGTCATAATCTCCACATATATTTCGCGTTCACTATACCGTAAAATATCGACATATTCTATAAATATTAATGACCCCTAAACGTTGCGCATGGGTAAACCCCAGCAGACGCCGTCATTTAAAATAACACCGTAACAGATTTCCTGTCAGACGGGGGCAAAAAAAATCTATTAAATAGATTTTTTTTTGAACAATATTAATCAAATTATCAAAAATTTAACAAAACCCGACGTATGACCTACGATGTTCTATCTAGAACAGTGTCGCGGTCATGTCAGTAATATATTATAATAAAATCAACGTCATATCATACATATACCTTATATTAAACAAGGAAATGTCACTGTCACTAACTAATTAACTAATTAATTTGTTGTATGTATAGACTAACTAATAATGTGAGGTGTTATTAAAATTATTCTAACTAACTAAAATTAAAATAATTAATTATAGTATGTATGTATGGTACTAACTAATTAATATCTAATAGAGGAAAATGAGAAATAGTATAAGAGAGTAAAAGAAATAAAAATTGAGAAGTACGGACAATTGAAACCAAATATTAAAGTATACATTAAATTAGCATGCGTGTGAAAATGAAGTGTAAGGATAGATACCTAATTAAATTAACGCAATCAGAAGAAAAGAACAGAAAAAATTCATACATTTTAACTATATATATGAAATGTCATAATGTAATATCTATTACCTTAATAATTACACCAATTAAAAAGGTTTAATTGGTGTGATATTCTTTTGTTTCATCTTTTCTTAGTATATTATTTTTTTTTTATTTCATCACACTTTGACTTTATTATCTATTATATACTAATTTAATAACTAGAAAATTTAATAATATTGGACATGAAGATCCAATCGTTGTTACCTCCTGTTGAATTGTATGAAAGTTCATTAAGACACAAGGTTCATATTATCAAATTATGATTTGATTATCCATTCATCGTTAGTTCCTTTATTAAACTTTTGAAAGTAAATTGACTAAGTCATCAACGTATCTGTCCTTTCTACATCAGAGATTGTTCCTTTTTAACAGTTTTCAATCGAAATGAGTGATACTCAAAGTGGAATTGAAGTTCAAATTTTCAAACGATCCGTAAAACTTGATATTTTGATCACAATAGTTTATTTCGAAATGTCCTTATTTAGGTAGGAAGTCCAACTGAATTGTTGTATATTCTGACTTGATATCAATACCGTTCATTGCAAATGTAATGCTTGACTAGTCAGAAAATTTTCTTGAAATTGTAATATTCATTCAGAATCCGTAGGATGTCTGGACAACGTGTCGGCTATGACGTTTTCAGTTCCAGGTATCGACTGTATCTCGAACTCGTAGGGTTGCAACGTAATAGCAAATCGTGCAAGTTTAGCACTTTTATGGTTTGAGCGACGTAATGCTGCCACTGATTTCTGATCAGTCTGGATCAGGAATGGAGATCCCAGCAAAAACTTTTCCAACTTGGTAATTGCCCAGATTACGGAGAGCAATTCTCGGTCCACAGTGGAATATTTCATCTCCGGAGGTTTCAGTTTGCGTGAGATATACATTACAGGGTGAAGGACATCATCATGATATTGCAGTAGACATGCCCCGAGTCCGTAATTACTCGCATCTGTACGTAGAACAAACTTTTTAGAAGCATCTGGTAATCTTAAAACAGGTGGGCATGAAAATATTTTTAAGATAGTGCGAAAAGTTTTGTCACATTCGTCGGTCCAATTTATCCTTAAAGGCATGTTCTTCTTTAGTAACGAAGACAGGACAGCCGTGATGGATGATAGGTGAGGTACAAATCTGCTATAGTATTGGATTAAACCTAACAGACTCCTAACCTGTTTCTTCGTTTGAGGAACAGATAAATTTAATATTTTAGAAACCGTACTGGGAATTGTTTGGATACGTCCCGATCCAATAATGTGCCCCAGGAATGTTATCTCATTACACGCTATTTGAATTTTAGTTGGTTTAGCGGTTAAATGGTTATCCCGCAATATTTCCAAAACTGATTTAAGACCCAAAAAATGTTCCTCAAATGATGAACTAAACAAACATATGTCGTCAATATAGGTAATTATATCTGATCTACCTGCTAAAATTTTTCGCATCATGCGAATAAAGGTAGCTGGAGCATTCATTAGCCCAAAAGGCATCACGTTCCACTGGTAAAGACCTTGTGGAGTTGAGAATGCTGTGTAGTATTTGGCTCTTCGGTTAGTGGAATCTGCCAATAACCTTTAGTTAAGTCAATTTTAGTGAAAAGTGTAGCATTGGATAGACGAGGAAGTAAATCGTCAAGGATAGGATGTGGTTCGCTATCCGGTACTGTCTGCGCATTAAGTTTCCTATAGTCAACACATAAACGTATGTTGTTGTCCTTTTTCCGGACAATGACTAAAGGAGAAGAAAATGGAGATGTACTAGTCTCAATAATACCTAATGATATCATCTGTTCGAGTTCCTGAGATGTCTTACTCAGAAAATGTAGAGGTACAGAATAAGGATGAACACGAATTGGTGTATCATCGTTCAGAATAATATCGTGACTAATTACAGATGTGCAACCCGGTACATCAGTTAACACATCTGGGAAAGATTGTAGAAGATCAGCAACGCGTTGATGCTGTTGCGGTGTAACCGTAGAAGAAATGGTCACATCACGCCAAGATTCAGTAGATTGGACAGTAAGTACAGGTAAAGGCATCTGCACTTCAGGAAAAGAAGATTCTTCCTCCTGTATAACAGATAGATTAGAATAATGACAAGTAGATACAGTATTGTCATCTAATTCATGAAAAATTGACTGTAAGTGTATAGGACGTGTATGAAATTGCTTGAGCATATTAATATGGAATATCTTTCTGTGTCCCTTGATATCTAAGACGTAATCAACGTCTGAAATTTTATCAGTAACCTTATAAGGACCAGTAAGGAAAAGAAATGATGAATGACTATGCTGAGTCATCAATGATATGAGACAATTGTATTACCATAGCATGTTATCTGCGTGACGCAGCATTAGGTACTAATTGTAACCGTAGACAATGATGGTTAAAGTAAGCACCATTATCATGCTCGATGACCATTCGAGCATCTCTATTGTTACGAAATGTAACTATAGCTTCACCATACCTGTCATTGGTAGGTGACAACAACCGTACAAACATAACGTCTGCCGTGTCATTAAAGAAATTGCTAAGTGCCTGCCATCTGGTACCTTGTGGCAGATTGCGCACTAACACGGTGCGAGAATATGCACCCTTCCCAATGTAAGTGGGATCAGTGTCACTAACGTGATAAATAGTTCTTCTATTTAATCTTTTGGATATGGTAGTCTTATGAGATGATGTCTCATAATGATTGACATATTTATTTGTCCTAATTTTATTAGTTAAGTTCATAAGAACTTCACCATCATTACCCTTGTTCGGGACATCCCTTCTTTTCCCATTTTCAACAATTTTATTCAGATCACTGTTAATATGATCCTGTCGCCAACATCTATCTTCCGACTTGGCGGCATTCTCTTGAGAAAAGGTATATCTGCCTCGAAATGATTTTCTAATCTTCCTAGGATGGACTGGTAGTTTAGTATACTTTTTATCCTGTAGGAGAGTCTTATCCTTCTCCTTATCGATTTCCAGAATGGTACTGAGACTGAAATTGGAGAAAACTGTGCCACATGTATTTATTTTGTTGGCCCGTAATGTAGCTGTTGCAATGACAGCGTTAGCATTGCAATAAGATTGCACATTCTTTAATTCCCATTCCTCAATTTCCTGTGGGGAACAATCCTTACTACCATGGATGCGTCCCAACATCAGATCTGCAATTGGATTCTGAAGCATGCATACCTTAACTTGTCCTGAAAAGAAAGGTGTATTAACATGGACAAGAGCTGTGGGGTAAAACTCAATAGTTCCCCCAAAAGTCATGCAACGGACATATTCCCCCGTTGCACAGCTAGGATGTACTAGCGACTGTCGCACTCCAATGGTTGTGGACCCCGAGTCTCTCAATACAGAAACTACAGAACCGTTTACTATCCCTCTGTTAAAAATCAGAGAGCCTGTTCCATCATTGGCTGCAAGACCTACTTCTGGTGTAATGTGTCCGCAGTTTAGCACTGTCTCCTTTGCCTTCTGAAAAATAAGATTGCATTGTGGGCAACTATTTGCCACGTTATAATTTATAGCAAAGCATGCAGCAGAAGAATTCATTGTATTATCGTTAGGTGGAACCTGAACCTTAGGGGTGATATCATTTGTCACTGCTGCCCCGGTATTATGGTTATAATGTGAAGATCCACGAGAATGAGAACGATTACGAGAATAATTAGTTGAATTATCTCGTTGTCGTCTATTATAATTGTTATCTCGATGTCTCGAGTTATAATTATCGCTATTCTTCCAATTGTTACCATTATTATATTGATATGACCGATTATAACTTGAGTTACGTGGATTACTGTTGTATCTTGACTGAGGTGAATAATTTCTGGTTTGTTGTCTTCCTCTATTAAAGTTATTGTTAAAGTTATTCTGTCCCTTATGAAAATTAATGTCATAGTTTCCTTTGAACCTACCTCTGTCCACACTGTGTGTTCTAGGTTTGTTATGATTATGATATGCCATATTGGAGGCTACAGGAAGTGGTTCTCTTATCAACGAGCCAGAAATATTAGCATTCGGATGAGCTGTGCAGTAATTTAAAGAAATTTTTTCTAACTCATCAATAGATTCTGGTTTTCTTTCTTGCAGATAAGCAAAGAATGGTGGGCTGACAGAAGATAATACTTTATCCCTCAATAATAAATCAACTAATTTGTCGTAAGATTTGTTGACACCTGCCAGTTCAACCCATCTGTTAAAAGTATTGCGTATGTTAGCAATAAAAACCTGTGAAATCTTTATTGTTATCTGGCAACAAACTTTTGAAACGTAATCTACATGCCTCTTCGTTCAAGTGGAAACGACGTAATAACAACGTCTTAATGGCCTCATAATCTGTGGCTAATGTAGGATCAATGTTTTGTGCTGCACTTGCAGGTTCGCCATCCAGAAATTCCTTAAGTTTAAGTGCCCATGCAGTTTTGTCAAGGTTATTGACCTTACATATATCCTCAAAGCGCGCCAGCCACGATGAAAGGTCGTCCACGTGTAATTTGAATGGTGGTAATTTAAAGTAATAATTGCCCTTAAGTCGGGTGGATGAAGATCCAGATTGAGCATTATCATTTTGGCTTGCTGCAGCACTCTGCGAATTAAGTTTTGCTGTTTCCAATTTAAGCCGTTGCAATTCCATTTCTTGCTGTAGTATGATTTCTTGTCGTTTCAATTTATTCTCTTCTTCAATCCGTAGGATTTCATCTCTTGCTATCTTTCTTTCTTTCTTCTTCTTGTCTTAATTCTTCTCTCTCTGCTTTAGCAATAGTTTTCTTTTCAGCCTCTTTCTTTCAAGTTCTTCCATCTCTGCCTTATGTCAAGTTCTTCCATCTCTGCCTTATATCTTGCCAGTTGTTGTTCAGCAAATTCAAGGAGTGCCTCTCCCTTTTTATTACAATCTTTTCCAATTTTAATGAAATGGTCCAAGGTAAGCATTCTTGGAGTTTAATTATTTAAGTATTCAATTACTTATGTATTGTAATCAACAATATAATCTATGTCGATAATTATAATTACTCAACGAATGAATAATTAATATAAGAAATTGTAATATTCCTGTATTGTTATGTATAAGTTCCACAATCTATAATATTTTTACAAAATATTATATATATACTCACTGATATCTATCATAAATAGTTATGATAGTTAGTTATATAAGCTGCTGAAATTATATCAAGCGCTTAATATTAATATTTAATAATTATGTGTATTATCCCCAAATAATTAGTCTTAATTGTCACTAAGTTCACAATATAGTACTGAGAAAGTGTACTAATTTATATTAAATATGTATTAATATGTTATAAAGTTTTAATAATTAATCATTATATAATATGCCATAATCATGAGGCATAAAGTGCATTGCCCATTTCTAGGACCACTACTGCAAATATGTGCAAAGTCCCTAATTCCTCATCAAAGCTGATAAAAATTTAATCATATTCATCTACACTATTATTAATGAAGAAATTATAGCATTAATATTAAATTATAGAAGGATGAAATGAATACAAACAATACAATGGGTTAACCAAGGAGTACAGAACAGTAGCACAATACCAAAGTGACATTTTCACAAAAATAAATGATATTATAAAACCAAGTTTAGTAACAGGAAATGTAGAAGGGTGAAGGTTAACTGAAGGAAACGAACATATTTGGCACTAAGAATGATGACGTCACAGGACTCATTTGACGTTAATACAATACATTTAATTAAAATTAAAGATAGCTAGATCAGAATAACAAGATAGATTACGAACATAGGACTGTAAATGAATAAAAATAAGAACCAAATACATCAGAAAACAACAGTTATAACATGACTATACACCTAACATGCAAAGTGAATTAATGCAAGTCCGAACGAACCGATCACCGATAACGATAATTCGACGCTTTCTTCGCGAGGTGCTATTAATTCACAGCCTTAGGAACATTCAGAATGAATATCGGCATCCTGAGAGCCATTTTATTCATTATGAACCGCCGCCCAACCATACCCGCTACATGAAAAGGACAGGAACAATATTTAACATGGATACAACGAAAAAAGAACATGGCATTATTTGGACAAACAGGACGAAATATTTTAACCTTTAAAATCAGTGACTTATCTTGTTTTGGCGGTAATATCGTACATTATATGCTTCGCCGACGGACTCTAGAGCTTGTTTGTATCATTGAGAAAGTCAGCAATAGGTTTCATTTGATATTTGAAAGCTTCAAATAAATATTTTTGATGGACATTGTCAGCTGCTGGCTTTTCCAACCGTTCATGCTGTCGTCAAGGGCATGACGTCACCGGTGTATTTGCAAATAATGTCCATTTCGATCGAAAGGAAAAATGTCTTATTTTTTTGTGGTTCGTTCTTTTGAAAAATTTCAAAACCACTAATGGCCACCAGTTGTGGCGGGTCGGTGGTGGTGGTGTGGTTGGTGTTGCGATTCCTTGGTTATGGTATTATTTATTGAATAGTAAAGTCACTCTTTAGACGTATCAATGTTGGTTATAAATGGTTAGCTCTGGGCATCAGAACATCCCTTCGACGTTCTGATTTGCATAGTATATAGTATTTGATTTCCCTTGTGGGAGAGTTATCGTGCTGACAAAGGTAAACACCAACATCTGTAGAACCGAACCCGAAACGTAAATAAAGGATCAAGCCTTCTGCTTAGAGTCCACATGTATTGAGATTCATACAAAATATGATAATCGACATTCACAAAGGTTTCATATACAATTCAGTGTAACAATTGAATTCCAAATAATATCAGTAAGTATCCGTCCGTGTCAAAACAATGTGTCAGAAGAACATCGTGGCTATATACGTGCGCTGTTGAAGTCAACAGCCAGAAGTGAGCACATGAGTTCTTGACAGCTGCAATTTGAATCATAATACGATTCTCCTTCCATTATTAGTTTAATTTCATTAATCTCATGTTTAGATTAATTTCCGAACTGACCCTGAAGTCTACATCGATTCATCTATATAATATAGGCTATATACTCAGCCTTATTTCCTTGGAAGAAATACAAGACACGACCTTCTTGCTTGACGGATAGCGTAACAAAGGCCCTTGTAACCAAGTCACCCGGCGTGACCTTCCCAACGCGAATGCGTCATAATCTCCGCATATATTTCGCGTTCACTATACCGTAAAATATCGACATATTCTATAAATATTAATGACCCCTAAACGTTGCGCATGGGTAAACCCCAGCAGACGCCATCATTTAAAATAACACCGTAACAATCTCTGCCTTTTCCCAGACTTTACCAAGTAATTTATATAATATCTCTGTAGCCATGTCGATAGTTGGTGCATAACATTGGATGACATTTACATGTATTTTCTTTTTAGCTGTTTTAAAAGTAGCTGTTATTCTTCTGGGTCCAACAGCTTCCCATTCAATGAGTGCTTTCTGTGCTTCTTTAGATAACATAAGAGCTACCCTTTCACTGTGGTGTGAACTTTCGTCTTCAAGTCCTGAGGACAGCACCAATTCACCTGTGATGAGTTTCTTCCTGTCTGCCAACTTCCACTTTGTTTCACACATTCCCAGAACCTCAATTTTATATTCCCTCATTTCTGCTGCTACTTGTGCCACTTTCCCTTGTTCGTTTAATGTCCGAACATTCCAGGTGCCAAATCTGGAAGTTCTCCTAGAAGACAGAAAGTTAGTCAGCAACACAGACTCCTTTCGGCTTTCTCTGTGTTGCATCATACGCCTCCCTGCGAGAGGACCTTCCCCTGTCTTAGATGGCTGTGTTTTATTTTCCTTTTTTGACTTGTCCATATTTGTTGAAGTTTTTTGAGGTTTAAATTTTTTACAGGATGGGGTAACCAGCCCCACGCCCAACCCTCATTAGTTGCTTTTTATGACTTGCATGGCAGAGAACAGTGTTACTATTCTTTGCTCCCTTTTCGTGCCCCAGTACTCACGGGTGTTATCTTTTGCTTGGCTTATCCTTTATAAATTTTGGGGCATTGTATTTCTTTCCTCATGTTCTGTAGTGTCTTATAGAATAATTTCTGGTTTTCTTGCGCATCTTTTTCTAGCTTTTCTCCAAATTCTTCCCAGGACTTCTGCTTTGCTGCTAGCACCTTGTTCTTTGCTTCTGTTCTGAGTGTCACATATTCTCTATATTTCTCCATTTGTCCTGTTGTGTTTTTATCTCCTAAGTATTGTTTCCATGCGATTTTCTTCTCTCTTATTTTATCTTTGACTTCCTCACCACTGCAGCAATAAGCCCCTGATATCTGGTCTTAATTTCTGGCTCTCTCAACTTGTAGGTCTTAATGCTCATTTCTCCCGTTCGTTTACTTAGTTTCTTGCATGATGTTGGGCAGTTCCTAGGCTGAGCAACTCTTTCAGTTGTTCTTTTGATTGTAAGCAGGTAGTGATCACTTCCAATCTCTGGCCCCCTCCAGACTCTAGCATCGCGGACATATTTGAATGAGCTCCTCCTAACTATGGCTTTTCTCCAAATTCTTCCCAGGATTTCTGTTTTGCAGCTAGCACCTTGTTCTTTGCTTCTGTTCTGAGTATCACATATTCTTTATATTTCTCTGTTTTTCCTGCTGTGTTTTTAGCTCCTAAGTATTGTATACATACCTTTTTCTTCTCTCTTATTGTCTCTTTAACCTCGCCTGTCCACCAAGTGTCCTCTTTCTCTTGTTCCCAAGTCGAAGTTCACCACATGCTTCTGCTGCAGCTGTCTTTATAATGTCCTTGAATTTCAACCAGAGTGTTTCCAGGTCCTCAGGTTATTCTGTGTTTCTCACTGCTGTAGCAATAAGCCCCTGATATCTGGTCTTCACTTCTGGCTCTCTCAGCTAGTAGATCTTAATGCTCATTTCTCCTGTTCGTTTACTTGGGTTCTTGCGTGATGTTTGGCAGTTTCTAGGCCAAGTAGCTCTTTCAGTTGTTCTTTTAATTGTTAACAAGAAGTGGTCACTTCCAATCTCTGGCCCCCTCCACACTCTTGCATCCCGGACAAACTTGAATGAGCTCTTCCTAACTATGGTGTAGTCGATCACTGACTTTTCATTTTTTGTTGGTTCACACCTAGTGTATACATGTATGCACTTTTGGGGGAACTTTGTGTTTGTAATGATCAGATTCTGCTCAGTGCAGAATCTAAGGAGTCGCTTTCCATTTTCATTAAGAGTGTCTTCTCCATATCTTCCGAAAACTCCACCACGTCCAGCATGGTCATTTCCAGCTCTGGCATTGAAATTTCCGAGCATGATAATTTTATCTATGCAGTCACCCACTGTCCCTTAAAGCAGCTCAAAGAATTTCTTCTTGACCTCTGCTCTCTCATCCTCATTTGCCCCATACACTATGACCAGGTTGACTATGGTTTCTCCTTCTTTTAGTTTTACAATCATAATGCGCTCCGAGAAAAAGTTCCATCCCTTGATACTATCGTTTTGGTTTTTTTTGCCACAATGCCACCCATGCCCCGTTTAGCTATTTCAGATGTGGGTACACCACTGTAGAGCAGCATGTTGCCATCGAGATCCACGACTCCATGGCCTTTTTTCTTTGTTTCCGTTATAGCTAGGATTTATAGTTTTGCTTTCCTCATCTCTTCCACCAGCTCCTTTTCTTTCCCATTTTTACTTCTTGTGTTCCAAGTTCCGGAAGTCATTTTCAGTAGTCAGTTCCAGTTCTTTGCCTTTAGAATCAGTCCGGTTTTCTCTCTTGTATTTCTTGTAATCAAAAGTTTAAAGCAAACAGGTGATTGGCCTGTTGTCCCTTTGCATGGTGGAGGGGCTGCCTCCTTATGCCCTCCATGCAGGCCACCCTCCTCCTTTTTTTCAGGCGGGCATAGGACCGGCTAGGCGGAGTTTCCTTTACTTTCTTACTTACTTACTTAGTCGTTCCTCTTCTACCGTGAGGTGTAGAGGTTTGGAAGAGAGAGCGCCAGACTATTCTATCAGCTGTCTTCTTCCTGGCCTGGTTCCATTCTAGTCCTCGGTCCTTCAGAGATTGTCTAATGTTGTCCTCCCAGCAGACTCTGGGTCGTCCTGGAGGTCTGGATCCTTGGCTCTTTGTTTCCCATGCCTGTCATGGTAGCCGATCTTCTCCCATTCTGCAGACATGGCCAAACCATCTTAGTTGGGACTGTTCTATTTGGGTCAACAGCGGGTGGGATTTTAGGCCTTGATGTTTCCTTTACTTTCTATGCCTGGAATGTCAGATTTTAGCTCAGGAAATCATCTTCTTTTCCACAATTGGATAGTTGTGCTTGCTGGTATTTTCTTTGTGACTCAGCTTGCTAGCATGTTATTTTTTCTTTTGCTTGAGCCACAAAGTTAGTTCACTTGAGCCTACCTCTTCCTAGCTTATTCATTCTATGGCACATGGGGTGTCCTTTGAGTCTCTTAAATTTTTCTGCTTGTTGTTTGACTCTGCTGTCAAGTCTGCCCTCCTATGAGTGTTGCCCTGTAACCATATGGTTGATTTTCATGGATTTTAGGGTCCCTGTCAAGATTGACACTGCTTGGTTTTGAAGTACATTTACTTTGTCAAAATTTGCTGCCATCGACCAATCTTTGGTGCTATATTCCATTACAGGGCTGACTCTGCCTGTGTACAGCATTTTGCGGTTGTTCTCATCAGCACCCCATATGGTACTAAATAATTTTGTCATGATGGTCCAGCACAGTTTTGCACTCAGCTGTGTTTTTGTTATCTGTGTTTTTCATGTCATGTGGTGTTCTAGTGTGATACCTAAGTACATTGATGTCTCTTCTTCTTGTATTGTCTGCCCATTTTAGTTGTAGTTTCGCTTGCTGTAGTTTGTTTACAAGGTAAATATAATGTGCATTGGTGTTTTTCATTGATTTTGAGCAGCCACTTTCTGGACCAACATTCAAGGGCTAGCATTGAATCCTGCATGCACACTTTTGCTGTGGTGATGCATTCTTCTGAAGTCCACATGGCCAAGTCATCAGCATAGAGGGAGTCATGGACATTCTTGTGGATGTTTTCTGTGTCTGTAATGTCATTTGTATAAATAAGGAAGAATGTAGGGCAGAGGACCCCACCATATGATACTCCCTGCTCCATTGTTGCCTTTCTGCTTATCTGTCCGCACCTGCACTCTTGCTGTTCTGTCTGTTAGATAGTGACTGCGCCAGTTGTACGAGTGTTTGTGTGTATAATATTTTAAATGTTAATAACCATATCTCTGATAAATATTATAAATTAAAACATTATATAAACACAATATTTCCACATTTTGTTTAATGCATACAGCATCAAAGGTTTTACTTTTTAAATATCCCAGTATCAATTTATGCTCATGCACTACGTAATACAAGTAATAGAAATTTAAACGTGATTAATTACTTGTCAATTTATGTTTTGGTAATTCCAATTTGAAGCACAATGCTAAAAAATCAGAGAAATATTCATTTTTTATGACATATTTATTCTATATTAATGTATAAACTGTGTACAGTTTATTTATACTGTTAATGTCAATGCGTAACAAAGATGACATATTACATTTTTTTGTAGTTGTTCAGACTCTTATATCTTCTGTTGTAATTATAGTACAATGTTCATTTTTAAACAGAAACTTGGAGCAACATTCCAACTGTCACTAAAAGCCACTTTAAAACTGGAGTTTCAAAAAATGACAAAGTTGACTAAGGTTTTTCCTCCTTTTAGCTTTAGCACCATAATGTGCTATAAGACAAAGCTCCATCCCTTGATTATGGTGTGGTGAAGGCCACATTTATACGAAAATACAGTCTAGATGTTTAAGGATGTAGACGAAAATTTAAGTCTATTTTACCTTACTTACTTACTTAGTTGTTCCCCTTCTACCGTGAGGTGTAGAGGTTTGGAAGAGAGAGCACCAGACTATCCTATCAGCTGTCTTCATCCTGGCCTGATTCCATTCCAGTCCTCGGTCCTTCAAAGATTGTCTAATGTTGTCCTCCCTGCAGACTCTGGGTTGTCCTGTGGGTCTGGATCCCTTGATTTTTGTTTCCCATGCTTGTCATGGTAGCTGATCCCCTCCCATTCTGCGGACATGGCCAAACCATCTTAGCTGAGACTGCTCCACTTGGGTCAGCAGGGGGTTGCATTTTAGGCCTTGACGTATTGTCTGGTTGCGGACCATGTCTCTTCTTGTTACTTCAACCACCTTTCTCAGATACATCATTTCTGAGGTTTGGATCTTCCTTTTGTGGGTTGTGGTCATTGCCCATGACTTGCATCCATATGTCAATACTGGGACATAGGTGGTGGTATACAGCTATCTTCATTTTCTTACCAACCTCTCTTGCTGAGGAATCCTCGATTTATGGCCTGAAAAAGTTTCCCAGCTGCTGCTTTTCGAGTGGCCATCTCTTCTCTGATGCCTCCCTTTTGGTCTATAATAGCTCCGAGGTATTTAAAGTGGTTGACCTGCTCCAGGACCTGTTCTCCCAGCTTAATCGTATGTACTCTTTCTTCTTGTGATATTACAATGGATTTTGTTTTAGAGCTGCTTATGACTGTTACGGTATATGATATTAACGCCGTCTGCTAAAGGTTACCAGACGTGCAATTATAAAGGTTAAGACATTTAATATATTGCGATAGATGTTTCAATTAATGAACGCTTTATACACGATCGATTATGACGTGTATAGCGTTGTTTAGGACACAGTCGGTAACTAAGAAACGCTACCCTTTTCACATTGACCGTCAAGCTGTTAAGACGCGTCTGACTCTCCTTCCAATGTTGGGCATGGTATTGCCATACAGATATATTTTATGCAAGTACGGACATGGGTCAGTCCATTGCTATTACGAAGATTTGAAATGATTAAAGGTCAGTACGAAGTGAAAATTAAGGAAGGATGAATTACAGTCCATAGTATTTGATTTTGCCAGACTCATAGACTCACTGTCGGCCGTTGGAAACCCCAACCGCGCGTGCATACAGCTATGACAATCTGCATACAGTAATTTGATTATTGGACAAGGACTGATAGGATATCTACATATCTATGCCATATATTTTCAAGTTATAATATGTACCTTTGTGATCAACATGCATGAATCGTCTTGACGTGTAATCTGTATTAAATAATTGTGGACTCAATGGAACCGACTTGTCACATCAATCGTATTCCAAGGTTCAATTATTGTTCAGAATCTTCCACCCCTGCATTCGCGTAATCTTACATAGAAGGCACGATACACGATCACTCAAGAATATCAAGAAGATAAAACAATGGCCAGAATTTATAACTACTTTATTGACATTACATGGAACATTGTTCAGAGCTAACCAAACCACTCCTTGCAACACTTCCGCCTTGCAACAGTCCACTTCCACTTGCAACAATGACCATCCCTCTCTTCTCCAGCTCTTCCTTTCCAGACTTGCAGGTTGGATTGGAGATGTGCCTCTGATTTAGCAATCAGGGCAACATCATCAGCAAATGCCAGCTCTGAAATACAGACCTGTCTCATCTTCCAGTACCCCACTGAATACTTTCTTATTCTCTTCTTACATGCCTTGATGACATCGTCCATGAGGAGTATGAAAAGATAAGGGGACAGGATATCACCTATGAAACAAAGATGGATCTCACTCTTATACTCAAGGGCCTTTTCACTCAGCTGTCTGAGTGTGAAGATTAGGTCTTGAGTCCTTCAGTTTGCTCGGAATCCGCACTGGACTTCATCCAATTGTGGTTCAGCTAGTCATCGGAGTCTCTGCTCTAGGATTCTAGAGCAGATTTTACCAGGGACACTGAGAAGGGATATGCCTGTATTTTACCTGTTGAGGGTAAAGATTTTGAAGACTTTGTATCTTTGGTGAAAATATGTCTCAACAGGTGGATCGATCAGTCGAATATTCCTAAATCTTTCAAGGGTATATGTGATCTCTTCTTAAGAGACACAACTTTATCTTCTGTTAACTCGGAAATTGTTTCATTCCTCCAAGAGCGTAAGCCTACAAGTGTGTTGGAGATGGTAAAATTAGGGTATCAATTTACTGTCGCCCATCCAAACTTACCTTTAAGCAGAGCAAAGGTCTTGGACACTTTGCTTGCATGTGCTATTACTCATGATAAAATGCACACCCGTAGCATGGACAGGCGATATAGGGAAGACAATCAGAATTCAAATAGAGGTAGATACAATTTCCAAAATAATCATTCACCTTCACGTGTCGGAGAGAGGGGAAACTTCAACCACCATAAAAAGTTGCTTGGTACAGAAATAAATAATATGCATACAATAAGTCCACTAACAGTCATAATTTCTTGCCACCATCACGTAGTGATCCTTCTTTCGGAGGAAAAAAGGGGTACTCTCATTCTGACCATCTATCGGATCGGAGATCTCATTTTTCCAGAATCCATAGTAGAGGACTATCACAAGCTAATGCTTGTCAAACTGATGATGGTAAGATTAATAATTGCAATAATGAGAATAATAATCATGCCAATGTGTGTAATGTGGATCTTGAAAATAGAGACAATTGCCCAGAAAGTATGATGCTATGTCAACCTGGATCTACTCAACGATTGAGATGTAAGGCCCTTGAGTATAAGAGTAAGATCCATCTTTGTTTCATAGATCTGGAAAAGGCGTTTGACAGGGTCCCCTGGAGCAAACTTTGGGACTGTTTGGCAAGGAAGAATATTCCAGCACCTCTGATTCATGCTATACAGAGCTTCTACAAGTCTTGCAGAAATTATGTGAGGACAGCAAACCATAAGTCGGAAGAGTTCAGGACCACCACTGGTGTAAGACAAGGTGATATCCTATCACCTTACCTCTTCATACTCCTTATGGACGATGTCATCAACTCAAGGCATGTAAGGAGAGAACAAGAAAGTATTCAGTGGGGTACTGGAAGATGAGACAGGTCTATATTTCGGAGCTGGCATTTGCTGATGTTGCCCTGATTGCTAAATCAGAGGCACATCTCCAATCCAACCTGCAAGTCTGGAAGGAAGAGCTGGAGAAGAGAGGGATGGTCATAAGCAGCTCTAAAACAAAATCCATGGTGATATCACGAGAAGAAAGAAAACATCAGATTAAGCTGGGAGAACAGGTCGTGGAGCAGGTCGACCACTTTAAATACCTCGGAGCTATTATAGACCGAAAGGGGGGCATCAAAGAAGAGTTGGCCACTCGAAAAGCAGCAGCTGGGAGACTTTTTCAGGCCATAAATCAAGGATTCCTCAGCAAGAGAGAGGTTGGTAAGAAAACGAAGATGGCTGTTTACCGCTCCACCTATGTCCCAGTCTTGACATACGGATGCGAGTCATGGGCAATGACTACACCCCATAAAAGCCAGATCCAAACCTCAGAAATGAGGTATCTGAGGAAGGTGGTTGAAGTAACAAGAAGAGACATGGTCCGCAACCAGACGATACGTCAAGGCCTTAAATCCTACCCCTTCAGACCCAAGTAGAACAGTCCCAATTAAGATGGTTTGGCCATGTCTGCAGAATGGGAGAAGATCGGATACCACGACAAGCATGGGAAACAAAGAGCCAAGGATCCAGTTCCCGAGGACGACCCAGAGTCCGCTGGGAGGACAACATTAGACAATCTTTGAAGGATCGAGGACTAGAATGGAACCAGGCCAGGAGGAAGACAGCCGATAGGATAGTCTGGCGCTCTCTCTTCCAAACCTCTACACCTCACGGTAGAAGGGGAACGACTAAGTAAGTAAGTAAATTACATTGACAAAAATGTATTACTCAGCAACAACAAGATCCATCTTTAGGAAATTTCCATTAGCTAATGCTACAAGTAGCATTCTAAAAACTCAAGATATTGGTTTCAATTTCATGGTAATATTCTGATACAATGTCTTGATGATTATTCTTCCATGCTTGGACAAATTATAGTGCATACTTCGTTTCATTCATTGTTCTGTCAAATGCGTATGATGTACCTTTTGCTGGACATATGGGAATTTTGATTACTGCTTATAGATTATTAACACAATTTTGTTGGCCTGGTGATAGTAAAGATATAGTTCAAACGTGGTCGTAGAATGCTGGAATTATACGTTAACAGAATTGTTAGGTAAGGTAACTATGGCGTATCCTCATGAATGGGATCGTTTGATTCCAGCTGTACTGTTTGCATGAAGAGAGGTTACTAATCAACAAACAGGATTTCACCTTTTCAGTTGGTATTTGGAGCTAACCCACTGGGACTGATGTCTCACTTACACAATTTAGTGGTACAATCTGAGGCAGATGTTGATGTGAAATCTAGTTATTAATACGTTACAGACTTAGGCCAACATCTTGTTGATACATGTCAGGTGGCAACTGAAGCATCCAAGTTGGCTAAATAAAAGACTAGATCTCGTATTAATCGAGATAGTTGGCTAACTTCTTTATCAATTAATAACGATGATTTTGTTCTCCTGCCAATTAAGGGAGATCACTTGCTAGTTATGTGGCAAGGTCCTTTTAAAGTGGTAGCAAAGAAAACTGACGTGGACTACATCGACATAAGGGGTACACGAAAAATCTTTTACATTAACATGCTCCAACCATACATTACACGCCCTCCTCAGTTACAATTTATTTGTGACGCTATCGCAAATCATCCTGCACATCATGCATCTATTGCTTTGTTTGATGAGATGCAGACTAGTTTGGCGATGTACTGTCCACTTTTCCTGTGGCACATTTACAGTCTTCAGCAACATGGAATGCTGTTATAATCTGTAATGAGTACCAACATGATATAAGGATCAGAATTGGAATGTGTTGGATTCTTTTCAGGATGTTCTAACTGATCTTCCTGGATGTACACACATTATCACTCATGAAATTAAAATATCGGATTCCACTCCGATCAAATTAAGACATGTGATTCCTTTACATGTTAGAAATCAGGTTGAAAATGAAGTGGATAGTAAGTTAAAACTTGGTATTGTCCCACTGTCGGATTCCCCATTCTGTTTCCCTATGGTAGCGGTTTGAAGGAAAGATAAGTCCATTCATATTTGCATTGACTTTCGTCGACTTAACAAAGTGACCATATTGGATTTTGAACCTATGTCTTTGCTGGAAAATTTGTTGCCCCGTTTTCATCTGCCACTTTCTTCAGCAAGTTTTACCTGTCTAAAGGTTACTGACAGATTCCTTTGGCTGAAGTATCTAAACCTTTGACTGCCTATGCTACCTCCAAAGGATTATTTCAGTACATTGTAATGTGTTTCGGGTTAAAGAACGCTCCAGCGACATTTATACGCATGATGCATCGTGTTTCAGGGATTCGCCCAGATCTTATTTCTTATATTGACGATATTTGCATATTTCATGACACTTGGTAAGAGCATATCGCTGGTTTGCATTCATTGCTTCAGACACTCAGAATACATAATCTTATGGCTCGACCTATCTAAATCGAGTTCAGTGAAATTTCTTTTTGGTTACATAGAAACGGCAGACATATGCAGCAACCTGGTAAATCTAATGTAAACATGGTACTGGCTCTTGTGATTCCAACAAAGAAAAAACAAGTTCGTTGTTAGGACTCATAAACTTTTATCACAAATTTATAACGCGGTTTTCTTCTTTGACTTCTGTCCTCTCTGGCCTGACTAAGAAAAGTATGCCTGACAAGATTAGATGGACAGAAGAATGTGACTGTGCATCACATAACATAAAATCACACTTTTCAAAAAGTCCTGTACTACGACCACCAGACTTACGACGACCTTTTTTCCTTGAAACAGATGCATCACTAAATGGCATAGGTAGATATCTGGTGCAGAACTTTCATGGCAAGTATCACCCTATTTTCTACTTGAGCAGAAAATTATCTGATGTCCCAGTCAGTTCTTTTATAATTCCATCTGGGCAATGGTTTCTCTTCATGGGGAACCTACTCCATATTAACCACTAGCTTTATTCGTCTGTGGTCGCTGCCTGCTAGTTGGCAAAGTACCCAATTGTTTAAAGGATGTCCCCTGTGACAAAAGCTAGGTCTGGATTGGAAGTGGTGTGCCATCTTCTAGAGTAGAAACTAGTATTATCATCTGGCCTGTTGATAAGGTGTAGGTTTGTGTCTATCTCCCAGTCCTCCATTTCCCCTCTACTGGCTGTAACCGGATATCCCCATCTTTGCGAGTGGCTGTTGAAGTCTACCACCACTATGCAGTTTGAGCTCTTTATTTCCATATTTGCAAGTGACATGTCTTTGCTCGGCGAGCCATACAAATTGTAGATACGCATGTTCGTGTCCTATATTTTAATGTCAACCCCTAACATTTCCGACTGGTCGTTCAAGTTGATGGATACCTGACTACTTGTTACTGAGTTTCAGGTAGGTAATACCACACCTCTTTTGTGTTCTTCTCGATAAAGCCTGGTATCCTTTCATTGAGAATCTGAGGTTGCTGTTGAGATATGTTTCTTGGACGCAAACTACATCAATTTGATCCTCATAAAGGCAATTTGTCAGGGGGACTTTTTTGTTGAGAACTCCTTCTGCATTTCACTGCAGAATGTTGAGTGTTCTTGGTTTTTTTATCAATAACATTTGCCCTTTTCTTCTGTACATTGACTCCACAATTCAGGGAAAGGTGACCACCAGTAGTATTGTTTTGACCCCTTCGAGGTAGGGGGTCTGGCACTCTCGTTGCCTGGCAGGACTCTACAGCACTCTGCTTAAACTGTATTCGTGACATCTTCATTAAGCGAAGTACGTTTCACTATTCTATTTAGCATGTAGCCTAGTGCATCCAATTTCAACAGGCGTTTATGTAGGGTTGCGTTCCTTAGCCATTGAATGTCCCCAGCCTACCTGCAAGGCAGCAGGTGGTTTAAAATCAGAGTTTTCTTTCTCCTAGACGAACTGCCTTCCAAGGCTTACGAGCTTCATCGACCCAGGATTTGTCATCAGAGTTGTCTCTGCTAGGAAAACTGTCCTTCCGGTCTAACAAGTCTTTCCTACCCATGTTTGTGTGAAGTTGTCCTTCTTGTAGGTGGATTGTCATCCAAGACTATCGTGCTCCTCCTGCACTGATTTTTGCGGGGTTTACTGCCTGACTTTGAGGATAGACGACAAACAGTGAAGGATGAGGCAAGAAAGCATTTAACCCATGAAGTGGGGATGGATTGGTGCAGACCAGAGCATGTTCCACTAGCAGGTGGGTTCTGCATCTACTCCTATAGGGTTCCACCTACTCCTCAGACCATTTAGTCTGTCCCGTCACCAAGGACCTGTCCGGTTTGGGTGACCCTGCCAGGAGTATAACCCCCTCCGGCATAGCTCCCGGGATCATTGGGGCACACGAGCTCTCCAACCAACTGCAAGGTAGTCATACATGTGGAGAGATTCACTGGTCACAGTCACTTGTATTCAATTTCTCTGTTCATTCGATATTTCGTGATTTTAGACTATTTTTCGATTATTGGCAATCTCTACTCAATATTATGAAAATGTTGCTTTCTTCTCAGTTATACACGTGATTTTATAACATCGATTATTTTCTTTGAACGTGGTCACAATATTTTATAATCGAAAGAAAAATGATAATGTCTTTAACATTATTCAAAGTCAATTTTAATTTTGCTTTATTCATCAGGAGAATTTGAACAAGTATAACATATGGGTGCAAGTATAAATGCGTACGTGAAGGAGTGTTTTTTTTTATTTTTTTTTTTTTTAACGAGTATTTATTACCTATTACTGGCAATGTTTCAATGCATGTTTTTCTAATGTTTCACGGAATGTGAAGAAAGTTGTAAAACAAAAAGAACTTACCACGAGGTCTTTTCTATTTGGACATGCGCCCTAATATTACTGACGGTCACTGTGTCTAGATAGAATGATGCGAACTTCGTCAAACGAGGAATATTTGTAAAAAAACAAACCATATAGGCCCTTACATAAATAAAAGGAAACATAATGGGTTTTGTCATAGCATTTTATGCTGTATCATTTTATAGACGGTATCTTCAGAGTATGCAATTCCAACAAGACTCATAAAAACAAGATGAAACTAAGACTGAGAGCAAAATCTATATAAATAAAAGGCAATGTATGTTTGTGTATGTTCTTAATATAAGTCCGCATGCTTTATTATGCATACCAAATTTTGGCAGAGAGTCTCTTTAGTTATCTCCGGTAGTAAGACTGTAATTATTTCATAACTTAATATTGTGAGTTGACGTTTTTCAATAACATGTAAAGCCATTTATTTCTCAGGGGTCAATAATCAAATAAATATATGTCCAAAAAATATCAAGGGACGTAACACAAAAGTTAAAACTATTATTTTAATGTTTGTTATTAAGCTGATAATTATTAAAATATAATTAGTTATAAATTATAATGTCTTTAATAAATTACTTTTAATAAAAATGTAATAAATAAATATTTAATCAATACTTTAAGACATTAAATACTTTGACATTATAATTAATTATAAACAATTATTATAAAGATCACAAAACAAATGTCTATGTTAGGGAGAAAATAAACACGTATACAGGCCACGGTTAAGATCAAAGTGTCTTAGCCAGGGCCGGGATCACACACGATTCACACATTCTACTTAATAAAGTCAATAGACCTCACTTTGAGCCTCAGAAGGGGTAATTTAAAAAAAAAAAAACCAAAGCTTGCCTGGTTTTGGGCATGTAACTCGTCATTACTCCCTTTCGAAAACGATCCTCCAGGGAACAGCCGAAGGTAAACGGAGAAGAGGATGGCAAAGAAAATCCTGGGCTGATAACATCAAAGAATGGGCAGGGCACAGTTTTTCCACACTTGTACGTATTGCTGAAAATAGTGAGCAGTTGGGGATCCTGTCTGCTGATGATTCCACCATGGCACCCCTACGACCTATGACGGGTTACTGGTTGAGATGATGATGATTAAGCTGAGAGAGCCAGAAATTAGGACCAGATATCAGGCGCTTATTGATGCAGCGGTGAGCAACACAGAAGAACAACCTGATGACTTAGAAACCCTCTGGCTTAAATTCAAGGACACCATAACGACAGCTGCTGCAGAAGCAAGTGGTGGTACGACGTGGGAACAAGAGAAAGAGAACACCTTGGTGGACAGCGGAAGTTAAAGAGAAAATGACGTGGAAACAATACTTAGGAGTTAAAAACACAGCAGGAAAAAACAGAGGAATGTGTAGAATATGCGATACTCAGAACAGAAGCAAAAAGCAGGGTGCTAGCAGCAAAACAAAATTCATGGGAAGAATTTGGAGAAGAGCTAGCCAACGATGCGCAAGAAAACCAGAAATTGTTCTTATAAGACCCTAAAGAACACGAGGAAGGAAAAACAATGCCCTCTCAAATTTATAATGGACAAGCAAGGCAAATTGCTTACTGCCCCAAAGGAAGTAATGGAAAGAACATTTCTCAGAACTCCTTGATGGTGAGCAAGGTCAAGCATCAGAAATGATAACCACTAGCATAGAAGAGAACACCAATGGTGGTGAAGATGACATAAAGATGGAAGAACTGAAGGCAACACTGGGCAAAATCAAGATGGGCAAAACAGCAGGGCACGATGGTATAACATCAGAAATGATTTAGTACATGAGAGCAGCAGGCGACCTATTACTCTTAGGGATACTACAGACAGCGTGGTGCAACTAGACCATACCAAAGGAATGGTAGATTGTGTGACGTACGTCTAAGTATGACAAATGAATTTCCCTGACCCGATGGATGACAACAGAATATTGGCCTCTCATAACTTTAGAACCCCTGATCATCTGTTGTAACTTTAACCTGCATGCAGCATTTCCACGAGAACTTTACACGCTGGATCATTAATATGTAGCCTGCTATCTTCTGTGAACTTTTGAGATCGCATGGCCTTTGATGGGAGGTTAAATCACGCCCTCAACCATCTCTGAGAACGATTTATAGCAATCTTTTCCTTAACGCCGACCCAAAAGAGGACGTGGCCAGAGACTCACTCCTGTTTCTAGAGCAAGTAACAGCAGTTCAATTTCTTACCTGGCTGTCACCCCACCTGGTGGGAGTTGCCAAAGCTTCTCAGAACAGCGGTACCATCAAAGCCAGGCTGATCTTCAGAATTCAACGTGGGGCGGTACCGGTATACGATCTAAAGAAATCAGGGAACTCCCAGCTAACGTAGTTAGCTTCTCGAGAAATTTTTCGCACTCTCATGCGAGCAGCCTGAGACGAAGAAAATCGGTAGACCGGGGGAAACGGAGGAATCGCAGCGGTTAACACAACGGCGATGTACCTCGGATTCTGCTCGACTTCAAGAAAAGTGTGAAAACCTAACACGTCCTATTTAAGTTACATTTGAGAAGTATAAATAAAGAACTCCGAAAACTGCATTTCATCGTTCGTTCTGACAGAATCCTAGTTTCACTAGCATAGTCGGATTCCTGCTAGATTTCATCTACCTTCGTTGACTATTGGAGTGTATTCTTTCTGCGCAGACGGTAATTTATACATTAGCTTCGAGTGATCAGTGGTCTAGTTATTTCAATTTATTTCATTGGATTGTGGTGTAAATTTAACCTTATTAAATAAACCCATTTTCAAAGTTCTAGTGCAAACTAATGTTACAGCTAAAACAAAAGTATTTCCTAATACACTTGACGCGTAAATTAATTTTGCAGACGTTAAAAGGAATTATAACCAGTAAATCCAGTTTAGTTCTGTATAGATAGATGTGCTTTTAATTATTTTAACTCACGGGGAGTTTTCCTGATTTGTTAATTGACGACGCTAATAAAGTAAATAGGCTAACTGTAATTTATCGCGTGTCAGATTATAATATGATTTGTAATGCATTTCTTGTTTTTATTATCTTTCATTCAGAACGATCATTCAACCTGCATCCCAGCAATTATTAATTATTTACAGAGTTCTGCCAACTCAATTCGATAACTCCAGTAACATATGAACCTTTTTAAAGCTAAACTTGTGGCGACCTGTAATGGGCCCCGCTCCTCTGAATTTAACTGAGAATAAAGCCACCCAAGAAACACTTTTAAAATACTAGTTCATATAGTCCTTAAAAGTAAAACTGGAAGCAGAACATATTTTATTCACTGCCCTATTTGTGAAGAAAAAACATAGGTCTACCTGAACACTGTCTGTCAAGTATATTCAGTGGATTTTACACACCCCCCGAAGAAGAACTTACCTCAGTGTTTTTTAACTTGTGACATTACGGAAAAAGAAAGTTATCTCCAACAGCTGTGCCAATTTTAGGAACCACACCCTACCTCACGCCTAGCCAAGTGCCTGTGCCATTAATTAAGAACTTTATCTAAACCAACAGTAGCCTTTACGCTTCACCGTCTGGCGATTTTTTGAGACCATTTGTTACCTCGTTAAATCTGGGACCTGACACGGAAGAAATAAGAGGACCAGTCCATTATTCCACGGTATTAGCTGCTGTGGTAAATAATTCCTAGAGTGACAGAATTCACCATTTTGGTAAGTCTGCGTGTGTGTTTGTGGGATGGCCAGCCCTAGTGTGTTTTTTTGAATGAAAGGAGATTTAATCTTTTCTTTACCCTTTTAATTAGTTCGACCTAGTATTAAGGTGCATTATATTCCTTGTACGGGATTTCTCCTAGCGGGATTGTGTAACTGTGTTCATTCCCCCCTCCCGTAAAATTTGTATGATTAAAGGGAGACATTTGAGAACCCTAGCTTTTCCTCTACACTCCCGCCCCCCCCCCCTTTTACTGTAACCCCTTGCCTCAGAGTAATAAATTTACCAGTGGGTTAAATTGCCTACCTCTGACCCCCCCCCCCCCCCCTTTCTTGTCTTTTGGACCGGGTCTTGTCTGTTAGTAAATACAAACGGGAAACGGTGGATGGGATATTTCTCCTCAAACCCCCCTCTTCCCTTATCATATTTGTATTCTGTAACCTTTGATTTTTGACTGTAAATGTATAATTATTTGTGACTGCTTTATGATAATAAAGGTATTAATCTTTATTAGTATTGGTTGTCGGCTGGCCCAAAACTCCAAACATTTCCATCTGTGTAGGCTGTATTCATGTACGTCATGCGACAGAATCACCAAATCGGTGAGTGCGCCTGAGCGACTGGAACTGACAAACAATTGTTTGTTCAGAAGAGAGATAGGAATAGTCTGTGAGAAACAGATATTGTCGTAATAAGAGACTGTCCTTGCTCTTCCCAGCGCTTGTGAATCTACTGCCTCATTCTCCTAAATCCTTATTCTCACAGAGCCTTCAATATTCCTCTACACTCTAAAGGGACCAATATCCATCAGCACCCTCTCAGATAAAAATTACGACAATATATGGTTAGCTCGTTCAAGATTCTGAACCTAGTTAAAATAGAGTGTGGTTGATTGTCTTTGTGAAGTAGGGTATAATCTTTAAAAGTAATTACTTCACCTAGACCAAGCCGTTCAGTATTTGGGCCGACCACACAATAATTATGACAGGTTTGTTTTTTTTCCACAGGAGCAGGCAGTTAGTGATTATAAAAGATTTGTCACCTTTGTATTCTCTGGCAGAGGGAATATAAATTTTTTGGTTATATAATTGCTGGGACTGCGTGATTGTTTTACAATCACTAAAGGTTTTGAAGCGTTTGAGTTGAGCTAAGCTAAAGACGGATTGTTCTGATTTTAAAAAAATTAAGTTAACTACGTCTCATCTCAAAATTGTCTTCAGGGACGGAGTTTGTTGTTAGAGAATTAACATTTTCTGGAAAAAAAATTTTTTTTTTTTTTCCTTTTAAATTGTTTTAATATAAATATTTCTCTACTGTTAGTAATAGTAGATTTTTTTTTTCTAGTGTAACTTACTAATTTAATTGGCATAGTTGCTTGCGTTAAAAGTCTTAAGTGACAATAATAGCGGCGATAAGTTAACACACGAGGTCATTAAGTAAATTGTTTTTACTTTCGTTTTTTCTCGTAGCGGCTTTGAATTTTTTCCCTTCTTGTTCTTTCGTACTATTCTCTAGTCATACTACATCTTATTCTTTAACAATGGCAGAGAGGATACAGATGAGATCCATCCTGAGGCTGGAAGCGAAAGAGGCAGGCTTAGACGCAGAATCGGCGAATCTGTTTATCAACCAGGAATTGGAAATATATGACGCACAGCAACAAAGAGCAGAAGCAGAGAGGAAGGAAGAGAAACAAAGAGCAGAAGCTGAGAGGAAGGAAGAAAAAGAGAAAGAAGAGAGGGCAGAAGCTAGGAAGAAAGAAGAGGACGATCGTCAATTGGAGCAGAAGAAAATTGAGGCAGAGATGGAAGCTCGCAGGGAAAGAGAGAGAGAGCGAGAAAGACAACATGAACTGGCGCTTAAGGCTTTAGAGAGTCGGGGCGCCTCTACTCCGAATAACGGAGAGCCGTCTTCGCCCCAGTCTCAGTCAATGGACCTCTCCAGCACTCATTCTGCCCAATTAGCGGCGATGTCTTTTGCTTTAGAATCTTTTCCTAGCCCTAATGAAAAAATTGACAGCTACCTAGAAAAATTCGAAAGGCTCGCGAATCTGTATGGGTTAGAGAGTTCCCGCTGGGCACTTAAGCTCTCAACGTCACTAAAAGCTAATGCTTATGACGTGTACACGAAGCTGGGAACCAACCAACATGATTACGACATGCAGAAAAAGGCCTTGCTAGAACGGTTTGAGATGACCGCCCGAAAATTCCTGCAAATGTTCAGGAACAGCCGAAAAGAGAGCACGGAAACATTCCCACAATTCTCTTCACGTCTCACGGGCTATTTGACAAAGTGCATTGAATTATCTGACCTACCTCTACATATGAGGGACTACTTGAACTTGTTCTTGTGGAACAGATAAAGGCAACTTTGTCAAACGAAACCCGTAGATTTTTGGCTGAACAGGGCGCAGTCAGGCTTGAGGACATCCTCAATAAGGCCGAACGCTATACCAATGCAATGGCCGAACTTCCCAGCACTAAACGTAAACCCACAGATCAGCCATCTCGAAAACAAAATCTAGAGCAGTCATCCTATTCTTCTAATTCCTCTCAGAATTATAACCAACGAGAAAATAATACCCAGAGACCTCCCCAGGAAAAATCGAAATTCTACAAAACCAGATACCCCCCCAACAACAATTCTGATCAACCCACCAAGCCAACGTGGCAGCGCGGCCACCAAGGTCAAGGAAAAGGAAAGACCCCCTACACCAGGAACGTCTGATCAGGGCAAGCAGACCGGGCCTAACCGCGTTGGATGTTTGCATACAGCCTCGAAAGGTAGAGTCAATGTCAGTGATTCTCAACCTGAGGGGGACCGACCCTCAACTCGAGGAACTGTAATTTTGAATGGTACCTCAACCACTTGTCTCTTTGACACTGGATTAAGTTTTAGTTGTATTGTTGCTAGACACCTAGTCAAACCAGGTCAGGAGACAGAGGAAACCGTCAAACTTAGTGGAGTTTTTAAGAGTGATGCGCCCAGGACGCTGCCTATCGCACTGGTAGAAATACACTCTGACTTTGTCAGAGGGGTTATTAAAGCGGCCATTATGGATGATCCTATCTACCCAGTTATCCTGGGATGTAGATATGTGTTTATTGGGAGACCAAAGGAGCCGATTGTGGCAGCGGTAACCACAAGAGGGCAAGCCAAGCAAGAGAGGGAGCCTGCGCCAAATTTGTTGCCGAATGAACTGAAGGAGGCGCAACAAAAGGACCCTACTCTGGAGCCCTGCTTAAAAGACTGCCCATGGCTAAGGACCCCAGACACAACGGAGACATCTTTTCTAAGGATGGCGTATTGTATCGTAGAACGGGCAACCCGGACACGGGGAATAACCAGCTCCTAGTACCGATGCAGTACCGAAGCCAGATCTTAGAGATGGGGCACTCTCTTCCCTTTAGCGGACATATGGGACAAAACGCCACTATTCAGCGAATAAAAACCCACTATTGGTGGCCAGGAATGAACTCTGACATTATCAGGTATGTGAAATCCTGCGCCCAGTGCCAACGGGTAGCACCCAAGCACTTGACACCCCCAGTCCCCATGGGGCAAATGCCAATAGTAGGGACTCCATTTGAACGGGTTGCTGTCGACATCATTGGACCCCTGGAAAGGACCAAAAGAAAGCACAGGTTCATCCTGACTTTAGTCGACACTTGCACAATGTGGGCCGAAGCTGTACCGCTAACATGCATAGATTCCAAGCATGTCGCAGAAGCCCTCATGCAAATCTTTACACGGTTGGGATTCCCTCAACAAGTTTTGACGGACAATGGATCCCAATTCCGTAGCCTGTTAATGGAGGAGATCTTTAAGATCTTGAGGGCCAAACATATCCACACAAGTCCCTATCATCCGGCCGGAAATGGGCTCGTGGAACGTTTTAACGGCACCCTCACCACCATGTTACGTAAGCTGGGTCAGGAGAAACCGGAAGACTGGGACCTATATATATCGGCTGCCTTATTCGCCTACCGAGAGGTTCCTCAAGCGTCTACGGGATTCGCGCCAGCTACACTTTTATTTGGCAGACCTATTAAGGGGCCACTAGAAGCCTTACTTCGGTCCCTGACAGACCAAAAGGCTGACGAGACAGTCGTCTCTGCAAGCAAGTATGTATCTGAGCTCAAGGAAAGGCTAAAGCTAGGATGGGATCTAGCTACAACAAACCTTACGAAAGCCCGCGCTAAACATGCTAAAAGATACAACAAAGCTGCAAAAGAGAGAGAGCTCCAACCAGGGGAGAAAGTTTTGTTGCTACTCCCAACCGGAAGCAATAAACTTCGCATCGGATGGCAAGGGCCGTTTACCGTCCTTAAAAAGATCTCACGTTCTAATTACAAGATCTCCATTAAAGGAAAGGAGAAGGTCTTCCACATAAATCTGCTCAAGAAATATCTGGAAAGACCAGTGCCATCCTCCGAGCATCTCCTGGCTGTCGCCATAGCAACGGAAGACGAGGAAGATGATGATGGTTGCATGGAGTACCCATTGCAACCCACAGAATCCTTTAAAGATGTCAAGTTCCGCGACAATCTCTCACCAGAACAACAAACAGAAACCATGGCGCTACTACAGCAGTACAGTGCAGTCTTAACGGATGTACCTGGTCGAACAAATCTCATCGAATTTGACATGAAAATAACAAACGAGACCCCTGTTCGAACCAGAGTATACCCCATTCCGCACGCTAAAGCTGATGCACTTCGCGGAGAAATAGACAAGCTGCGTCAGGCAGGAATTATCAGCGAGTCTACATCTCCTTACAGTTCGAGTGTAGTGCTGTTGCAGAAGCCCAATAAGGAAGTTCGGCTGTGTATTGATTACCGGTTGCTAAACGCTGTAACGGAATTCCAGCCTGAACCGCTCCAAACTGCTTCTAAGTTGTTCACCAAGCTCAGCAAGGCAACAATTTTCTCCAAGATTGACCTCAGTAAAGGTTATTATCAAATACCAGTCAAGGAGGAAGTTAAACCTTTGCTAGCTTTCAGCACTAGTGAAGGACATTACACATTTAATGTGATGCCGTTCGGACTGCATAACGCACCAGGAGTGTTTACCAGGATGATGAGAAAGCTTTTAGAACCCTTGCAAAGTCCCCACATCCATAATTTCATGGACGACATCTTAATTGTATCGGAATCCTACGAAGAACATATTGCTACAGTCGCTATGCTCCTTAGGAGACTACAGGAAACTGGTCTCACAGCCAGACCTAGCAAATGTCTCATCGCATTTGAAAAGCTGGACTTCCTGGGGCACACAATTTCTCACAGCTGTAGTTGGCCTATTAAGAAGAACGTGGAGAAAATAGTGGCAGCAAAAAGACCCCGAACAAAGAAAGACATCAGGTCATTCTTATCACTATGTGCTTACTATCAGAAATACATCCAGAACTTCAACGGACTGAAAGCACCTCTGACTGACCTCACCAAGAAAGGTTGTCCTGATAAGGTCATGTGGAATCAAAAGTGCGAACATGCATACAGCACTTTGAAAGGACAGTTGGCGGCATACCCCATCCTAAGGTTACCTGACCTTAAGAAACCTTTCGTACTGAGAGTTGACGCGTCAGGTCAGGGCATCGGGTCAACATTGCTGCAAGCCGAGGACAGTGACCCGAACCTGCTATTCCCAGTTGCTTACGGCAGTCGGAAACTGAATAAAGCGGAACGCAACTACAGTGTCGTTGAAAGAGAATGTCTCGCTCTGATTCATGGCATCAGACGCCATCATGAGTTTCTGTATGGTACTTCTTTCACGGTGCAAAAAGACCATGCTCCATTAGCTTTCCTGGGTGCCAATAAGGAATTCAACGCAAGGATAATGCGTTGGGCCTTGCTATTGAGTGTTTATTCCTTCAAAGTGGAATATATTCCAGGAAAACAGAATGTCGGAGCTGACTTCTTGAGTAGAAACTGGACCACGGAGGAAGAGGAGAAAATCGACGATGCCAATCATCCAAAAGCTACCAATCAGGGCAGCTTCATTGTCATTAATGAAACATGAAAACGTGTTTCCATGTCTCAAAAGTGGGGACGATTGTGACGTACGTCTAAGTATGACAAATGAATTTCCCTGACCCGATGGATGACAACAGAATATTGGCCTCTCATAACATTAGAACCCCTTATCATCTGTTGTAACTTTAACCTGCATGCAGCATTTCCACGAGAACTTTACACGCTGGATCATTAATATGTAGCCTGCTATCTTCTGTGAACTTTTGAGATCGCATGGCCTTTGATGGGAGGTTAAATCACGCCCTCAACCATCTCTGAGAACGATTTATAGCAATCTTTTCCTTAACGCCGGCCCAAAAGAGGACGTGGCCAGAGACTCACTCCTGTTTCTAGAGCATGTAACAGCAGTTCAATTTCTTACCTGGCTGTCACCCCGCCTGGTGGGAGTTGCCAAAGCTTCTCAGAACAGCGGTACCATCAAAGCCAGGCTGATCTTCAGAATTCAACGTGGGGCGGTATACGATCTAAAGAAATCAGGGAACTCCCAGCTAACGTAGTTAGCTTCTCGAGAAATTTTTCGCACTCTCATGCGAGCAGCCTGAGACGAAGAAAATCGGTAGACCGGGGGAAACGGAGGAATCGCAGCAGTTAACACAACGGCGAGGTACCTCGGATTCTGCTCGACTTCAAGAAAAGTGTGAAAACCTAACACGTCCTATTTAAATTACATTTGAGAAGTATAAATAAAGAACTCCGAAAACTGCATTTCATCGTTCGTTCTGACAGAATCCTAGTTTCACTAGCATAGTCGGATTCCTGCTAGATTTCATCTACCTTCGTTGACTATTGGAGTGTATTCTTTCTGCGCAGACGGTAATTTATACATTAGCTTCGAGTGATCAGTGGTCTAGTTATTTCAATTTATTTCATTGGATTGTGGTGTAAATTTAACCTTATTAAATAAACCCATTTTCAAAGTTCTAGTGCAAACTAATGTTACAGCTAAAAGTATTTCCTAATACACTTGACGCGTAAATTAATTTTGCAGACGTTAAAAGGAATTATAACCAGTAAATCCAGTTTAGTTCTGTATAGATAGATGTGCTTTTAATTATTTTAACTCACGGGGAGTTTTCCTGATTTGTTAATTGACGACGCTAATAAAGTAAATAGGCTAACTGTAATTTATCGCGTGTCAGATTATAATATGATTTGTAATGCATTTCTTGTTTTTATTATCTTTCATTCAGAACGATCATTCAACCTGCATCCCAGCAATTATTAATTATATACAGAGTTCTGCCAACTCAATTCGATAACTCCAGTAACATATGAACCTTTTTTAAAGCTAAACTTGTGGCGACCTGTAATGGGCCCCGCTCCTCTGAATTTAACTGAGAATAAAGCCACCCAAGAAACACTTTTAAAATACTAATTCATATAGTCCTTAAAAGTAAAACTGGAAGCAGAACATATTTTATTCACTGCCCTATTTGTGAAGAAAAAACATAGGTCTACCTGAACACTGTCTGTCAAGTATATTCAGTGGATTTTACACACCCCCCGAAGAAGAACTTACCTCAGTGTTTTTTTAACTTGTGACATTACGGAAAAAGAAAGTTATCTCCACCAGCTGTGCCAATTTTAGGAACCACACCATACCTCACGCCTAGCCAAGTGCCTGTGCCATTAATTAAGAACTTTATCTAAACCAACAGTAGCCTTTACGCTTCACCGTCTGGCGATTTTTGGAGACTATTTGTTACCTCGTTAAATCTGGGGCCTGACACTGAAGAAATAAGAAGACCAGTCCATTATTCCACGGTATTAGCTGCTGTGGTAAATAATTCCTAGAGTGACAGAATTCACCATTTTGGTAAGTCTGCGTGTGTGTTTGTGGGATGGCCAGCCCTAGTGTGTTTTTTTGAATGAAAGGAGATTTAATCTTTTCTTTACCCTTTTAATTAGTTCGACCTAGTATTAAGGTGCATTATATTCCTTGTACGGGATTTCTCCTAGCGGGATTGTGTAACTGTGTTCATTCCCAACTCCCGTAAAATTTGTATGATTAAAGGGAGACATTTGAGAACCCTAGCTTTTCCTCTACCCCCCCGCCCCCCCCCCCCTTTTACTGTAACCCCTTGCCTCAGAGTAATAAATTTACCAGTGGGTTAAATTCCCTACCTCTGATCACCCCCCCCCCCTTTCTTGTCTTTTGGACCGGGTCTTGTCTGTTAGTAAATACAAACGGGAAACGTTGGATGGGATATTTCTCCTCAAACCCCCCTCTTCCCTTATCATATTTGTATTCTGTAACCTTTGATTTTTGACTGTAAATGTATAATTATTTGTGACTGCTTTATGATAATAAAGGTATTAATCTTTATTAGTTTTGGTTGTCGGCTGGCCCAAAACTCCAAACATTTCCATCTGTGTAGGCTGTATTCATGTACGTTGTGCGACAGAATCACCAAATCGGTGAGTGCGCCTGAGCGACTGGAACTGACAAACAATTGTTTGTTCAGAAGAGAGATAGGAATAGTCTGTGAGAAACAGATATTGTCGCAATAAGAGACTGTCCTTGCTCTTCCCAGCGCTTGTGAATCTACTGCCTCATTCTCCTAAATCCTTATTCTCACAGAGCCTTCAATATTCCTCTACACTCTAAAGGGACCAATATCCATTAGCACCCTCTCAGATAAAAATTACGACAGATTGCCATCATAACACCGATGTTCTAAAAGGGTGAGAATCGACAATGTTGAAACCATAGAGGCATATCCCTTCTCAGTGTCGCTGTGAAAATCTACTCTAGAATCCTAGAGCAGAGACTCCGACGATTAGCTGAGCTACAATTGGATGAGGTGCAGTGTGGATTCCGACCAAACCGAAGTACTCAAGATCTAATCTTCACACTCACGCAGTTGAGTGAAAAGGCTCTTGAGTATAAGATCTCTGTTTCAAAGATCTGGAAAAAGCGTATGACAGGGTCCACTGGAGCAAACTATATGACTGTTTGGCAAGAAAGAACATTCCAGCACCTCAGATTCATGCTATACAGCGCTTCTACAAGTCTTGCAGAAATTATGTGAGGACAGCAAACCATAAGTCAGAAGAGTTCAAGACCACCACTGTGGTGAAAGACATGGTGATATACTGTCACCTTATCTTTTCATACTCTTCATGGACGATGTCATCAATTTATGTAAGGAGAGAACAAGAAATTATTCAGTGGGGTACTGGAAAATGAGGCTGGTCTGTATTTCAGAGCTGGCATTTGCTGATGATATTGCGATGATTGCTAAATCAGAGGAACATCTCCAATCCAACCTGCAAGTCTGGATGGAGTAGCTGTAGAAGGGAGGGATGATCAAAAGCAGATCAAAATAAAAAACCATGGTGATATAATGAGAGGAAAGAAGGCATCAAATTAAGCTGGTAGAATAGGTCCTGGAGCAGGTCGAGCACTTTAAATACCGTGGAGCTGTCATAGACAGGAAGGGAGGCATCAAAGAAAAGTTGGCTACCCGAAGAGCAGCAGCTGGGAGACTTTTTCAAGCCATATATCGAGGATTTCTCAGCAAATGAGAAGTTAGTAAGAAGACGGCTGTTTACTGCTCCACCTATGACCCAGTCTTGGCGTATGGATGCGAGTCATGGGCAATGACAACAACCCACAAAAGCCAGATCCAAACCGCAGAAATGAGGTATCTGTGGAAGGTGGTTGAAGTAACAAGAAGAGACATGGTCCGCAACCAGATGATACGTCAAGGCATAAAATCCCTACCCCTTGCAGACCCAAGTAGAACAGTCTCAGCTAAGACGGTTTGGCCATGTCTGCAGAATGGGAAAAGATCGGCTGCCACGACAAGAATGGGGAACTAAGAGCCGGGGATCCATACTTCCAGGACAACCCAGAGTCCGTTGAGAGGACAACATTAGACAATCTTTGAAGGATCGAGGACTAGAATGGAACCAGGCCAGTAGCAAGACAGCCGATAGGATAGTCTGGCGCTGTCTCTTCCTAACCTCTACACACCACGGTAGAAGAGGAACAAATAAGTAAGTAAAGAAAGGGGCGAGAGGCACAATAAAAGGCCCAGGTCAATGGGAAGTGGCCAGTTTGCCTTGTTATCAGCGGTGTTGGAGTTTCAGTTAAATACGTAATACTTGAGCACACAGCTGAAGAGTGGCCTTTCAGGAGGCTAGTAGGCACTGGCGCGGAGACAAAGGATGGTGGTACACACTGAGCTTGCCGAGTCTAGGCCGCTTATTTAAGAAATTGAGAGGAGAGGGTGGTAAAAAAGGGGGGGGGGGTATTTAAAGCTGAAAGCTACCAAAATTTTAGAGACATTGGATATCTTTGGATCATCGATCAAGACAGCACTACAACCAGCGTCCTTTTCAGGACGTACACAGCACTCACCCATCGGATCATCATTATACGATAACAATATACTAAGAAGACTCGTACCAAGCCACAAGCAAAAAAGAGGAAAGTCTATACAAGCCCTCAAACACTTGTCAGCATCAGCAAAAAAGAACCTGAAAAGAACAAAGAGATGCAGCCGGAGAGCACGAATACTCCAACTACTAACTTCGTGGCCAGTCCTTCCCAAAAGACGAACAACGCAACCTTTTATACTACGACCGATGAGCGAACCGAAGCTTCGAAGGAAAAGGACAAGAGCAGATTGCCGGAGAGCAGTGCTGCCCCAAGTGCTAGCGTGGAGGCCGGGCCTCCTGGGAAGCCGAGCGAAGCAGCTCCTGACACCAGTGACAGCCGCAAAAGAAAAGACCCTTATTCGAACCCAAAATTAGATGAAGCCTTGAACAAACTCGCAATGACTTTGGTGACAACTGTGAGGCTCCAGAAGGAGGCAAGGGATAAACTTGCAAAGTCACCACCAACATCCACGCCCGTCGTGCCAGACCTGGGCATCGAAGACGCTATCCGTAACCCAGTGACGGAAAATCACCAAGCGGCAGAGATGTGTAAAAGTCAACAAAACAACCACCAGACTTCGAGAGCCGAGGAAAAAAAAACCAACAATAACCCCGAGATGCAAACCACCAGACCTACTCCGGGTGGAAAAATAGCTGACAGCTGCTCAAAAGCCTTTGCTCAAGAAAAAAACTCCTTCCGACAGCAAACAGGTGCATGATTCTTGTCCTAACCGGGACCGAAGAAGGGAAGATGGAACAAAGGCAAACAAGACAGGCAACACAGCTGAGATACAGGAGAAGAGCGTTAAGATCACTCAGATGTCTGGAGGTGAGGCCTCACTCAGGGCCCTACCAGATGACAAAGTGATCAGCATCCTAGAGACAATAACAGGCAGGAGAAGCATCTCTAAGGTACGGAGGCACGAAAAGGGAGTTGTGCTTTCGCTCAACAACACGGATAAGAGAACTTCACTGATGACAGAACTGGAGACCGGACCGAAAGAATTCATGCTGCCTCACCAGATAAAAGTAATGATGGAGACCAACAAGACAACAAAGAAATTGGTGCTAAGAGGGGTGGACACAAAATGGTCCGCTAGCGAAGTCCAGGACTGCCTACAGAATGAAAACACAGGTGCCCAGGTCATACAGGTCGAGAGGTTAAGGACATGGAATGGAAAAGATACCAATCTGGTGGTAATTACTATTGGAGGAGAGACAAGACCTGAAAGACTGACACTCAAAGAGACATCAAAGAGGACAGAGGCATATATCCCTCCGGTGATGCAGTGCTCCAACTGCCAGCAGTTCTCACACACAAAGAAAACGTGCAGGAGAGATGCAGTCTGTCGATATTGTGCAGGTGGCCACCTAGGTCTGTATCGTGACTGTCCCAAGGCGAAGGAGGACCACAACTACAAAGCAGTAAACTCAAAACGCACCTGTGCAAACTGCCTCGGAAACCACGGGGCTAGATATCGAGGCTGCCCGAGGTTCCAGGAAACAAAGAGCATCCTGAAGGAAGCGGTTTCCAAAAACATCCCCTTCAAGGAGGCAAAACGCAGAGTGGCTGCGGATGTTGCAGAGGAAAAACGCACGATTGACAGACGTCAATTACACCAGCTGACCGCTGAAGTCAAACAATTGAAAATGAAACTGCAGATCGAAAACAGAAGCAAGCAAGCCCCCGAAGAACCAACCGACAGTGGAGAAGATGCAATAGGTATGCAGAACATAAAACACATGATGGAAGAAATGAAAAGAATCCAGCAGGAAGTAGAAACAGATGTCAAGAAGCTGACAGAGCTGACAGAAGAAAACACAAAAATACTCAAAAGAATAGAAGCAGAAAGAATAGCCATTGAGGAAATATCATCAAACAGCACGCGAGAAACTAAAACGAATAACCAAGCAGTAAAAGAAATCATCCAAGAAACGCTAGAACAGCTACTACCAACGATAATTGAAAAAGCACTGTCACAGATACAAGAGAGCAAGAAGACAAAAGCAACAGAAACTAGAAGCGTAGAAACACACAAAACCAAACAAGCCAGATAGTGAGGCAGGACATAAAAAACACCATGAGCGCGACACGGCACCACAAACGGACAAAGAGGAATCCAGACAGCCAGCTAGTGGTCCTTTTCAGGACCAGTCACCTCCAGGACAACGAACGAGATACCAGTGAAGACGATAACACCCTATATACCCCAATATAACCGTTTGTAACCCTACAATAGGTTTTGGTTGAACAGGGTATTACAGCAAAATAAACAGACGCAAGGGAAAAAAAAAATTTTAGAATGGTCAGAGAAAGAGGTAGTAGGGAGAGAAAAGGGGATACAGTGAGGGAAGAAAGGAACGTTTTGAGAATAAGGGCTGCCTTATTAAATTAAGGAAGAGGTAGCATTTCAGGGGCGATTGATAAGACTTTCTGGCGAAAGATGTGCAGAAATAAACAAGCATTGAAAATACGATAATTAAACTTGGAAAATTGCAAAAACTCAAAATCTGATATCTAAATTCAGATAAAAACACCAGAATCTTTGTTTTTGTGCTGTTTACAATTCATTTCTGTATTATGTTTAACGTGACTGCTTTATAGATATCTGATTATTGTTGTGTTTGTAAATCGATGATTTTCTACAGTTGTTTCCGTGTGGGTGAAATTGTACTGCATTAAAAAAAAAAAAAAAAAAAAAATCGTATTCCGTTTCTCGGATGCTTTTCCTACATAGTACGCATTTTGATAACACTGACAAACAACATTTTTCTTTCTTATATAAGAATAAGTGTTCTTAGGTCAGTTTCTTGCGCTGATTTCAAATTTGAAATCCGTTTATCTCTATCACGTCAGGTTCTTAAGATATTTGTGAATAAATATATTTTTGGGAAACTGTTATTTGCTCCGTTTCATTTTTACTATATAACTTTTTAAAAATTAATAAAATGCAAAATAATTCTACTTTTTATACTGCTAAAAGATGCATGACATATGTTACGTTATATTTCAAATAGTTACTGTATTTTGAAATAATTCTGAGTGAAATATGGCTTCTAGAAGTTGTAGAAATTCGGCTGATCTGTTTTGTTACGTGTGCGGATATTTTACCGATCGTGTTCACCAGAAAAACTTTACACCATTGCTAAAGAAAGCATATGAACTTTATTTCGATTCAAAAGTTGATGATGCAAATAAATCTTGGAAGCCAAATGCAGTTTGTTCGACTTGTGCAAATACATTGGCAGGTTGGTTACGAAAATCGCCGAAGCATAAGTCGATGCCTTTTTGAGTGCCAGTAATATGGCATGAACCGACAAATCACGCTACTGATTGTTACTTCTGCTTGACAAATATCTATGGTTTCACTTTTAAAACTAGAAAGTCTGTGGTTTATCCAAATATTGAATCGGTTTCGAAACCAGTGCCTCATGATCCAATCACGTGTCCAATCCCAGTTCCACCAGAACAATATCCGTTGGACGTGAATGAACCATCAGAAAGTGATAGTTTACCTGCTTTAGAAACTAATTCTGACTCGGATTATGTACCGGTGAATGATGGTGTTCACTTAATTAACCATTCAGAACTTTCAGATCTAATACGTGATCTCGCTCTCACCAAAGGACAAGCGGAATTACTCGGTTCGCGACTCAAAGAATGGAATCTTTTAGCGCCCAATACTCTGATATCTAAATTTCGTCATAGACACAGAGAACTTGTTCAATACTTTGAGATGGATGATGACATTTGCTATTGCAAAGATGTAAAAGGTCTAATGGTGCACCTCGGTCATGAGCACATAGTCAACGAATGGCGACTTTTCATCGACTCTTCCAAGACTAGTCTAAAAGCCGTGTTATTGCATAATGGAAATTTATTTTCATCAATTCCAGTCGCCTACTCTGTTCATATGAAAGAAACTTATGACAATATGGCTATACTTTTGGCAAAAATAAAGTACAATGACTACCAATAGCGGATTTGTGGAGACCTAAAGGTCATTGCAATTCTCACGGGCATGCAGACTGGGTATACTAAATTGTGTTGCTTCCTATGTGAATGGGACAGCCGCAACAGACAGGAACATTATGCAAGAAAGGTGTGGCCTATCAGGGATCGTATGCAGCTCGGGCATAAAAATGTAATACACGAGCCATTAGTTAACAAAGACAGCATCATCTTACCACCGTTACATATAAAGTTGGGGCTCATGAAGAATTTCGTAAAAGCGTTAGATAAAACAAGCAAAGCTTTCACTTATCATCGAGAAAAGTTTCCGCAAATTAGCGATGCAAAGATAAAGGAAGGTATCTTTGTAGGACCTCAGATTAGGAAAGTTATTGCAGACAAACAATTCGAGAACTTGTTACATGGTAGTGAACTTTGCGCATGGATGGCATTCAAATCGATCGTCGATAACTTTCTGGGAAATCACAAATCTGTCGACTATGTGCATATTGTTAAGCAGTGCATAGATGCATACAGAATTATGAGCTGTAACATGTCCCTCAAAATCCATTTGCTCGATTCGCATCTTGGCGAAATCAGCAATGAACATGGAGAACGATTCCATCAAGATATCGCCGTAATGGAGTCACGTTATCAAGGACGGTGGAGTGTGACCATGCTTGCCGATTATTGTTGGATGCTTCATCATGATGTACCACATGCCATTCACCGACGAAAGTCGACTGCAAAGAAATTCAAGCCTACATAACTGTTATACTTCTTGTACACATGATGTTGTAATACTGTATGCGTTGTTAAAAAACTTCAATTGCGTATTTCTAGAGATCCCGACCTGATAGAGAAAAACGGTTTGCAGATTTAAAAACAGCGCATTAAAATTGACCAGAAAAACATAGAAATGTTAGAGAAAGAAAAAAAATTTTTTTTTTTGTTAGTCAGTGTAATTGATTGAATCTGTGTGCTTTTCGTTCTGTTGTGGGTGTCATGTTGCATATTATTATTAGTCTAAACGTGACCTCTCTTGCTTTTGCAGTTTTGCAGTGAAGTGTGGGTTGTGCAAGTTAGCGAATTTCTCTGTGTAATTTGTTACAGCATATTTGTGTCCTCTTCTAATTCTTAGGTGTAATGGTGGTGCATGGAGTTTAACTAAATGTTTATACACTGCTGTTGGTTTCTGGTGTATTAAGTTTTTCGTGTCCCTGAATGGCTTCTATGCATGTCTTGTAAAATGAGAGCACAGGACCGAAATGGTGGTCTAGGCAGTCGTCCACTGTCCTTTAAAGCAGATTGAAGAATTCCTCCTTGACCTCTGCTCGCTCATCTTTATTTGGCCCATACACAATGACAATGTTGACTATGGTTTCTCCTTCTTTTAGTTTTAGGACTATAATGCGTTCTGAGTCAAAGTTCTTTCCCTTTATATTATTCCTTTGGTTTTGTGCCCGCGTCAGTTCAGTTACTTGTGCGTTGATTGTTATATTGATTGTTATATTCAATTAGAGTTAATCCTTCATATGTTGTTGTAGTACAAGTGCTAACTGGCCTTCCGCCAAACATGAAAATACTTGACCTTTACTCATTTTTCTTCCCAGGTTCGTTCTTCCCTTTAAGTTTGGTGATAAGTAAAACAGTTTCAACAGAACAATGTTTATCCAAAAGAAATTACTGTAAATTTTCACAAACAGCAATTCAGTATAGTCTAAGTTTATTGGTTGTCATACGATAGACACTGGTATTTTCACAAATGATATGTTCGTTACTTACTTACAAACAACATAGTGAGTATCCAAAGTGAAAATATGTATCCACGAGGAAAAATATATCCAACAGAATAATGTAAAAACTGGTCAACTTAATAACTTGTCTTGGTAATTAATGATCATCTAATCAAACTAATCTCTCAAACTAACCATCTGAACTATTATATCCACCTAAATCATCTGGGCTATTATATCGAACTAAATCATTTCTGAACAAATCTATTCTGATAAATCAATGCATATCACCCACATATCTCCTTTTTATACTGCTTCTTTTTCCACACGTCTCATTCTTTTTTTTTTCACACGTTACAATTGCTGATAACTCTCTGTTTTCGACATTTTGCACATGTGGTAAGAGGTTTTGATGTTACTAAATATAGGCTATCCCGGACAAATAGATGTATCAGATGATACCAGGATAGTGCCAGATAAGAGACTGGTCTTATAAGTTACCCCCTTATCTGAAAAGAGTAAGGGTGTATAGACAATCAAGATGAGGTCAGACTATGTAAGTTCCCAGAGTAAAGACTGATGATGATGATGATGTCTGGGTCCCTAACTGTCACCCCTTGCGATCTCACCCCGAGTAAAGAACCTGTGTGGTGTTATATGGCAAGGTGTCTAGGGTAATGTATTTAATTTAATAAATTTCCAAACAGAACTGTAACTCAATGAAAATTAAGTAAATAAGGCTGTAGGTAAAGTTTATATAAATATTTACAATTTAATCTTCCTGTACCTCAATCTTTTGGGACAGGAATTGTCAAACTCAAGAAAAAATTTTATTTACAAGATGGAAATAAATATATTGGAACTCTGTCCATGTCTTTTGTTTATAAAAAGAGATCACTGTAATAAATACACCCACTGTTCTGGTTTCTATGCTTGTTATTATCACAGTTATGATATTGGAAAGTATGTTTTGTTCATCACGCCAAGGTGATTATTTTATTTTTGTGGAATTTATTATGATGACATATCAGTGCCTTTTATAAAGGACTTAACTTGAATGGATTGATGAAAACAGTTGGCCCATAGGTCTTCAGATTCACCAAACTTTGTGCCTCCTGGATGAAGATGAGGGGTTAGCTGCAACTGGAATGCTGAGCGATCACTCTCAAGAGTTCTTCCTTCACCAGGTTTACTGCAACAACTAGGTATTCTGGCATATAACCTGGAATAAGAGGAAAATGTCCTCCCATATAGATCTTATCTATTATCCTATACTCATTCCTCACATGATCATCCATCACCATTTGTTACACTTACTCACCTTAGAGGTAAAAAGGTAAAGGAACCCGTTACACGCCCATGCGTGCTGACCATTTGCACCAGCACTTTAATGTGGTTTCCGCCTTAACCTTCCCAGAGTTGCTTGTACCCATTGGGGCTGGGTCGACCTACCATCTTTAATTCTGTGTAATTCTGTGTAAACATTCGTCTTCAGTGATAATACAGAGCCCATGTTCATCCTACAGGGTTTGTCTTCCATACAATAGGCAGGGGTGTACAATACATAGCTGGTGACCTTTTAATTATTTCTTTCTGGCAGTCTATACATGGTTTCACATGTTATTTGAACAATGTGTCACTCCCAAAAGGCCATATCAGTTTAGTTTCTACTGCACTGACATTCGCAAACTTTGTAAGGCCAATGGCCAATATTTTACACATTTATTTCACTCCGAATAAGCCTGCATTCCTACATAGGTCGTCGTGACATTAATCTCTCCCAATCAGCAGTATTCGAAATATGGCACACAGACTGTGGCCTACATGTTAATAAATTATACAAATAAACTGTTTCTGCCTTACCCTCAAGTAAGAATTTCACATATACACAAGCTTGACTAGCAGTAAAAGGGTACTATCACTGCTTTGTAGTTCAGACGGCAAAAGCTTGGTCATACAGTCTTCCCGCCGATGTCAGCTTGGCATGAATTCTTTTTTTTAAATGGCCCCATGATAAAGACTTTTTATTCGTGTAACGTGTATGCTTGGGTAAAGTGCCACCACATTGATAAGATGTAGTACTGGTCGTTGTTAGACATCACATCGATAAAGCTTTTGTTTCTCGCACCAGATTAGTATGGACTGGTCTTTTTCTTGATAGAGCTCGTCCAGTCACAATGTTCGGTACATAGGTCAGGTTACCGACTGTTGGGGCCCTGACAAGGTGTACTGTTAAGTGCATATATACTGATGCAATGGGTGAGTGTGAACATCAATAATGACAAACGCGAATGGATGATAGTTCGACAGGTGCACAGGCCACTCACTCCAAACACAGGTGGAAGTCAAGGATGGCTGAACTACTGTGGTCGTTTCGTATTATTTAATAGGACGTACACATGGACAGTACGAGCATCGTTACAGGAACACAAGTCGACATAAACAGCATAGTGTTGATCAATGGACTACCATCATAAATTAGCATTCCTGTTAAATAATATTGCAATGGAACATCTGTAAACAAGCACTTAGATTTCCATTGTTTATAATTACAATCATCAGGCCTTACTGACCGAGCATGTCAGTTAATAAATACTGTTCAAACTTGACTCCTAAACAGGACCTCTTTTCTAGCGAAGATTCCTTTAGGTAAATTACAGCAAATCTCTGTGAAGATAATGTTAACCCACTAGTATTGGGTTTTCTTTATAATAGTGATCTCTGAATCATCACCTGATAATAAGGAGGCATTCCCGTTCTCTGATTGATGATCGGCAATAAGTAGGATTCCAAAATAAATAGAATTCCAAAATGGCTTCTGGTTCCCTGTTGAGCATCGCTCACTATACGGATGTATAGCAAATCTTCAATCGAAGCCTTTTTCATCAACAATAAATGATTCTACAAGGATCAGCATATTCTGTCCTCATAATTGCTGCATATAAACATATTCAGTGCTGCTAGATAATATGTCGTCCCGACATATATATACATAGGTAAATTCATATCGACGTCTGCCCATCTGAGCCTAGGAATGAAAGAGTTCAGTGAACAGTTCTTTACCTTGCCATACGAAATATACTAGCAAACACAAAACACTCTCCTGGCGTTACTGAATCAACACTGGGGAACTTATGGATTTAACAATCCTAGAAGAAACTATCTTCGTCCCCATAATCAA